>CM040758.1:24908574-25258574 GCA_022829145.1 Albula goreensis | reverse complement strand
AAATAATTGTTTTTGAATCACACCAGCAGTTCAAATAAGTGCTTTAAAGCACTGTGAAAATCAGTATTTAATTATGAATATGATTGAAGGTCAAGTGAACTCATCCATGAGGGTTTGGTCCCCCTAATGAGACTCCTCCACAGAAGAGGCTGAAACACATGCTTTTAAATGGATGATTACAATCAGTCTATTTCTGTTTACTTTGCTTGATTGTCAGTCAAGACAGTAATTAGCGAAATAATCAGCAGAAATAGCTACTCCCTCCCAATTGTATTACATGATATCAATTCGTTTTACACCACAAAATCATACACATTTTCAACAGATTATCTGATTTCATAATGCATGTGGAGATATGAATAAATAATCAAGATAAATCAAAGAATGTTAAACAAGTGTGCAAAATCAGCAGTGCATTATTGTGGATAAAAAAACTCTTTTGGCAACAGTACCTTAAGTTTCACCTATAACTGTGTAATTACATCATAACTACAGTGGTAACAGCTGGCTATTACTGAGTAACTACAACCTAGGTAACATGGAGCAAGAGTTAGCAATGTTAATTACACATGTGTAAAAAGGCCAGCCGACCCTGTTACGTGTTACATAATGCTTATTAACATGTAACAGGGCGTGCCTTGTCTGTTGTTACATGTTAATTAAGTTTCAGCTATATAGTAAGTTTCTGTTGTTAAAAACGGTTATGGTAAAGTAACTACTGCTTATGCTATAATTACAGGTGCAGCTTAGTGTAGATTGAGTATTCTCTAAATCAGGTCATTGTGCATCCAGCAAAGTTACAGTGAGTGACAGTGACAGAAAAAAGCCCCAGGGTGCCTTGTTCTCTTAGCCCTTCTCTTCTCTGAGATGCCGTTAGGCCGAAGGCGGCCTGTACATTTTCCTGCCTGCCACAGTGGCTCATTGAGAAGACTGTGCGTTCTGTCTCTTTCTCTCTCTGTCTGAACAAATCCGATGTCTCAAACCTCTTCAGTAGTCTCACCCCGTGCGCGGTGGAGAGCGATTGCCTTAAAGCAGCTGTGGCAGAATTAAAATCCTCTCACCAGCAGCCAGGAAGCGTCACAAATGAGCCTCAGCAGAGCTAACCGCGTTAGCCGCACGCGCCGGGTTTCGCTCCAAACGAACAGGTTAATTACCTTAATCCGCATGCGCCGCTCCTACTCCAGCGCCAGTTCCAGCGGGGACGGCGACAGTGCCACGATAAGACGACGGCCGAGTCCCACCATGACCGGCGCCCACGCGGAGTAGCACGGCCCCTATCGTAAAACGTGTAGTCACGGGCGAGATTGACGAACGTTGTTCTAATTAGTAAAGGCAGAAATGAGCTGCAGAGCTCCGGGCGTTAATGATACATGGAGCCGGGGTGGGGTGGGGGGGGGGGGCACATGCATACTATAGTATGCAGTAATATTGCAGTAATTTCCACTGGTTTCAGCTCATGGTGGATGTTTTTCCTCTCTCTCCCTTTCCGTCTCTTTCACTCTTTTTCTGCTCTTGCAAGCATTTGCTGAGTATTTTCACACACACACGTACACACACACAACACACACACATACTCAGACACATACACGCACTCACATACAACACACACAATCACATGCACACACACACACACACACACACACACACGGAAAATCACTAACTCTCCTAATGTACTCCATTGTGTTCTGGTTGGTACAATAAAGCCTTTCTGGCTATTTAATAGATGCTTTTAATAATTAAGGAACCCATTTTCCTCACTTTGCTGCTCATTTTTTTAAAGCGCTGTTAGAGCCCTCTCCCTCTCTCCCCCTCCACATACTCAGATGCATTGCGTCTTGCCGGATGTTTACCAGAGATGTCATTTGGTATATTTAGTAACCGTGCCACCTGGATCTTATTTTTTGACTGCACGTTTGCTTTGAAAAAAAAAAAAGCTACAAACATCACAGATGCGTCATGTATTTCCTGACAGGATGGGGGCCGGCGGTTCACAATTTAAAGTGAATGGAGAGATGGAGACATTACATTATGCCATTCAGCAGATGTTCTTATCCTGAGTGACTTGAACAGTTTCTGCTCACTGTCTGTTTATATTTTTTTACTGAAACAAAACGAGAATGTCGCTGAACCTTGAGTATGGCAGCAGTTCCGTTCCAGGGAATGAAACTCATCATCTCAGGGTCGCAAGACCCGTTCCTTAACCCTCATACTGCACTTATACCACCCATTACTGCTCTGCCAGAGTGGGGATCTGAATAGCGGCCGCCTTGTTTAGCATCCATCTGACAGAAGTGGCGAACGGTAAGCAATTAGCCGGTTCGACCCGAGCGCTGTCGGTGCCGACGCCCGACGTTCGCGTTTGAAGACATCGCTGGGTCGTGACACAGCTTACGAGCGAGCCTTTGTGCCGGTAATGAAGCTGACGGAACCTGTGAAGGGGCGTCCCCCCACCCCCACTCTGTTTCCACTGAGTGACCTCTATGGTGTAATTTGCTCTGGTTTAAGATGGAGCGTTGCAGAAGAACTGACCCAAAGGTCAGTCTGAGACGCCACAGATTCGGGGCTGCATACCAATTGTTGCCATGGGAAGCTGTCATTGTTGCCATAGCAGTCAGGTCAAAATGATCCCAAACAGAAAATGACAAAAGGAGTTCAGTTAGGGACAACATGCTGGGCATGTGTGGAAAGAGGGATGCCTACAGACACTGCAGAATGTGGTCATTTTAAATCCAAACTTTCGCACTGTATGCTAGCACTAAATGTGATTACAGAAGAGTATATCCCTCTCTCAGCTTCTCTCTCCAGCCATCTGTGTAAATGTCTTTTATCTGTCACGCTAGTTTACATAAGAACATATTGGGCTAGTTTCCTGGACACTGATGAAGCCTAGTCCTGGACTGAAGACGTTTTTTCAAGTGGAGATCTTCATTGTTTTCTTTTTTGTGCGGAACAAGGCTTAATCCGTGTTCAGGACACCAGGCCAGAATGTATTTCTGTTCTGGCTCCACGCAGGTGGGATAACCTTTCACCAGCGGATAGTCTGTCCACCTATATGCACAGACTGAAGACTCACCTCTTCAGGATGCACTTTTCTCTGTCCCTCCCTAGCTCATTTAGTTTAGTTTAGTTTAGTCTAGCCATAGTCCTACTCGTAGCAACCTAATTTTCCTGTTTTATGGTCATTGTTTTTGCTGTTGTTTTGCTGTATCTGCTTTTCACCATCCTCTCTCTGTAGTTGGAAGGATCTATCCAACTTCAGTTCACTCTGCAGTTCATTCAATGACCAAATCCAAAATCGTGGGCTCAGATGTGCAATGCATTATGGGAGATGTGTGGGTTTTCTCAGAACTAATCTCTTTTCCTACGTAACATACATAACTACTCAATAAAAAAAGAGACCATGTTGGATGGGGGAGAAAAGCACACAGTGGTAAATATGAGAGCTTTGCGAATGCAGCTATACTCAGACTGATCTTGTGTATGGTAATGAAATTTGGTCCAATGCGTGGGCAGCTTTCCGCAAGTGGAGAGTCAGCATTCATCTCGTTTGATTAAATCTGCTGGGACTTTCCTGTAAGCTGGGGTTTTATTGCCTATTATATCGGTCCTCTGCCAATTGAATTCATCCGTTGTAGGTATGGAGTTTATGGACAAATAAAACATTCTTTTTTTTACGTTTGCATTGTTTGTGAGCGGGCTGACATCAGAACTTGTGGCGTATAAAACTGCTTTCTGCCAATAAAGCCGGAGATGTTGCAACCCGAGGAGGGACTCTAATCGTATAATAAAAAACAATAATTGTCAACAATGATAACACTGGAAAAAATGCAAAAACGATTTTGTCTGCATGTGCAAGCATTTCCTGTATGATAGTGTGGGTCGTATCTCCAGCAGGACCGCCAAGGCACAGGCCCAGGGCCCACGGTTTGTAATGGGGACTGAAATTATGGCTGGAGGAGTTAATCATTTTTTGCTCATCAATAATTCATATTTATCATATTCTTGCATACAACCAGCTATGCATTACATTTGAGCAATTGATCTTATATGTATGACATATTTAATTGTAATAGCTCATGCATATTTAACTAGTCTCTGCACTGCATTAATATTATTGTCTTCCTGCTCCACCTTTATTTTTCATATTGGTGTTTACGTGTGTGAGTGTGTGTGTTTGGTTGTATGTGTTTTTGATGGTTCTTATAAAACTTGTAAAGCACAATTTTCCATGCAGTAGTGATGGGAGACCAGGTTTTACCACTAATGGATGGAACTAGAATATGTGACCAGTGCCTGGCTGAGTTTAACCAATCATTGTGTTTACCTGTTGAGAACAAAACATTTTTATTTGTTCAAAGACATTAGCTCATTGCTTGGTACAGTATTGTAAAACCCAGAAAGAAAACTTGCGCAACATAAGTGCCTGGAATTAATTGAGAGGGCAAACTTAATTGGTTTAAGATACCATTGGTCTTCAACACTGGTAACGTGTAATCCATTGAGTTGTCAAAAAGAAATGGTGCGGGGCACTTGTTTTGCTCAAACCATTTGAGTAAACAGAGCTTTCTAGGTTTTACCGTTCATCATAGCATTCGTGAAGTCTCATTCTCATTCTCCCAGTGCTACCGTGCGGTAATCGGAAGTCTGCCAGGCCAGGTGGAGTAATGAGGTTCTTAATGGAAGCTGAGTCTGGGCGTTAATGGAGTTCTGCTATAAGTCAGGCTGGGTAATAAACGGCGGGCTCATCTCCCAGCTGTCAGCCCTCCACTCCTCTCTCACGGCCACACAGCTCTTGTCTTACCACCTGAGATCCAGGCTTCCTGGAGCAGTAACCGCCATCCCAGGATTGTCTTCAGCACGCTCAGGAATGGACTTTCTCTTCTTTTCGCCCCAAAATGTAACTTATTTGACATTGAAGTAATTTAGACATGTTGCCAGTCACTGAAGACCATGGGTGTCATGTACATTTGTTCCACTCTGTCTAGATTGAAAAAACTAAGTACACTTAGTGCACCTCACAAACAAACCCCCAAAACTACTCGCAAACGCGGTTATTTTCTTCCACAGGACTCTGTTCAGTTTCAAGTTGAATTCCACCTTTGCACGTGGTCAGAATTAAAACCCCATCTGTGAAACTTCTGCATTTATTGATGTGTGTAATATACCTTAAGCTCTTTATAAATATTGCACTTTGATGCTCGTAGCACACCTCAGCTGTTTTGAAGGAAGGGAAATGAGCACACTCTGCCAGAGACAGTGGAAAAATGTGAAGTCAAGTAAAGTATGTTTTCTTTGTTTAAGGGGGTAAACTGAAGAATTCAAATAATTCAAAGAGTTCAAAGAATTTGGGAATAAATTTTTTTTTTGCATCATCAAAGCTTGCGGGTCCCCAGTTAAAGGAAAGAGATTTGTTTAAATGGTCTTTATTTGGTGCAGATATCTGGAAAAAAAGAAAGCGAACGCACTAAGTTGCCAACAACTTTTTGGCTGCATGGTGTCTGCCAGGCTGTTATTTTCATTGCCTGTTAGGAATCAAGGCAAAGTGTCTGGGCCATAACCCCAGGAAAGTAAAGGATGTGGGGGTGGTTCATGGAAAAGGCTCTTGATGTCAGGTGAAGGAAAGTGTAAGCCACTTATTGGTTGTCTGGGTGTTGCTGGTGGTTGTGGGGGCCATTGTGTAGAGCAGTGGGGGGCCCACCTGGTCTTAGGGAGCTATGGAGTGTGCTAGGTTATGTTTTCACCTTAAAATCAGCAACTGATTCAGACCCAAGAGACCAGGGGAGGTGAGTTAACTCTGCAACCACCCTGCATCTCACCAGGACCAGGGCTGGCTTCCCCTGACACTACGCTAAATACTCGAAATGACAAGCACTGCACCCGAAATCACATACTAATCAGTGCCTACTAAAGTCGAACAAAAGCGTACTGCTCTTGCGTCAACTTAGTGCTTACTACCCCGTGCAGTACACAAGTTTTTGGACATACTTCGGTTGCTATTTTCTTCAGTATCATAGCAGGAAGTTAACAACTGACGTACATCCGTCATCAAACGTCACAGAACTCTGCCGTCTTCTTCTTTGGCATCTATCCGCCCAACGGCCTTGTGGGATAGCGCAGTGTGCAGTTGTTGCAGCAGTAGAATGTGATTTCAGACAGGGCCCAGAAGTTCCATGACCTGGTGGTGTGTTCTTCATGGCTATGGGGCTCCAGCACTCTGCTTGATGCTTCTAGAGAATTTCAATGAGATTATGCAGCCTAGACCATAGCGGTGAGAGCTCCGATTTCATATCCCCTCAAAGCAAATGTCACCATGTAAATCTGGGTTCACTTTGTTTATTCTGTATATTTGCAATATCACAGCACGCACCAGCCGTGGATTCTGATCTCATTTCGCTCTGCGCCAGAGTTTGTCGTCTTTTCTTTGTTCTTCCAATGCCGCTGCGTCACTCTGTTTCTGCTCTGTTTACAGCGTAGGCACCGATGGCATTTCCATAATTTAGTTCCTTATATCGAATGTGATCTTCCAATTTGATCACAGGTGGAGGTGAGCTGGGCTTTCATTTCTTTGGGATACCGAAGATCTGCCATCCACTTGATAGTAATTCAACAGAGATTTGTGACAAAACTTGGCACACTCTTCTGTTAGGGCTTAGCTGATTGGTGTTACAAGAACACATGGTGAAAGGCAGCGAATACCCTTATAATCTGTTTACATTCAAATTTTAATCCAAGAATGGGCTTGATTTACTGAAACATTTAGCATATGCAAAACTGTTTAAACTCGGGCACATTTGGTTGTATCCACTGTGGGGCTCATTTGCGAACCCTGTGTATTTTGTCAGCTAAAATTCCTCTCTAGCATCTGTTACATTGCTGTTTTTTTCTTATGATGACTCATTCCAAAGCAAAAATGATAAAAGGACATGAACATTCTTGGGTTTATGTTTATGTTATCTAATGATGTTTTGTTGAAGAAATGGAGTACTATGAATTCTCATATTGTCTTTTGGAGGGAACTCTTGTCTAGATAGTATCGGTTTATCAGAAAAAAAACTTAAAGGGATTTCAGTTGCTGACATACACAAGCCAATCAGAAGGCCTTGTTCCTGACAGAGAAGCTTCCTGATTGGATGGATGATGGGATTTTGAGTTCTCAGTGATTTTTTAGCAGAATCAGAGCCAGATGCTCACGTCTCCATGGAAATGCATGCCGTTAACATGGCCTCTCTTCTCTCTACTCTCAACATAATCACCTCTTTGTGGCCACACACCCATTCCTTCGGTTTTTGTTTGTTTTTACTTTAAGGATTATTTGGGGAAATAAATAAAAGAATACGCTGTTGTAATCGTAGTTCAGTCCTAATTAACTCCTGCGATTGAATGTTTGTGTGTGGATTTTCAGAAAATCCCAGCACACCCATTCCTTCGGTTTTGTTTGGTTTTGTTTTGTGTTGACTGCAGGATTTAAGGATTATTTGGGGAAATAAATAAAAGAATACACAGTTTTCAGCCTCGGACCAGAATTGCGAGTCCTTTGAGCCTTAGTGGTCTGTCTGTGTTGTTTTTATATCAGACAGATTCAGTATGTCTGTCTGTGTTGTTTTTATTATCAGGCAGATTCAGTATGTCTGTCTGTGTTGTTTTATTATCAGACAGATTCAGTATGTCTGTCTGTGTTGTTTTTATATCAGACAGATTCAGTATGTCTGTCTGTGTTGCTTTTATATCAGGCAGATTCAGTATGTCTGTCTGTGTTGTTTTTTATATCAGACAGATTCAGTATGTCTGTCTGTGTTGTTTTTATATCAGGCAGATTCAGTATGTCTGTCTGTGTTGTTTTATTATCAGGCAGATTCAGTATGTCTGTCTGTGTTGCTTTTATATCTGACAGATTCAGTATGTCTGTCTGTGTTGCTTTTATATCAGGCAGATTCAGTATGTCTGTCTGTGTTGTTTTATTATCAGGCAGATTCAGTATGTCTGTCTGTGTTGTTTTATTATCAGGCAGATTCAGTATGTCTGTCTGTGTTGTTTTATTATCAGACAGATTCAGTATGTCTGTCTGTGTTGTTTTATATATCAGACAGATTCAGTATGTCTGTCTGTGTTGTTTTATTATCAGACAGATTCAGTATGTCTGTCTGTGTTGCTTTTATATCAGGCAGATTCAGCATGTCTGTCTGTGTTGTTTTATTATCAGGCAGATTCAGTATGTCTGTCTGTGTTGTTTTATTATCAGACAGATTCAGTATGTCTGTCTGTGTTGTTTTTATATCAGACAGATTCAGTATGTCTGTCTGTGTTGTTTTTATGTCTGTCTGTGTTGTTTTTATATCAGACAGATTCAGTATGTCTGTCTGTGTTGTTTTTATATCAGACAGATTCAGTATGTCTGTCTGTGTTGTTTTTATATCTGACAGATTCAGTATGTCTGTCTGTGTTGTTTTATTATCAGGCAGATTCAGTATTTCAGTCTCAAATTCAGGTCCTGTGAATCAAATGCTTTTGGCTGGTGAATTGAGGGAGATTAGGAAGGGGCTGAGGTTTGGGGACCCATGGTTTTTGAAGAAGAGGGGACAGATGAAAGCATTGCACAAAAACATGTAGCATCAGGGGTTAGGATACTACATACTGCTCATTTTCTCACCATCTTAGGAAGCTGGGTAGCTAATTGGGTAAGCAGCACCCGTAACGTATGCAAGAACATATGTCACAACACAAGAGAAATGTGTTTTAGGAGGAATACATTTTTTGGACTGTTGTTCATTATTCAACACTATTTTTCAAACTACAGGATATGATGTGTTGGCAGGAAAAGCACCAGGATCAGTCAATTGCCTGTAAAATTTCTTATCATATCTATTTTGTGTTGTGTGTCCCTGTACCTAAAGGGCATGGTATTTAGTTAATTCATTGAGCTCAGTCGCCTTTCAGAAGCCTGGTTCAGTGAATGGAGCCTCTAGATCTAATAAAAAACAGGGTTTTCAGGCTGCCGGGGACAAAATGACTGCAGCGGCTTTTCCTTCATGGTTTTTTAAAAACCATTTTGAAGGTCGTGGAGTGTGGGGATATAACCTGAGTGCTGGCGTCACACTCAGATCACATTCACACATAATTATTTATTGTATTACTGAAGGTAAAGAACTGAGACAAGGGCCTGTATTCACTAAGTATGTCAGAGTAGGAGTGCTCAGTTACCAGCTTGCCACCCAATAATGTCCTCCAGTAGAAGCTAAAAGATAAAACTGATCTGAGATCAGCACTTCATTTGTAATTGTTTATGTGTGAGAGCCCCTAGACTGAATCATGTCCAGCCATATTACCTGTGAACCCTGCAAATGACTGGGTTCAGTATCCCTCCATAGACATCAGTGGAGGCATGCGCTATGCTGTAGCCTCTGCAATAAAACGTGTGTTGTTGTGTAAATGTGAGTCTGTGAATGGGACTGTTTCAAGATCTGCGCTCTGTACTTGTGCGTCACTGATATAGGATCAGGTTTCGCCGTTCATATCCCAGCCTTGTCTTTTATGACAGAAAAGGCAAATCTGATCCTAGATCAAGACTCCTAGTCTGACATACTTTATGAACGGGGGAACTGATCTAGAATCAGTTTGTCCCTCATTAGCTAATACTGGATGAGGTTAGGATACTGTCAGAGAATATTACAAGCAACAGATCTGGGTATATAGGACGTTCCCAGTCAAACGCCGTTACAGTGCTGTAGCATTGCCGTTATTCAGCGGACGGCCTCTGCTGTCCTTCTCTCAAACAGTATCATCGTTTTAGCGCACGGCTGCCGTTCAGCACCATGTGTTAATTATAGCTTTAGGCTAATCTGAAGACAGAGTTCATGAGGAGCGGTAGTGAGTGCTGGCTCTGAGGGCCCTGATGCACACATAGAGGAGGAATTGCTTTCATGAGGTTGGCTGGTAGATGTGTGATGCACATTGTTTAAAGTAAGAACCTTCCTGGGTTGTTGTGGTGGTAGCTGGAAGCACTGGGGTTAGCTGGGTGGGCCTTTAGGAGATAAGATCCAGTACTGTGCTGGGGATGTGGGTATTTAGGGGATGTGAACCAGTTCTGTGCTGGGGTAGTGGGTATTTAGGGGATGTGAACCAGTACAGTGCTGGGGCTGTGGGCGTTTAGGGGATGTGAACCTGTATAGTTGTGGAAGCCCTGGGAAGCCCCTGCAAATGATCAGAACCTTCTGCAGTTGAGAAGAAGGGAGGACTGAAGGAATGCAGGAGCAGCCGTTCTGGGTAGCGTGTTAAACCCGCGATAAGGCCTTCACAAAGCGCGCTCTGTCGAGGGAAGCGCCCAGCTGCGTTTATCTCCTGCGCAGCTGAAGGGGCTGCGCGGCGGTCCCTGCCCTGTGCTGATACTGTGTATGCTTCGTCGCCGATGTGTCTCTTTACTCCTTTAAATAAACCCCCCCTCACCCCCCGCCCAGGCTGGGGTGAAGCGCTGTGGCCTCTTATCTGATGGAAGGGGGAAGGCCTGTCTCGAGCTCTTTACAGCAGAACCTCTAAACTTATGAAGAACGGCATCAAAATGCATCGACATTTACAGATAAATGACTATGCCGTATGAAAAGTAAGGCATGAGGCAGCAGCACTGTTATGTGGGAAATGTTTAATATCGCTGAAAGAATCCAAATTCCTTGAATTGATATAGCTTAATGTCACTTTAAAAGTTGCATTTATGTTGTGTCTTGGAGTTAGGAAAATCTCTGTTTGGAATGTATTTCTATCTCTCTTGGAATCTTCAGTTTGTTGAGTGGCCATGTAGTTTTTGTATGTGGTTATGTTTTTTTTTTTCAAATTATTCATTTATGCAGCTGTAGATTTCTTTAAAACAAGGTTAAGTAATTTGTGCAAGAGCACTGGGATTTGAGCCTGTGTTACAAACCCAGCTCCCTGACCATTGTATGGCCAATCCTCCTTGTTGATTGTATGGATGTTGATCTTTTATCGGTTTATTTTTCACCTCTTACAGCTGTTCCGTTCCCGCCCAGCCACCGTCTGACAGCGAAGGAGGTGTTCGACAATGATGGGAAGCCCAAGGTGGACGTCCTGAAGGCCCACCTGACCAAGGAGGGGCGGGTGGAGGAAAGCGTGGCCCTGAGGCTCATCTCAGAGGGCGCGGCCATCCTACGGTCCGAGAAGAACCTGCTGGACATCGAGGCCCCAGTCACAGGTTAGGCCCGAAATAGTCTGGACTCCAGATGGGACTAAGCGTGTTGATGGGGTCCCAGCGTCAGACATCTCACAGAGCTGCTGGGCTGGAAAACATGGACTGATTAATAGGCTGCATGCATTCTCATTGGTGCCCTCAGATTTTCGAGGGTGGATTTGATTGGTTTGCTGCCTCATCAGTCACCAGGCTCAGAACAGGATTGGTCAGATCCAATGAGAGCAATCCAGAGAGTGGTGGAATACAGGAAGCAATAAAAAAACACATAAAACACACTAAGACCAATAATATTGAGCATGGAACCACACACCTTATTCGACCTTTTAGAACTCATTTTAATAAGTACATATATGAATACAAATTTCAGCACAACAATCAGCAGGAGTTGGATCACAACACAACCTTTGACGGTGCCGTAGATGAACTCATGTTCAGTCCGGAGTAATTGAGTAGTATGGAAATGAGGGGTAGGGCGGTCTGATAGCTCTTTATTTGGCGTAGTCTCCTTTTGTGTCCGGATGAACCGTGCGCCATGGAGAGAGCAGCCGCTGTCCTCGCTGTTGCTCTATTGTGACATCACTTTCCGCTGTGTGCTTTGCGTAGTGTTTTATGACTTGATTATACTTTGTAATGAATTCAGAGGCCTTTGAAGATACAGCAACGGGATTGTCCTCACACAATGAACAGATCTCGCCTGTTTTTTTTTTTTTTTTTTTTGATCAAATTAATTTAGAAACCCAAGCCTCTCTCAGCTCCGAGATGTTTTCAGAGGAGGGAGGGTGAGTATTTTGGTTTCTCATCCATTAAAAAAAAAAAAAAAAAAAAAAAAAAAGCAATGTTCATCACTAAGCAAATATGTTTGTCTGGCTTTGTGCCGTCGTCAGTGCATCTTGAGGCGTTAGCCTCCCCAAATAGCATGTAGTCCGAGAGATGATTAAGACCTCATTCTGACTGTTTTAATTGCTTTCATGTGGCTAATTCAAGCCTCAAACCGTGCCGGTAAGGGGCGGGGGTGGGGGGGCTTTTATCTGTTCTGTTTCTCTGTCGGTTTAAACCCCACACACAGAGGAGCGGAGAGACAACAGTGAAGGAGCCGTTTGACAGGCCCGTCATCAGCGCCAGTTAATTAAGACCGACGATGGCCGTCCGTGAGGAGCGGCGTTAATTTCTTCCCCAAAGCGCGGCGGTCTTCCCTGCGGTAGACAGGCCCTCGTACGGCCCTTTACATCTGCCTCAGCCGCACGCGCAGGGATGGCCTCTCTGAGCTCGCTAACAGATTGTGCCAATTTCTGTCATATGTTTCTCATTATCCTATATATCATCATATATTACTCTGTCTAAAGCTGTTAGCGGCGCTAACGTCATGCGCGGCGCACGCGCTGTAGGGGCACGGTTATCCTTGAGCCGTTTAATGCCGTGCACCCTAGCGATTGAAGTGTGAGTCTATGACCTGTTGGGTTGAAGAACAGAGGTCAAAGGTCATCGCCGTGGAGCTGCGCTAACGTATAGGCACAGTGTTTGTAGCTGTAGGCTAAATGACGTCCTTTGGCCAGTGGAAAAGGTTCTTTTATGTATTGGGGGTGAAAGATTTCTGCGCTGGAAGAGCAGATGCCGCTGGGCCTGGAGCCAGAACTTCTCTGGGATGGCACGTTTGGCGTCTGAAGATTACCGCAGCTTTTTTCATTTATTTTGCAGGGCTTCAGTCTGTGGCCTGGAACAAAACTAGTCTGTGGCAGAAAACCCAACTCCTTCTTGAATTTAGGGCAGCCAGACAGTCAGATCTCATGAGATCCCCAGGTTCTCTCACCCCACACATATGCACAAACACAGGGGCAAGCATGCGCACACACAAATACACACATACATGCATATACATAAACACACATGAACAAATGCATGCGTATGCACAAACAAACACACGCGCACACAAGCATGCATTCACACACAATCCTACATGCACAGACTCACTTATACAAACCCTTCCACACACACGCACACACACACTCACACTCACACAAACAGACTCACATATACACCCACACGCACACACACACAAGCACACTTATACACAGATGCACACCCCCACACTCACACACACACACACACACACACAAACACACTTATACACAGATGCACACCCCCACACACACACACACACACACACACACTTATACACAGATGCACACCCCCACACACACACACACACACACACACACACACACACACACACGCACAGCCGTGTCGGGCCAGGTCTGTGGGTGTGGTTTAGCTGCTCCAGTAGCAGTGCTGTCACGCTCTGTGTCTGACCTCCTTACCCTGGCTCTGTCTGAGCTGGCCTGCCTGCATGTCTGGCCTGTTACATAAGCGCCAGTCCACAGGCCCTTTTCTCTGCCACATTCACACTTTTCTGTTATATAAAATAACTCCTGTTTTTGTTTTTTAATATTTTATTTCAGTTATGAGGTCATGTGCATTTTTGGAGTTTGAAATGTCCCCCTGCTGTTCCATCTGCTAAGAAATGACCCCTGAATGTGTGAGGAAAAATAAATTAATTTAGAGAAGTTTTTTTCTGTTGGAACAGTTTTAACTTGTCCTCCATCTCAGATTTGAAATTGTTTTTTAGCGATGTATGTCAGAGATTTGGACAAAAAAAATAATAAAACTTCTGCAGTGCCTCTCATATAGGCATTCAAAGGGTTTTCCACAAAATTAAATAAAATAGAAGTGAACACACAAATAATAAATGAAAGATTGAACCAGGCCAATATGGACAGGTGAGAAACGGGGCTGAAACAGGTGAAAAAGAGGTCATCCAACAGAATGGCATTTGGTAGACTGCAGGTGTCTGCTACACCATTTCCACTGTCCAGGAAAAGCCAGGGAAAATTGCCCGGAAAATACCTTTTATAGCCAGCAAATTACATCCATCTTTCTTGTCATTTTACGAGTGTGATGTCACTTCCTATTGAGTCTTGAAGTACTGATGAGCTGATGATGTCGCTGCGCCTGATTGGACGGCTGATGGAGTCGCACATTAATCCCACCATAGAGACACCAGTCACTGGAGGGAGAAGTGTGTGCCTGGTATCTACAGGATATAAAATTATAAGTGATGTTCCTCAAAACGAAAGAAAATTGTGCATTAGATCCAACAATGGCATTTAGAATTTCTGGAAATGTACCAAAACAGATCTTAAGTGGAGTGTGACTGAAATGATCTGCTCGTAGCTCTCTTTCCTTTTTTTTGTGTGCGTTTTTTTTTTGCAGACGCGTATGAAAAGGCACCTTGCTGCATTCCTAACTGTAAATGTAAACGCTGTCCAAAGCGCCTGCATGAGGACCATTAGGCAGCCCAGCTGAAATGGTGTGCATGAGACTGGGTTACCAGGCTTTCCAGTCCTTCGTGTGTTTATGTGTGAGCGTGCGCGTGCGGCATCGATCTGTGCGGAGTAATTGCCCAGAGTGCTGTGAATTCATCCCCCCCCCCTCCCTGGGGACGGTAAGAGTAGCTGTGTGGGAGAGGACTGATATTAAAGAAGGGCTGCCCCCCCCCGGAGAGAGGGAGAAGAGTTGCTGCCTGTTAGTGCCTGCCTCCGCAAGCCACGGTGTGGGCAGAACTAGGAGTGCAAGTGCTAAAGTGGGGTGGGGGGGGTCCTAGGAAGCATGTGTATGCGTGAGTATGTGTGTGTGTGCATGCGTCAGTATTTTGTAAATTTACTTAGAGCTTTTCGACGGGTGCTCTGGTGTGTGCGAGAGGAAGTACAGGTATATCTGTTTGAGTAAACAGTGAGAGGTAGATGACGTAAATGTTCAGAATTCTGGGTTGGATTCTGTGTCTTCACAAAGCTTGGTGTACAGAGCCAGCCACACACTGAAGTACATAGGTAACTCGGCTCTGTTAGTTTCCCGGGTCTGAGCTGTTTGTGTGGCGTGAGGTTAAAATGGTGAAGCTGCAGCCGACACTGTGGCTTTAAGGGACCGGGATTACGCCGTCTGTCTGTCCTGGGAAAACATTTCAGTACACAGTCTGGAAATCCTCTTACTGCCAAAATACTTTCACTGACATGTCAGTTTTAAGACTGGGATGGTTGTGAAACAGCTTTTTTAAATTACAGGGTGTGATGTATCACTGAGAAACCTCTGGGTGAGCCAGATGGGGCTTTAAGTGGAGTGACACCGTGTAACCTGTCACATCTCATAACACTGTGTAATGTCATATTTCATAAAGCGCTGCCTTTTGCCTGTGAATGATTTATAAAGATGTTAATTAAAGCATTACAAATGCTGTGAGAGGCCTCCAGCAGATACCATGGAGGCTCAGTGTTGTTATGTTAATATGTAGACATATGTCTGCCCTGCTGGGGTGTGTGTGTGTGTGTGCGCCTGTGTGTGTGTGTGTGTGTGTGTGCCTCTGTGTGTGCCTTAGTGTGTGTGTGTGCGCCTTTGTGTGTGCCTTTGTGTGTGTGTGTGTGTATGTGCGCCTGTGTGTGTGTGTGTGTGTGTGTGTGTGTCTCTGTGTGTGCCTTAGTGTGTGTGTGCGCACCTTTCTGTGTGCCTTTGTGTGTGTGTGTGTGTGCGGGCGTGCCTGTGTGTGTGTGTGCCTTTGTGTGCCTGTGTGTGTGTGTGTTTGCGTGTGTATGTGTGTGCCTGTGTGTGTGTGTGCCTTTATGTGTGTGTGCGCGCCTGTGTGTGTGTGTGTGTGTGTGTGTGTGTGCCTGTGTGTTTGCGTGTGTAAGTGTGTGCCTGTGTGTGTGTGTGTCTGTATGTTTGCGTGTGTGTGTGTGTGTGTGTGTGTGTGTGTTTGCATGTGTAAGTGTGTGCCTGTCTGTGTGTGTTTGCGTGTGTACGTGTGTGCCGGTGTGTGTGTATGTGTGTGCCTGTGTGTGTGTCTGTGTTTGCGTGTGTATGTGTGTGTGTGTATGTGTGTGCCTGTGTGTGTGTGTGTGTCTGTATGTTTGTGTGTGTGTGTGTGTGTGTGTGTGTGTGTGTGTGTGTGTGTGTGTGTGTGTGTGTGTATGTGTGTGCCGGTGTGTGTGTGTGTGTGTGTGTGTGTGTGTGTGTACAGGTGTGGTTTGTAGCCCTGATGGGAGTGCGGTGTGTCTCAGAGAGGGGACACTCTGCAGGGTTTAGCCCCAGCACATATCTGCCCTAATAGGCGGGCGGCGCAGACCTCTGAAACAGGCTAATGATGTCCGCTCAGCGGAATAATTAGCGTAACCGACTCCCAAATGGCACGCCGCCTCGTTTGCCGAATGAAAGGTTACGTGAACGTCGGGTTGTTCTGGGGTCTGCCGCCGCAGAGGACACAGCCGTGTGAGGGAGGAAAATCAGAACGTTTGCCCTCCCATCTTAATGGCCCCGTTTTCCAGCTACGTATCTCATCCTGGGGTTTAAGGATGGGCTTGTACACTGAGCCAAATCAATAAACTCAGTCAGTAAATATGAACATTTTTATCTAAAAAGTAAAATTTCTGACTCTCACTCATTAACCAGTGTCTCCCATGTGCTGCATAATGCTGAAGTGTGGCATGGCTGTCCTGTAACTATTTTCCATTTGGTTCCATGAATTCCTATGTCATCACTTCCTGCTTCCGTTTTATGGGTTACTTTGAATGAAAACAGGAATTGAGTTCGGCTGCAAGAGGGAATTTAACTCTGATCAGGCAAAGAGCGAATCTGGCTCCGGTACAGCCCAGTGGGGTCAGCAGGCCAGGTTTAGGATGCTTATAGTACAGTGTATGGACTGTACTGTATCTGTCAGTATCACTGACAGATACCATCATGACCACATAGTGCCACATTAACTGGAACCTCTTATGATATTTGGGATCTTACCGAGTTTCATATAGCACAGGACAGAGGTTCATATAGTATTGCATTTTAATAATAACCTAACAACAAATTTAATTATTTAGTAATAGGTAATATTTCCTGGGCTAGAGATCCTGCAGTAATTTTATTTTGTGTAATTTCACATTGTGAGATTGGGTTATTACCTTTAATGCTTCCAGCAAACTAATGAAGGTCCTTCCGGAATGGCCGGTGCTCGGGATGAAGTTACCGTTGATCCATGTTTCCCCCCACCCACCCACCTGCAGGAGGGGCGGAGGCGGGGCTCAGGTTCTGCAGTGTTCCTTTAGCTGCTCCCAATCAGTGGTGAGAGCTGAGCTCCAGGATTTGAGTCCGCTGACAGGGGGAGCATCAGGGGCCAGGAAGGTTCCGGGGACTGTCGTCGCTTTGTCTCCATGGCGATAAATACCTGAGGAAGATTGCGCCCTTATTTTTGCTGGTTGTGTGACGTTAAAGGGGACCGTCTCTCCGCTGTGAAAGGTTACCTGCCGGCGCGTTTACTAGCCCCCACAGCTTAACGTCCTTTTCACAGCGCTTAACCACGAAGCCATCCTATGGCTTACTGCAATTACTGCGCTTTCTTTTATGATATTCCTTTCAGTAAAGACAAAAAGATACACCAAGATGGGCTCAGTAGCTCACTCTTTCCTTTGTTCTCTTGCTTGCTGTAAAAATCTGTGTAAACCTAATGCTTGAGGTGCTTCCTCGGAAAGAGTGTATAACACCTTAATTGGCACATTATAGAGTCTTTATAAACTGTTAATAAGCACTAACACAGGAGTGTTTACCATGGACTAATTGACATTTTGTGTCTGATTTGAGAATAGATGCTATATAACACCTATATAGTGCCTATAACACATTCTGCCCTATGTGTTTTAAGGCAGAATGAATTTTCCATCTTGGTAATAAAGAAATGTTTTTTTAATAATCCTGAATATATAGTAACATGATTGTAAACATATTGTTTACTTCTTGCATAGTTGTGTGGAAGGTCAGCGACTCTTTGAGCAGGTTCCCATCTCCTGTGCATCTCGCATGGAGAGGTGTGAGGCTTACCGCCAGATTGTTTTCAAAGTGAAGACAAAGCAACACGTTGGACATGCCTCAGAGCCGGCCCCTCCCACGCGCGAGCCCGGATGGCCGCGCTGCCGCAGAGTCGCCGCAGCGCCCAGATGGTCCGTGCTCCCTGCTTTCTGACTCAGGGGCGTGGATGGGGAATTCCAGTCTCTGAGGGCTGGCGTGTGCGCTGGGTTCTGTTTTCCACCGAGCACTCCAACTCAGTGAACCACTCAGCCCGAGTGACAATGCTGGTTCCCACACAGATCAGACCACAGCGAAACGTTTCACACGAGGACAAGGAATCAGTCCTCAGCTGCCAGTCGTGAGCTTAGATGTAAATTATTGGTTGAGTTATGTTTTCAAGAGCAGAAGTTGCAGCGAAATCCAGAAACAGATAAGGTTTCCCTGCCCACCACTTCTTTTTAGGGGTTCTGATTGGTAACAGGTCTTCCTAGTGTTAGAATATAAATCATGAATATTAATCTGTGATATAGATGCTGTATTGTCAGTCGGTCACTTCCCCTTTTACATGATTTTTCAGCGTTCTCTCAGACAGGGTGCAGGTGCAGAATATGCCCAGGGCCGTCTGACAGAGAGAATCTGCTGCATGGTGAGCATCACCTCAACCCTCTGCACTTCCGTCAAACTTCGACGTCTCTGTGTTCGGCAGCCGTACAGCGTAGCAAAGCAAGGGCGATGATTTGGTGGTTGCAGGTTCAAGTCTTGGATGGGGCATAGCCTTTGGCATCTAGAAGGCTCCAGCACTTGATCTAAAATGACTCAGCTGTGTAAAAGTAAATGGGTTTATCGTTAGCTACCGCAGATAATCAAATGGGTAATATAAAGTGCCCATTCCACAAATTCATTTTTACCTCCTAATGGAGCTTTAGGAAATGGTACAGACAGCCATTTAACCGCCCACATTGTACTATTTCAAATGAAGGAGAAACCTGGGACACTTTTTTCAGTTAAATGCTTTACCTCACCTAACCTCATGCTTGGCATTGGCTATTCACAAAGCCAGATATCACTGTGAGTATGGCTGTGCTTCCGCGCTGTTTTCAGAACACATCGCCATGTAACGGTAGGGAGCTCAATGCAGTGTTCTCTCCAAGGTCCTTTGCTTTTTAGGCTGCGAGGAGGTGAGATTTCCTTTATCTGTGAATCCTGTGTTGTCACAACCCTGTATCCAGGGCTTTTTGCGAGCTCGTTTGCGCTTGAGATGCTTATCAGAGAGCGACCAACTGTCGGAATTCACAAGCAATGTGTGGAGTAGTGACAATTGTTGTTTTTGTCTTTTTAATTAATATTTTTATGTGTCATTGTCCTTGCTGACATTTTTTTATAAGCAAAAAGTGAAAAGTAGAAGGGTTTCACAACTTTAAGCCAAATGGTTAGTGTGACTGTCAGATCATTTAATGACCATATATGGACTGTAAACAGCCCTGTTATGCAAGTCCGGTTAAAACAACTCCATTATGCACTCTCACTGCAGTGCATTCAGCTAACTCTAACAACAACATATTCAGCTATCTATTGCTACATTTTTGTAAGTACACCTGTATCATACAACAGGAAGCAACATTTAGTGCTTTGCTTTCGCAATCCTTCAGCTCTATTGCATTTAAGCTTCCGATTTTGGCTTTAGTATGAGAGATTTGTCTTTTTGGAAGCAGTTACTGCTGTGTTTTATAGCTGTATTTGTAGTGTTACCATTTTTTTGGAGATGTGGTCTGATTTCACTGACACTCTGTGAATACAGGACCTGATGTTCTGCATCTGAGTTGGTGGGGTTTTTTAAAAATGTAGATTTTTTTTTTATGACTTTGTTAGGGAGTTCCTCCCTACCTGTCTGGAGCTGCCCTGTTTGTGACACTCACAGAGCTGAATCGTGTGGACCCGACACAAGTGTGGGTGAAATCCCCCACCCCACACACACACACACATGCACACACACACACAGACGCACACACACAGCAGAGTCGTGCGGACCTGAGGCCCTCTCACACACGAGTGTGGGTGAGATGCTGAAACCCACTCAGCCAGTGCAGCCTGTGCTCAGAACAGAGTCTCTCAGAACCGCAGAGAGGCCCACTCTCTGTGCCAATCAACAGCTGCTGGAACTGCATCTGCCTGTGTGTGTGTGTGTGTGTGTGCGTGTGTGTGTGCACCAACACGAGAGTGTGAGACTGTGTGAGTCAGCTACCTAATAGTACCAACTTCATTCACACAGCAGAGCATAATCCAGTCACAGTGAGTGAGTGAGTGAGTGAGTGAGTGAGTGAGTGAGTGAGTGAGTGAGTGAGTGAGTGAGAAAACATCTCCTAAGGTCCCAGTTTCATTCATCTATCAGATTATAAGACAGGTGTGGCAGTCTGGCCACCCTAAGTCAGTCCCTAGAGTCAGTAATAGCGTTATATAATAACTCTCTTTACTATGGTAAGAAACTGGTGAATATAACAGACAATAGCAGAGACGGAGGTCATGTAACTGCCCCTGTTTCACACCTATACCTACTGCGCAGTCTGCTTTGAATATGCCCAAATTCAAAATGTCATTTTACTAACCAAATCAAAGATGGCCTCCGTGTGTAAATAACATGGGGACGGCAGTGCTGCCAAGCCTTCGAGGTCCGAGTGGCCGCAGCGTTGTTTTTATTGACCGGTCCGTTGCAGCCAGTTCACGGCACAAGTTAAGTCCTCTCGATACGTTTCGGTCATTTTAATTAAAGACAGACCTTCCCCTGTGAAAAAAAGAGGGCTGTTTTTTTTTTTTGCTGACACAAAGTGCACACCAGCTCAATAAATGCTTTTCTGCAGGCATTTTGCCACTTTCCCTCTTAATAAGTCGTAAGCGTCACTGATAAATGAGCGAGCTGATTTTACAGGAGTCTGCCCCTCGGCTCTTCAGCTCATGCTGAACGTAATTATAGCATCCATTTCTGTTTTTAATAACCAAATGAATGTTTGGCCAGACTTGAATTCTTTGTGTTTTTTCGATTTTTTTTCCCCAATCCTGCCACTTTCATGTCTATTGTGCTGTGGTTTGTTTTTTCTATTTGAATTTCATGGCTGTTGGGAGAGGAAGACATTAGCGTACGGATTATGGCGGTATTTCAGATGTGAGATTATGTAACACTTTGGGTTTTTTGAAATACATGTATATTTAATATGAAGAAGAAAAATGAGTTTTAAGTGCCCAGGACAGAGACACACACACACACACTCACACACTCATTCACACGTACATGTATGCACACACAGACATGTGTACATCCAGTCTGTCACACACACACACCACGCACACATGTTCGCCCAAATACACACAAATTCACAAACACACATGTACACATGCATCAACAAATTAAGGGAAATAAAATCTGGAATATTTCCAGCTCTCAATTAAGACGGTTGCACACATCTTTGTCATTTCTTTGTGTGATGAACTATAAAGAGACACCATGTCAAATGCTGTACCTTTGACCCCAAGCTCACTGTCTGTCCTGCTTCACAACCTTCAGTCCCACCGTGAGCTGTGATTGGTGAATAATGACCAATAAGAATTTGCATACTTGCTGTGGTTTCAGCAGCTGGTCATTATCTACTGTGGAGCATTACCGCTGTTTGGCCTACCAAGTATCCAATTCAACGGAGTACAAATTGTGGTCACGGTTCCACAAGATACGGGGTGGGGGAATCACAAAGTCAAACGCAAAGAAAGATTGCCTTGTGGGATGAATGTCATTAACAACGCTGGGGATTTAACGGTGCCGCGTCTGCGCGGGTTCCGGAAACATCCGCGCGAAGACGCTGAGCAAACTCAAAGCCATCGCCTCTCATACGGCGGCTTCATTAGCCTCTTGTGGTCTTGCACTGAGTGTCATTGAGAGAGCGCGGGTTTTATCCCCCTCCGGTTAATTAATAACACACAAGCTCATAACCGGGAGGTCGGAGGTTCGATTCCCGTGTTTTGTGGGGGGGGAGGGGTGGTGTATTACCCTGTGTGAGGCCCTGGTGAAAACGGCGGGCTGTGAATTATGGGCTCTGTATATCTCTGTGGCGTGAGCCGAGCTCGGCGTGTAGGATGGGAGAGAGCAGGGAAGTGGGTGGCAGTAAAAATGTCATTCTCAATCACGGTTCCTCCCCACCACTAAAAAAAAACAACACAGTGTCTCAGCCTGAACGCCTTCCACTTGTTTAAACACTCCCCATCTCCTGAGGAGCGGCGCTGTAATAAAGTGAAATAACCTGGAATTTAATTGAAAACCTCTCTCTGTGTGGCTGCTGGTGTGTGGGGAGAACGATTTCAATCGTTCAGGCAGAAATGAAGAGAGGGGCATTTTTATCTTTTTTTTTCTAAGCTGTGATTGCTGTATTCACGACGGGCATACTCCACGCATCGATCAAAAAGAACTTGCATGCAAATAAAATCTCATTCAATAGTGGATGAATAGTAGATTGTCAGTGAAGAGGTGGGTTATATAATTATTTGTGAAATGGATGGAGTGTTAAAAGATGAATAGAGAGACTGTAACTGCTATATTACCCCATAGCCCACAGTTCTCACTATTCGTAAAGTACTAGCTAAGTGACTGTGTAACTAACTAAAGTTACCAGGTCTGATGATCCTCTCCTGTTTAAAATAATGCAGATTTATTCATGTTTTTTTTTACATTAATTTGACAACATTAATATATTTTGCATCCATATACCTTGATCAGTTGCTATCCATTAAAAATGATCTCTTTAAAGATATTTTGGAAACAGCCAAAGAGGAGTGGCTCAGCCATGCGGTTTCCTGTCCGTCCTCCTGACAGGAATTCCTGCTTTCGCAGGCATACAGTAAAATTTGCTCCTCTTACCTCCTTTTAATGTGAACTTCTTCCCATTTTGACAGTGAAAACGGCACATAGCCAGAAGATACATGAAAGACTGCTCTCACTTGAAAGGAATACGGAGAAACAATATAACAGGAATGCTACATCAAGAGACACACTCAAAACAACTTCAGCTAGCAGCCTTTTAGTGATTTTTTTTATAGCTCTGTGTTGCACTTTGAAAAGAGTTTTGCATATGTGCAGCTTGCAGGAGAACCTGGGGTCCAAACTGAAGTGTGAGTGGTGGAATTCTTTTTTTGTGGAGGAAAGTTCACTGGTCTCTCATTCTCCAGCATCTTAGCTCCTGCTGATTGGCCGTTTCCATGCCAATGTGTGAGGTTTCCATGGCAGTGGGCAGCCTCCAGCACACGGAGTGCTGGTCCAGGAACAGTCTGTAGGGACGCTAGGAGGTTAGCAGAAATTCTTTGAGCTCTGACTCCCGCCTTGTTTGTTTTATGCACAGAAATTGATTTTGACCATTCAGAACACGGGCCTAAAAATGATCCTCCTTCTAGACAACACAGATGTAAATGAATCAATAGTGCAATCGATAGCCAGTCACTGTCCATGTTGCGTACGACGAGCAGAATAAATGGAGCGCAGACATGAATGCCAGCTCATGAGGAAGCTGTCTTAGTCATTTATTGACAAGCTGAAACTCAATGGCCGCTGAACGCTTCCTCGTTCCTGGTCTCTTTGATAGTGTGTCAGTGGACAGACGCTGAGCAGATGGGTGGTATTAGGGATGAGTAACAGATAGCCCTACTGTTGTGTGGATGTGGTTATTATGGTGTATTCAGAATTTCATTTTTGTGTTTCTTCACTTATGTTATGTGGAATCCTCCTCTGTGGCATTGCTATTGCTGGTGGCTCGAGTGTGTGTGTGTGTGTGTGTGTGTGTGTGTGTGTGCGTGTGTGTGTATGTGCTTGTATGCATGTGTGTGTGTGTGTGTGTGTGTCTGTGCGTGTGTGCATGTGTTTTATGTATTGTGTGAGTTTGTCAGTGCGTTTGTGCTTGCGTGTGAGTGTGTGCGTGTGCGTGTGTGTGTGTATTTGTGTATGCATATTTCTGCAATGTGCACCTTCTGTGTGAGCCACCCAGAGGCCCACAAAAGCCCTGTTAGGTATGACATCATAATGAATCTGTCATTTCCTCCCTTGCAAACTTCTCCCTTCCACACGTCATCTTACCCATTGATTGCAAGGGCCAAATCCTTTGTTTTGCAGAATGGAGGGATTAGTTTTAGGAAATGAGCTTGCAAACCGAGCACAATGAGAGCGTATGACTGGGCTTCAGGTGTGAGAGGGCCTGTGGAGACGCTGGGTTTGACTCATTGTTTCCTGGTTGAGTCCTTCAGCTGATGCTCATTGCTGGTGTCTAGAAGCCTAACGTGCTGTGGTTTTCCACATGGCTGATAGTGATACGTGAACAGACTCACAGTTTACACAATTCTTAAAGCAGCATTCATGAAGTTGCAGTATATTTTTGGTTTCATCATTTTTTTTTAATTGCCTTCAGATATAATTGGAACCAAGGGACGGCTTTGCATCTGTTTAGTGAATCTACTGTTGACCACAGATAGGAGTGTGTCAGATGAGGACTGACTGGCATCTGTTCTACAATCTGTGGCAGTGAGCCATGCAGCTAAGAGAATATAGTGTGGGGCCCATCCACACACTGGAGCAGTGCCTTAACACGGTGCAGACTGTAGGGCCCATCCACACACTGGAGCAGTGCCTTAACACGGTGCAGACTGTAGGGCCCATCCACACACTGGAGCAGTGCCTTAACAGAATACAGACTGTGGGGCCCATCCACACACTGGAACAGTGCCTTAGCAGGATGCAGACCATGGGGCCCATCCACACACTGGAGCAGTGCCTTAACAGGATGCAGACCGTGGGGCCCATCCACACACTGGAGCAGTGCCTTAACAGGATGCAGACCATGGGGCCCATCCACACACTGGAACAGTGCCTTAACAGGATGCAGACTGTGGGGCCCATCCACACACTGGAACAGTGCCTTAACAGGATGCAGACCGTGGGGCCCATCCACACACTGGAACAGTGCCTTAACAGGATTCAGTCCTTTCAGACCTTGGGGCCTATGACTCAATCATGCAGCCAAAGACTCAATCACCCTGCATCTCTCATGAGGCCTCAGGGCTGTTAATCCGGAGCCCCTGAGTACACAGGAAGCTGCCTGTCTTTGCCTGGGAGCCGTCCCGGGGGAACGCGCCTCCCAGTCTCCATGAAAGGGCTCTGCAGGACCGAGAGAAAGAGGATCCCCTGAGACTGACAGTCTCACATACCTCCCGCCCTGTCCCCAAAAGCACAGGCCTGTAATTGGGCAAAAAATCAGGGGAAACAATGCAATGATAATATCAAAGATAAAATGTCTTTTATAAATATGTGATATTAGCTGAGATTCTGACAAAGGAATTTCACCTTGTTGAGCTTAATATTTAAATCCGTGTTTGGACTGCAGGCACAATAGATGTAGATCAAAGTGCTCCCTGTCCCTATTCTATCACACCGTCAGCGCTCACAACGTTAGATGTGAAAGACCAGACACCTCACTCAGACAGCGGGCCCCTTGGACCCAGATATTTCTGTCTTAATGGCTGTGCTAAATAAAACATTCTGTGATGACTGCGGCCAATCAGGAGTGAGGATATGAGCCTCTCTGATGTGAAAGTGCCTCATAATAAAGCACCAATCAGTGTGGCTGGATAATATCTCATATTTAGTGGGTACTTCATCGTGGATATTCCAAATGAGAATTTGTAATTTGTAGTTCCTCTTGCTGTTTTATTTGTGTTTAACAACTTGACGGCGGTGTCTCATCACATACTCGGTAATGAGCAGTAGGGTGATGGATGGGGTTATGTGCGATTTGAATTACTCCAGCCATAACCTCGACTCAGACCCTGACCTGGGAATCGATGATAACCTCCCCGCGTCCCATTTCATCCCTCAGCGTTGAATCCAATCTTCCTGCCCAGCAACAGCCTCCAATGTAATCATGTGAACATGAATTTGATCTGAATTTGTACGGTGCTTATACAGCACTTCCACTGCATGTATTTATTTTAACTACAGTCCGACTACCCTGATTAATGTGCAGTCGGGTTCAGGCCTGGGCTGAGGGCTACTGCGCTGCTGTGAATAACCAATTAAAGCCAGCCGGAACTGTTCATGGTCAGAGGAGGGCAAGGCCTCACTTGTCAGGCGCATAATTATGAGGTCATAACAACGAGCCAGCTTGTCACTCCAGTCTGGTCTCAGAGGTGGGTGTGGCTGAAATGATGAGCTACCCCCAGCCAAATCAAATCCACCATCAGAAATATGCTGGCACCAATCAGACTACAGGGAGCCTAGTCCAGAAAGGGTCACATCCAGACATGTTCAAGATGCTCACTGACAGCTCACTGTAGCTCCACCCATTATGGTGGCCTGGGAACGTAGAATCATGAAGTCTCCCATTATTACCTGAATGGACAGAAGTGAGAGGACCAGTAGATGAGGAAGCTACTTGAACAGTACACTCTGAGGGGGTTTGGATTAAAATCGCAAAAGCAAAGCCCAAAAACCCCCTATGTAAAGGAATCTCTCAGCCCTCATATTTCTGAAACAGGGCCGTTCTAGTGTGCCGCATTCTTGTCCCCTCATTTCTTTGAGCTATCATATGGCCACAATGGAAACGTTTCGCCGTAGATCACCGTCAGCGTGAGAAAATCACAGTGATGTCTAACTCTCTCACAAACACATCTGTACAAGCAGCATAGCTATGCATGATGTACAGACCAGTCCAAGGATAATATATGTCTGAAAACTGTGAAATATGTGTCTGATATTCTCCAGGTTATGGTGCATTTCATTACAACTACAAATATATTTCAGAAATGGTCCATATTTTTTGGCATGTCATGAAAATTTCGACTCAAGACACAGCTGGATGTGGGCCCGTCGTAACCCCATGGTTCGGGGAGAAGAGAGGAGCAGGAGGGTGCTGGAGGAGCGGGCCGGGATCAGCCTGGCTTCCGTCGTCTCTTTAAGCCTTTACCGGCACTGACGTGTGCGGGCGGTTTGCCGTGGGAGTGTGATGTAATTAGCCCCTTATCTTAGTTGCATTAAATAATGAAGGTAATCCGCTTAATTAGGTTTAAGGCAAATTAATTCCGTCTCTCCCATTACGGTTTTAGGCTTGGTGTCAGAGCCCCTGAAACTGTAAGAAAAGCTGAGTTATTCCATTGGGCCGTGTCCAAAAAACTATACGCTGCAAGCACCTCTTATTCCTACATTATTTGCCAGTCCAATGGGACTCCAATATATTATATTCATATATATGACATTTCTGTGCTGCTGGATATTTACTGAGACAGAGGGGGTTAGGAACTTCAAAGGTTTCTGTGGTAGCTTTGCCTCCCCTGGGATTCGACCCCGTAACCCTCGGGTAACTTTACGACTAGGAGATGCTCAGGACGTGCTGTTAGCTTCAGAGCTCCGGCGGTCGGGCCTGAGGAGATCGGGAGACGCCCTCGGCCCTTAAAAATCTCAGATGAGTTACCGTACCAATCGAATGCAGTGCCAGGGGCGTGGCCGCTCGGGAAAGGGTCTGATCCTTTGTGTGCGGTTTGTGGAGGTGGGATGTTTTTGATGGATGACTCTTCCTCTTATGGTTACCGTGTGAACTGCTGCAGTCTCCTCAGTCCCGCCCACACTGAGATGATGTGATTGTTGAAAAAAAAGTATGCCCCATAAGTACATTTATCACATGTGTAACTCAAAAAAAAGAAGGTATATCACCAGTTGAACTTTAAGGAAGAAACTCACTCATTGAAATCTCGTTCCTGTGCTTTTAATAAATGACCAATAAATGAATGGCCAATGGGCATGTACACTATGCTTTTGTCAGGGAAAGTATATGTGCCAGAACATGCTAGCACTGCAAGGTGAAAACTGACACACAACTTCCTTATTTATTTTGTATATTTCCTATTAGGCTGCAGCACACCAGCCTTGTGTGTATATGTGAGTCTTCTGTCTTGTGTCTGACTGCCCTTCTTTCACAATAAGGAGGAGGTATAAGCCTGGAACACAAGACTACCCCAGCAGGTAGGCTAGATGTGATTTGAACCCACTCTGCGTAGATTTCCCCTGGAAGATGGACTCCCTCCCACCCTTCACTTGCCACCCACACACAGGTCAACTTCGGGCCTGAGTTGTGAGCTGAAGTGGGCTCTGATTGGCTGAAACTGGACCCAACACACGTTCGCCAACAAAGCAGTAGAATTTGGTGGGAAGTGAACAGGAAAGTTAGTGAAACCGTTGCCAAAGTCATAAAAAAAAAATAAAACCACTGCCTCTGTGTTTCTGAAGCTGGTTGTTTGAGATGCAGACTGAAGCTGGCGGTCAGCCAGCAGCTTGCAGCACTGATTGCGCTGTGGGGAAATATGAGTGGGAAGGGGCGCGCTACTGGAGACCTCCCTCATGGAGTTAAAGCGCTTTTATCTGCATAGGAGCGGCTTTTCTCCTGGGCTTACCTCCACAACTTTACTGCAGAACGATGTGAGGGGAGCCTCCTCCTAAAAACACACACTCACACACACACTCTCACACACACCCACATACACACACACACACACACACACACACACACACACATACACACACACACGCACACACACACACACACATACACACACACACACTCTTACACACACATACACACACACACTCACATACACACACACTTACACACACACACACTTACACACACTCACACACACACACATTCACACACATACACACTCACACACAAACACTCACACACACTCACACTCACACACTTATACTCACAATCATTTTGATTGGTGCATTGTGTGCTAAGCGTGTTCCTGATGAGGGCGTTGTGAGTGATCCATCTATTTGATTAGAGTGTTGGCTTCAGATACGCTTAGTTTGTTTTGTGCCTCAGGGCCATTGATCTCTTCGACTGGAGAATATGTTTTCATCCACGTGAAATATTAATTGATAATGCCAGAATGGTCAATATAGGACAGAGGATAAAGCCATTATTAGTTGATTGAATTTGATTGATTGGGTAACTAGTTTGACCTGGGTAATGTAGCGCATTAAACAAAAGCCTGAATACTACTGTGGGCCCTGATAAGGCACTAATATGAATATTTTTATTATTATTTCATTAATAACCAGCTCCAATTCCATATCTGTCATCATTCTTCTGTTATATTTTTTTAATGGTGACAACGTAGTCTCTTTGAAGCAACAGCCATTTTATCAGAATTGCAACAACGAGTTGTAGAACAGTTCTTTTGTAACTTCTTTCTCCTCCCTAGTGAATTGATCGTACCACTGGAATCAAAGTGCAAACAGAGCACCATTGCCACCGTGCCGAGTAATTGTACCATAGTTTCTTCTTTATGCTCGCTGAAATTGTCTCATCAGTGCGCATCTTGGAATCATCATCATTATCATTATTAATTTCCGCTGCTTAATGTATTTTTCCCGGGGCGATGTATGTGATTTTCATTGCTGCAGAGTATTCATGAATAAAGCCTTGTGTTTTGATTAAGCTCATCGCTGAGGGGTCTGATAGCCCATATGCTAACTGAACTGGAAACCTTATGGCAACAAGGATCCCACAATCCATTGCTCCACTTGCTTTTTAGGGCAAAAGGGGTCACAGGAGGATCTGATCACCATGACCAGATGTCAGAGAGAGAACGCATCTTTCTTTGTGCTTACTCCCACTCGGTGAAAGACAAAATGGCGAAGGATCTTTCTGATTCGCACCTCCCATTTTGTTTTCGTTATTTGGTGGTTCAAGTATGCAGTTATGTGATATTTCCTGAAGGTACTCCATTTTGACCAAACATATTATTCAGGGTGAACTTCATGATATCAAGCCATGGTTTTCATGTCCTTAACTTTGAAAATGAAATTTTGTCATTATTTAGGCGGTTTATTTTGAGTCGCTGTGGTTGTGTAACACAGAAACAAAGAAGTAACTGTTGTTCAAACAGTTGTCTCACGCAAAGGAAAAGGCCAAAAATGCTTTGCTTAGTAGAACTGAGCCTCACAATAAGTGTTACAGTGGGGGGAAAAAGAATTAAGATTGTTCTTAATGGTAATGGGTCCAAGTAAAATTGTTGTTTTGAATGTTACTTATGTCATGTTACTCTGTGTTTGAAGGCCATCTTTCTCTCTCTTCTCCGTAGTTTGTGGAGACATCCATGGGCAGTTCTTTGACTTGATGAAACTGTTCGAGGTGGGAGGATCTCCAGCCAGCACCCGGTACCTTTTTTTAGGAGACTACGTGGACAGAGGCTATTTCAGTATTGAAGTAAGTGGCCCTTTATGTTCCATGCCATCTCCCGCGCTCACACTGATCACAGCGGGCGAAATGGGGGCCGCAGAAATGCAGAAACCTTATTAAAAGGCAACAAGCTCGGTGCGCAGTTCCCATCATTTAATTAAGCTTGTTTACCAAGAAAGATTTTTCTCTGTGAACAAAAGAAGAAAAAAAAAAAAAAAAGGAGACACCGGAGCTCGCCCTGAAACAAAGAGCAAGATGGCGGCTCTGCCTCATTACTCCCCACTGCACAAACATCTTGACGCAAACTCTGTTTCGCTAATTGGACTGGCTTCCTCTTGCACATTGATTAGTCAGTCATAAAATGTTGTTCTAATTACTGCTGTGAGGGTGTTTTGCGAACCCTAGGGTTTCAGTGCTGGCTTCTTCTTTTTTTTTCTCCAAACGTTGACATGGATGGAAGTGCTAACAGGGTGGACTGTGCTGATCTTGCAGTTAATTGCATCTTATTTCTGACTCTCTTATTGTTGTTGTTTTTTTCCCCTTTTCTTTCAGTGTGTGCTGTACTTATGGGCCTTAAAAATCCTTTATCCAAAAACACTGTTTTTGCTCCGAGGGAACCATGAATGTAGACATTTAACAGAGTATTTCACATTTAAGCAAGAATGTAAGTATCAATATACACACAGTGCACTCACTTATGTCATTTTATGTCATTTGAGCGAGTGTTGAAGTTTGATTTTGGTGTTTCTTCCACCTCCCCCCCCACAGGTAAAATTAAGTATTCGGAGAAGGTGTATGACGCCTGCATGGATGCCTTTGACTGCCTGCCCCTGGCCGCCCTCATGAACCAGCAGTTCCTGTGTGTCCATGGCGGGCTGTCCCCAGAAATCACACACCTCGACGACATCAGGAAAGTATGTGTGCCCAGCAGCCCTCTGGCACTGAGAGCAGCACGATAGCACGTTAGCACTTCTGTTCCTATGTGTTCCCAGCAGCCCTCTGACACTGAGAGCAGCACGATAGCACGTTAGCGCTTCTGTTCCTATGTGTTCCCAGCAGCCCTCTGACACTGAGAGCAGCATGATAGCATGTTAGCACTTCTGTTCCTGTGTGTTCCCAGCAGCCCTCTGACACTGGGAGCAGCACGTTAGCACGTTAGTGCTTCTGTTCCTGGTATTCGATTGCGGCCTGGACTGAGGCTGTGGAGCCAATCAAAAAAGGCAGATGGATTTCATTTTCTATGAAAGCGGCATGTTAGCACATTTGTGCTTCTGCTCCTTGAATATGATTGGGGGCTGGATCCAGGCAGGACAGCCAATCAGAAAAGCCAGCTTGATTTCATTCTCTCTGAGAGCAATATACTAGCATGTTAGCATTCCCATTCCTTGTATGTGATTGGTTCTGGATTCAGGCTGGACAGCCAGTCAGGAAAGTCAGTTGTATTTTATTGAATCAGAGAGCAGCACATTATTTCATTAGAAATCCCATTCTTTGTTTCTGTTGGCCAATCAAAAAAATGGCTTCACTCTCAGAAAAATAAGAAATTATATCAGGACAGTTTAATTTGGGGATGAATGTGAACAAATAAAAAATTAAAGCAAGAAAGGTTCAGTATTTATGTTCTTATTTAAATGCTCCATAGGTAGTTGTGAAATGTGATAGTGAAGGTGCCATTCCTTTCATTGAGGACCGAGTTTTCTTTTCACAGTTAGGCCAGGGGTTTGAAGAGACAAAACACCCACAAGCCTTTTGTATGGATACTGTTCATGGCACATTCTTCATGTCCTGGAGCCTGGAGTTGCTCAAAAATGAATGAGAATATTCATAACTATGAAGTGCAGGAGGTTCATGGCACGGTTATGGAAATTGACAAAAATATCTCATAGGCTTCATTCTCATCTCGTTTGTCCTGAATTGACTTGCAAATAAAAGCAACTTCTGTTCTTCTGGAACGCCATTTAGCGGAATTCGCACAACTGCTTTTGTGAAAGGGAGAAAAAAATCATTCGACTTTCTGAGTCCAGTTTAAGGACAAATGTTAATTGAATTCAGGTCATAGTCTCTGCTATTCATGCATTCCCCATTTTCTGTGCACTTAAGATTTATTTTTTTACACCAGAGATTTTTCATTTCCTTTCATTTATTTCCCATTATGACCTGAGGACAGTGAGCTCATTTCTGCCTTTGCCTCGGCCCTCTCTCCAAAGAATCCAGGAAGACTTCCAGCATGCACAGCTCGGCTGGCCCTGATTAAAAATCAAGAGTCAAGTATTGTAGTTCACTGTTTTCAGTGGTAGTCGATTGTATTTGGTCCGCAGAATCGCACGGTCGACTGCAGTCTTCCCACCTGTCCGTTAATGGTGTATGTCTTTTTTCCCAGAATTCCATGGTCTCAGGGGGTGCCTGCATTGAATTCGTATTCAGTTTTACATACGTTTTACATAGTTTTACATACGTTTTCCATCCCTTCCCCATGGAAAGGGACATAGATATGCAGAGAGGACTCTTTATCCTGGCTGGAGATAAGAGGGAAAGAGAGGGAGGCAGGTCAGTGTGAGGGAAAGAGAGGGAGGCAGGTCAGCGTGAGGGCCTTGGTTGTGACTGGAGGTAGGAGGTTCTGGATCTGGCTGCATTGTTAGCGGGTCACAGGCACAGAGAGGGATAAGCATCTGTTAGCGGCAGACCTGGGGGACGAGTGCATGTTTGTGTGCACGCGTGTGTGTGTGTGGTGTGTGTGTGAGAGAGAGTGTGTGTGGGTGTCTGTGTGGGGTGTGTGTGTGTGTGGGTGTCTGTGTGTTTGTGTGTGTGTTTGTTTGTGTGGGTGTGTGTGTGTGTGTTGTGTGTGTGCTCATGCTTGTGACTGTGTATGTTTATGTGCTTGAGGAGGTGAATATGTGTTTGTGTGTGTGTATGTGTGAGAGTGTGTGTGTGTGTGTGTGTGTGTGTGTGTGTGTGTGTGTGTGTGTGTGTGTGTGTGTGTGTGTGTGTGTGAGAGAGTGTGTGTGGGTGTCTGTGTGAGTGTGGGTATGTGTGTGTGGGTGTCTGTGTGTTTGTGTGTGTGTTTGTTTGTGTGTGTGTGTGTGTGTGCACGTACATGTTTGTGCATGTCTGTGTGTGTGTGGGTGTGTGTGTGTGTGTTGTGTGCGCGCTCATGCTTGTGACTGTGTATGTTTATGTGCTTGAGGAGGTGAATATGTGTTTGTGTGTGTGTATGTGTGTGTGTGAGCATGCACTCTCATGTGTTTCTTTATGTGCATATAAAGTTGTTTGTGCGTAAATATGAATGCAAAGGAATGGAACGAAAAGCAGAAGAGCACAAAAACTGAAGGACAGAGCACAGCAGTGGAGCTGGAGTGAGGAGCAAAAGTGCATTGATCTGTCTTTCTTAGGACTTCAGAGGACCCAGGCGGCAGGACAGATCTCCCCCGAGTCTCACATCACATCACATTTTCATAGTTTTCATCCTCCCAAACTGAGCCGAGGATGCGGGCTCTCTGTGATGCTCTGCGTTGTCGCTCTGCTGTACACTCCTCTTCTGTTTCCCTGCAGATGACAGCAGAACACACTGTGCTGTAGTGTGCATTCCGTGCTGCTTAGTTTGTCAGGTGTGGAGTGGGAAAAGAACAGCTCCATGGACATGTGGTGGGAGGTACCCATAATTCCCTCAGCCAGCTATTTAATCAGATGTAATTATACATGTAAAACATGGTCGTATGCAAAAAAAAAAAAAAGCTTGTTAGGGTCTTGAGAAACCCTACTGCAGATTAGATGAAGCAGATCTGAGTTTGTTTGTCCATTCTTTGGGGAGAGGCCATGTTTGTTATTGTTTTCCTTTTATCTACATCCAGCCTTTGTTCTGTTTTTTTTGTCATACTTGGCACTTTCAAGTGTTTCTGTTCCTCAGAGTGAAGCCACACCCCCACGTTTTAGATTTGGGACAATATGGCCGTCAGCCTCAGTGCGGTACAGTGATTAGTGGGCGTGGCTGTCCTTGGTTACACCTTTTAGTAACCTATTGTGATGCAAGAAACTGGGTGTGGTTAGGTGGCACTGTAATCAGCTGGTCTAACCCAACCTAACCCTAACCTTAACCTAGCTGTGAAGCAGTGAGTCACAGCAGAGACCAGTACACCTTGCGGCTCTCAGTGATCTGGGCTGGCCGTCTCTTTATGATAAGGTCAACAAAATGGCATTCTCCCGTCACTAGGCTGCTCAAAATCTGGTTCACATGCACCCCTCCCTCCTCCCTCCCTCCCCCTTCATTCGACCAATCAGGGTCCTTTCTCGTTTTGTGTCTGCCTTCTGTTTACGCCAGCGTCTCTTCTGCCCCTCCTCCCCCACTCCTTCTCCAGTTAGACAGGTTCAAGGAGCCCCCGGCGTACGGACCCATGTGTGACCTCCTGTGGTCCGACCCCCTGGAGGACTTCGGCAGCGAGAAGAACCAGGACCACTTCACCCACAACACCGTGCGCGGCTGCTCCTACTTCTACAGGTAGGCCACGGCCACACCCACCATTTTGTCTCTCTGTCAGACTGTGAGTGACAGCAAGATGGCGTAATGTTACTGTAGATGCTAACGCCAGCTCCCCAGTTAGCCTCTTTCTAGTCTCTGGATGGTGCAGTGCTAGCTCACAAACTGCTCTGGCTAGCGCAGTGCTAGCTCACACACAGCTCTGGTTAGCACAGTGCTAGCTCACACACAGCTCTGGCTAGCACAGTGCTAGCTCACACACAGCTCTGGCTAGCTCAGTGCTAGCTCACACACAGCTCTGGCTAGCACAGTGCTAGCTCACACACAGCTCTGGCTTGCTCAGTGCTAGCTCACACACAGCTCTGGCTAGCGCAGTGCTAGCTCACACACGGCTCTGGCTAGCGCAGTGCTAGCTCACACACAGCTCTTGTTAGCGAATGCTAGCTCACGCACAGCTCTGGTTAGCGCAGTGCTAGCTCACACACAGCTCTGGTTAGCGAATGCTAGCTCACACACAGCTCTGGTTAGCACAGTGCTAACTCACACAGCTCTGGATGACGCGGTCTTCTGCAGAAAGGAATGCGGCGCTCAGTGGAGCCCCCGCTAACGGTGGGCGGCTGGCTAAGTGGCTCGGTTCTGCAGTGCTGGAGCATCTGAGGGCAGCTTCTGATGACTGTGACCCTGCTGCCCCCTCCACCCCCCCTCCCTCTCCTGCTGTTCAAATGAGATGGGCTCGTGCCCTGTTTTCAAAGCTTTTAGTGTGACTGTCTGAAATTTTATAAGTGCTGAGAGCAGTTTTTTCTTTCTTTTTCCTTTTTGATTGGTTGAATAATCTAGATATTTATTTTTTTCTGTATAGGGCCTTTGACTTAGTGTGTGGACAGCCTCACACTTTTCTTTAGTTAGAGCTTCACACACGCACACACACAAACTCCCAAATACACCTATACATATATAAAAGCAAGTATACAGACACACACCACACACACACACACACACACACACACATATGCAAACACACAGAAATGCCCCCAAATATGCAAATACAGATACAAAAACAAGTGTATGGACACACACACTCACACACACACACTCAGAAGCACACTTAAGCTACTGCTAGAGACATTTGCCTGCCTTATTCACCTTGTTTAGGGTTAGTGTTAGGCCGTGCATGTTCCCTGAGGCTGAAATCTGTGGCTGCTTCCGTGGCCAGCAGAGAAAACTGAGCTCAGAATGCCCACTCCGCCACGGCGGACTGCTGCAGAAACTCTCCCTGCTTCTGTACAGCCGCGCTGTGATTGGCACGCTCTGCCGCCGTGGAGACAACACTTAGCCGCGAAGATGACAGCTGGAGTGCTCTCTCTCTCTCTTTCTGTCTCTTTCTCTCTCCCTCTCTCTCTTTCTCTGTCTTTCTCTCTCTCCCTCTCTCTGTCGCTTGTCCACCTGAAGCAGCTCGCTGCAGCTTTCATGGCGAGGCAGAGTAGCTTTGCGGGGGCTCGTTCTGACGGTTAGCGAAGAGGCTGGTGTCTGCGGCATCGCCGTAGAAACCGCTGGAGAAGACCGCACTTACTGTACGGAGATGAATGTCACGGCTGCCACTTTCAGGAACCATGGAACGTAGGAAGTCCCCCCTCGCAGACGACAAACGCGCTCCTTATCTCGCCACTGGTGTGAAGTGGGAGGATCAGGGCCTGTGCTCGCCAAGCATCTCAGCTGATCTAGGATCAGTTTTCCCCCCAGGACACTTTTATCCTTGTCTGGTATGTGCTAAAAGGCAAAACAGAGACCGGTCTGTACCAGCACCCCTTATTCATAAAGTATTCATAAGGCATCATGGAGTAAGAATGTTGATACCCTAACCCTATCCATTATGAGCTAAAACACAGAACTGATCTTGGATCAGAGTAAGACCGCAAATCTGAGGACAGGCCCCACATTCACAGGTCATCTCAGAGCAATAGTCCTGATCCAGGATCAGTCATTGCATGGTCTATATTCTGCCAGCCATAATTCATCAGTGATAATCTAAAAGGCAAAACTGATGCCCGCATCAAGCCCGATGAAAAAAACAGTTTCCCTTTCATTTTAGCAGACGTGACATAAATACATTTAAATGTTCTTCATGATAAATACATAGCTGCTGTTTATTTTTTTTTTAAAATAAATACGTGCATCAGAAAATAATCTTTATAAAAAACTATCAGTGTATTTGTGTCACTGTTTGGATATTTTTATCATCATATTCATATTTTAGAACTTTTAAGTAATATGTGGTGACATTTGTATTAAATACAAAGAATATTTGTTTTTATGGTTTGACATTTAAATTTAATATTTTAATATGAAAACAAATATTTGCTTCAGTTCAGCATATTTGTTTGCTCTCGGATAGTTGGTTTCTCAATGTAATTTTCACATGTAACTATTTAGTTGTTGCAGAGCGCTGTAAGGTTTTGTGCCAGTGAAAACAGGTTTTGCAGTAAGGCCTGCGGTCGTTTGCATTGTAGGTGCATCCCCGGGGCCCAGCATACATCCTTGGGCTCTGCTTTGATAGTCAAAACCTGCGGTGCAGTGATAAACAAAGGCCATATTAAGTAACTGTTGCCTTATTTATGCAAAAATCCAGATATGTGTCACATCTGTTTGTCATATAGCATTTTTGCAATGCAACCATGGGTGCCATGCAACCGTGGCATTGTGTGTGCGTTGACTGAATGTGACATAAACACAGCAGTAATCTCTCAGGGTAATTGCTTTGTTTTGACCGTTGCACCCTCATTTTGGGTCGCTGGAATAGAGCTCCTAGACTTTCCTCAAGGTGTACAGATGTCTGCTCGGTAGCGCTTAAGGGTTGTGTTATTGCCCAAAAGAAACCCAGGGCATGTGCCTGATTGGACATATTTCATAAATAAGACATTTACAGAAGAGACGCATCACGGCCGGTTGCTTAGTATCTAGTTCAGCCGAACACCTTGCCCAGGGTTTATTTTCCAAGTCATCGTTTAGCTGTTATGAAACATAATTGCGCATTGGCAGTTATAAATACATGGTAAATGACAAGCCGGAGGTAAATTAGCGCTGTTCTTCGTGTGGCTCTCGCCGGGAGCAGCGCGTAATGGCTGCTGTGAGGCGGCTGGCGGAGCATGACTGCGGTCCTGTTGTCTGATGTGTGTAATGGCCGCTGTCTGATGGTGGCGTCCTCTTCTTCTCCTGCAGTTACCCTGCGGTCTGCGACTTCCTACAGCACAATAATCTCTTGTCTGTGATACGAGCTCATGAGGCCCAGGATGCAGGGTAGGTCTCTCTGCCTTTCATTTATTTTTTAATTTTATTAAAGTTTTTGTTTTTGCTTTTTCGGAAATTGAAGTGTGTGTGTGTGTGTGTTTGTGTGTTTGTGTTTGTGTGTTTGTGTGTGTGTGTGTGTGTGTGTGTGTGTGTGTGTGTGTGTGTGTGTGTGTGTTGTGTGTTTTTGGGTGTTGTGTGTGACTGTATGTGTTTTGTTTTCCTATGTTTATTTTTGCCTGAGGAACTGAGCCTATAACATAATGGTGACTGTCCATCAAAGAGACATTTAGAAATGAGCCCACCCCATTGGCTTCTCAGGTTTCGGCCACCTGCCCTGATTGGTAATTGCTGTAATCAATCATTTTCGGTCTCTCCCGCCTCCAGATATCGCATGTACAGGAAGAGCCAGACCACGGGGTTCCCGTCATTAATCACCATATTTTCAGCGCCAAACTATCTGGACGTGTACAATAACAAAGGTGAGTGTCCGTCTGCGTGCCGAGCTTCCCCACAGCCATAGCAGAGTGCTGACTGCGGGTCCAAAGCCAGTTCTGAAAACCGCTTCACACCGGTCTGATTCCCTCAGCTCGGTTCCTGGAAGCGCCGGCCATCGATCCGCCACTTTGGTGTTCGGACGTTTGGATTTATTGTCGTGGTTTCTCTTGTAATGGTCGTTGGGCGGTGTTTTTGTGACGATGCCTGTCTGTACTGGCACCCCCTAGTGGTTGAGGGAACCTCAGACACTGGTGAGGACAGCAGAACCTCTGCAGCCTGCAGCTGGACTCCTCTGCCACCCAAACCCCCGAAACACTTACCAGTCCTGACAAGCAAAGCATTTTATGAATTCTGGTGTTTCTTTCTACTTATATCTATAGGTTAAATACAGCAGCATAGTTACCTATATGAGTGCTTCAGTATTGCAGCACCTGCACTATGTGGTCTGGGATTGCCGGCCTGGTCTGCACAGCTGTGTCAGGCCTGATGCCCCCTCAGGCTGTCAGGGTACCTGCTAAGTGACTGCAATCTAATGTACTGTAATGGGAGTGAGTGAAGACCTGTAGCCTGTCCAGCCCCAGACAGAAGATCCAGGATACCCCAGAGGGACATGAAAGTAGGAGGGCAACTGCCGTGTTCTGCGATGAGGGACTGTGAGGAGACCTACCTGTTGTCTTTTCCAATTTTGCCATTACTGTTTACTTCTGTAGTTTCTTCCTTTCCATAGTTACAGTCCCTGTACCTTTCATTTTATTGAAAAGTATATGTTCTCTCTTATTCTTTCTCCTTGTTTCTTTATCCCTCTCTCTCTCTCTCTCTCTCTCTCTCTCTCCTCTCTCTCCTCATTAGGCGCAGGTCTCAGTGTGTACTGTAGGACAGGGCTGTGACAGGTCATTATAGTAATTTGGGTGGTGTTGAGCTGTGACGGGTTCAGACTGCAGAAGGTCTCATGTGCTGCTGTTATATCCAGATTACTCTGGGGTGACCGTACCTCTGTGCAAGAGAAAGAAACACATATATTAATTTTTGCCCTTCTAGATAATTTCTTTTTAAAAGAGATGTTTGTTTTTCATTAAAATTAAAAAAAAATGAAGGACTCCATTTGCAAATGTAAATCGACCATCTAGCTTATGATCCTGGAATTCACTGGAGGGCCATTTTGACTCTGTTGCAATTGCCGATAAAACATTTCAGAACTGTTTCTGTTCAAAAAGCATTAACTTAAATACTCTCTGGCTGAATTTGCATCATTTGCTTTGAAGTGGTGTGCTTCACATCCGTGCATTATGAACATAATGAATTTCCATGCTCGGCGTGTCAGTGTTTCGTAGCGTTTGTCCATATTCGGGCCTTAATGAAAGAATTTGACTGCACCCTCAATCAGTTTATGTTCAGACTTCTCTTAAACACATGACTGCATTGGCCTGAACTGGACATAGTCTGAGCTCAGTTCCCTGGCAGAGCAAAGCGCACTATGTTACATTTCATTTTATCAAGCATGTTATACATCTTACTGACATATACATCTTACGCTTATATTCATACTTGTTATCAATATACAGCTAGATATGTTTTTTTCTGTTAACTGAGGCAATTGTATGTGAATTGCTTTGTTCGAGTGTGTAGTGGCAGTGCCATTACCTGGAATCGAACTTGCAACCACTGAGTTATAAGCCCAGCTTGCTAACTGTAATTCTGCACTGCATGATGGGATTGATTGTGCCCTTAGCTTACACGGTTCTGGGCTAACAGGCAGCTTGGTCCGCCTCACCGTGTTTTCCTTGTGTTTGCTTAAAGAGATCAGAAATCTCTGAGAGCGGTGCTGCTTTGTTTGCTCCCTGTATGCTGTGGATTTGAGAAAGCTTTTCAAAGTCACCTGCTTGTTTATTCTTTGTCTTTGTGTTTCCTCCGCTAGTGGAATTGAAACCCCAGAGAACTCCGAAAGGCTCCTCGTCTCATGAAATTGCCTCCGTCAGCAGTTTAAAAGGCACTATATGAAAACGCTATGGCCCTAACATTTGCGCCACAGCCGGTTCCTGCTCTATTCCAGTCACGTCTGACCCACAGCTATATGAGTTAATGTGAGCGAGAGGGCTGTGTGCCTCACATACTGCATGGTGGTTGATAATATTTTTGAGGAGAGCTGGCCATTCCCCGGCCTTGCTCTGGGACAGCAGAAACAGTGCAGTGTGACGTACTGAGACAGCAGACAGCCCTCACAGGCAATGCTGAGAAGTAGCCCATGGAAAAGAAAAAACTGAACAAGAAAAAAATCATGTAGTTTACCTTGCAGGATTTATGTGTTTTGCACCACCGTCAACAAAACCCTGGAAATTGTGTCATAAACAAAATCAGGTAATGCAATGGAATTAGATCTGCAAACCCTGCTCCATGCTAGTATATGATGTGTATGTGGGAATCAGACTCAACTGTAGAATGTGCAGAAACTTACTACTTGAGGTCATAGGAAAAAGTTATTGAAGTCGTCCCTTAGTTTATTAAGACTGTGAGGAAAAATTCAGTCCCAAAGTTATAGGCGTAATGTTTCTAAGGAGGAACCCGTTTGTTTCTCCAAGTTGGGGTGCCCTTAATTAAGCGGTAATGGTGCCAGCTCGAGGGATCGATTTTCGGAGATGCGGTCTTCGGCGAGCGATGATGGATGGGAATTGACCCTGGCGGTGATTTAAATACGCCGTCAGCTCCAGCCATCAATCACACAGGGGCAGCCCCTCCCAACCCCCTAACCCCCACCCCATCCAACACTCCCACCTCGAACCCGAACCCACCCCCATCCCACTCTCAGGGGTCTGAAGAGGCATAATAATAATAATAATAATAATAATAATTAACAAAACAGGAAACCTCATTTATGTCCAGGGACACACGGATTGCATGTCACTTTGGTACTTTGGTAGTCGTGGCACAGGCAGAATAACATTATGTGTATGTGATCATAACACAAGAACAATAACCTTGTGAGGATCATAAAACAGTTGAAATTAAAATTGTGAGGGAAATTAAGGTAAAATCCTTAAGTAACCATTAAACAGGTGAAGCAGCTTTATGGAGACTATTAGCTTTAGTACAGCCAGCTAAATGTTTCTTCCTCTGGATCCTGTGTTCACAGTGTTTACTGACAGCCAGAATATTTAAAGTGCTTTTAAAATGCACGCGTTGAATAACTGCGAGGTAAGGTGAACTGTAAGGTGAGCTGCAGAGACGCTCTTTATCACAGATCAGCCGGAGTTTCCAGCCGAGCCGCCGTGTCAGGTAAATCACCTGGGGGAGCGTTGAGCTAAATCTCACACGGCCACAGTGCGGACCCCAGCCAAGCCAGGATGGCATGCGTCATGGCACCGAGCTCCATGGCGGTTTCAGCGATTCGTTTGTGAATGCTGGGTGGATTTCTACCCTGGTGGGGTAGAAACGCATTGGCAGAAATCAAACCACAGCGAAGGGGGGTGTGGTTGGGGTGGGTGGGTGAGAGGGGTGGTCACACATCTGGGAGAAACGCTCATGTGGACGTCATCGCTGGCGCTAACAGAACGTGATATTGTTTTATATACTTTCCGAGCCCAGCCTCTGCTCTGCATCGTCGGTCTGCAGTCACACGCAGCGCGGCATGGAGCGCCGTATCGGCCCCATGGTTATTCAGCCTGACCCAGCCGGCTCCTCCCTCACTGCAGAGCCACTAGTCTGTAAAACGGCCCTGTGTGTGTGTGTGTGTGTGAGTGTGTGTGTGTTTTTACGGGCGGCCGGGTCTAATCACGCAGCAGCTGCGGTCGGCCCAGATCGCCATGGCGCCCTGCCCTGCCTTACATCATCGCCCACGGCGTCGGAGTCTGACTTCACGCGCACGCCTCCCTCACACTCATTAAGGGCTCTCCACACACAACGAGGCTGCTGCTCGCCCAGCGGAAAGCCAGCTAAAGCCGCCGTGCTTTCCCCTCCTCCTCCTCCTCCTCCTCTCCTCCTCCTCCTCCTTCTCCTCCTCTACTTCAATCACTTCACTCCAGATTTTGTGTTTTCAGGGCCGCACTCGAATTCTTTAAAGGCCCACTCTATGCAGACTGATTCCAGCTGCCGGAATGCTCTCCAGACGGGAGCAGAGGAAAGCGACACATGGCTGCGCTGAATAAGGACAAGTAATTCCCCATTCATTCACTCACTAACTTACAAACTGGATACTGACGTCATTATCTGCAATTACATACGTCCTGGCGTGAGAGGAATCGTTTGAAGAAGAAGCCAAAACATTCACTTTTATGATCCAATTGCTCATATTTTCACTGTTGTGTCAATCTTCAGACTTGCATAATTGGGCAACATGATTTTCAAGCTAGAGCTGAAATCGTCAGCATGAGATCTGGAGGCCTGTAAGACCTGCAGTGAAACAGCGCCGTCCAAAAAACACCTCTACCGATTAAAAATTTCATCTCAATATTTGTGTAAATCAGCACTTAGGCCTCACATTACTTCCCTCTTAATACTTTTCCGTTAAAACTCTAAAATGGATTGCGGCCCCGTGTTGGTGTGAGTTTTTACTCCGCTCAGTTCCAAAGCGACTCTCAGCGCTCTGCTCTTTGGCTGGCTTCATCCTCCGGCTCTGGCGTTCCAGTAAACCGCGTCTGCTCTCCTGGACTGAGGCTAAGGTTTGAGTAATGTCATAACATCTCTCTAGCTGCGCGGCCCGTGCTGTGAGGGCATATGGGGTTTTTCTGATTGGGGTGCTTTGGGGTGCTTCCCAGTTTTACCTTAGAAAAGGTCCTTTAGCATGTATGGGGGCAGCCCGTTGCCTGGCGGTTAAAGCACTTGAGTAAAACGCAGAAGTTTGGTGCTTCTAGCCATAATAAGGTCTGCGCAGCCACTGGCTGCTAACATTGGCCCCGGTGAGTGTAATCAACTGCAAGTCACTTTGGATAAAAACAGCAGCTAAATAACTGTGATATGTATCTAATTAGGATCAGAGGGAGTAATTAATTATTTTTATATGAGAATAACTTGTCAGACATGGTCAAATACTTCCACTGTGGAAGCCAAGGCAGATCCAGGTTCAAACACATGCAGTCTTTTTCACAGAGGTGGAGCCATGTAAACATAGTATAGTTAAGTGGAGTAATATTTGGCATTTTCTCCTTTTTGCTGAAATGTGTCCGCTCTCACTCAGATAAAGCAGATCACAGAATCCATAGGCTCAGGCTCAGGGTCAGGGAGTAAACATTGCATTTAAATCAGGTCTGAGTTTCGCTTTAAATTGAATTTCACACTTGAAATTACCGCAGCGCGCGCTGTTCCCTGGCCGCTGTAAAACGAACTCTGCTCTGACACAGATATCACACCAAAGCTGGCTTTTCAAAGAAGTGAGGTGCCAATTACTCAGCACGATTCTGCCTTTTTCTCATTGTTTTTTATATTTTAATTCCTCAAAGTGTGAAATCTCTTCAGTATGTATAAATTACTGTAACACAGGAGGCAGTAATTGGCTCATGACCCTGTTGGCCACGCTGTCCCTTTGCTCTCAGCCTGGGATGAGCTGTGTGTCTTGTGGTGCTGTATTATGTTACGTATATGTTATATTTTATATTGCACTGTGTTGGTGGCGACTGTATGATTTTGTACTCTTGCTTTGATGCTTGTTGGAGTCGGGGCCAGGTCATCCTCGTAAAAGATAAACGGTTCTCAGTTGTGTTTAACATTTTGCTTAGGAACTTAGCACGGACGCTCCAGAACGACTTAGAATAGTGCATTCAGCAGTTTGGGGCAGGGCAGAGATGACACCAAACTGTTTGCGCGACCACAAGTATTAGCTGCCATTTCATGAAGCCGCAGCGTATCGCTAAAGCGGTAGATGCAAGGAGGCGATTGAGAACGAGGTTTGCAGATGTAGCGATAAAGGTGGATGACACAAACGTAGTCAAACCAGGAGTCTGAGGCTCTCAGTGTTAAGGAGTAGCTGAGCCATGCTGCAGTTTAAACGGGTCCATTTTCAGTCTGTGGCAGGGGGTCCGGAAGAACAGCTGATCTTAAAAATAAAATAAAAAAATAAAGGATGAACAGAGATAAAAGTATCAAATAATGAAAATGTGGAAGCAGGCTGGGGAGGTTTTTGGTCTTGGGTTGGGGTAGGGAGCAGAAGGAAGGCAGCGTGAGTTAGTCCATTGACGGAGGCCTGTGCGGTCTTCCAGGCCCAGAGTCGCTGTGGTTTTGTGAGCTCTTTGTGAATAAGGAATCTGCTGTAACTTTCTCCACTGAGATTCCCCTTGCTGCTTTATACATCAGCGAGAGCAGCGCAGCGCAGGCTCATTGTGCCGTAGAGCAAGGCAAATTCACTGCAAAGGTCACGTCAAAGAGCTGGGGGCCCCTAGTGGTGGTTTGGGGAACTGCCTCTGCAGGGGCTGCTGTACACTAATTTGCCAAACAGCCTGTCATTTTCCCGCTTTTGAGAGTTCAGATTATCCAAACGTCTATGATTCTCTATTATAATTATCATTACCTTAATTCATTATCATTACCATAATTCTTGTGATCAGAGGCCTGGAAATTCTATTTAATTCTCATAACAGCGGTTTAATTATCCATGACGAGGAATACGCCCCACTGCCATTTTGGCTCAAAGTGAAAGGGGTGGGGGTGGGGTAAAAATTCCACAGCGAAGCGTAGAGTCTTCGTTTTGTTTAAAAATTTCTGGTGAGAGAGAGAGAGAGAGCAGTGGACCCACTGTCATGGTTTGTGGGTCGGCTGGCTTTGGTCTGACTCAGTGTGCGGTCCGCGCAGTAGGCGGTATGAAGGGAGCCCCATAGCGGTGGGTTAGGACCATGTGCCAGGCGGCTTTCACAGCAGAGAACAGCAGAGCCAAGCACAGATATCACCCTGTTTCAGGAATGTGCCGTCTATGAGATTTCGGCTCAAACCACAAAAACCTTATGAATGCCCCTCCTACACCCCCTAAGCCCCCACCCCCCACCCACCCACAAATTGTGACCAATGTCTAAACTGCGTTGGGCATTGCCATCTGCCTCAGTCAGTGCTTTTCCCAGAGGGTAAGATGAGAGTGTCACGAGATCTCTGGAGAGCCGTCCATCTGCGTTAAAATACTGTCAGCATATAGCGATCAAATTTTCATGCAGGGCGTTGTCGCCATTGGCAACCAACTCTTTTCAGAGAAAGTCAAAGTAAATGCCAGATTTTACAGGGTTTTAGGGTTTTGTTAATACTGTAATAATAACGGACTTATGTCGACTTATTCAGCTGAACAGGGTCAGTTATGACCACCCTGAGTATGGCACCTCCTATGTGCAGTGTACCCATCACTGTACTGGGACACTGGATTTTCAATTTCTACATGAAGGAAAGAGCGCCCCCTTCTGGTCTCACTAGTGGCTCTTCCGCCAGTGATGGAGTTTTGCTCAGAAGACTCCCATCCACGGACTAACATGCCCACACCTGCTAAGCTTCAGCAGTTTGGAAGGAGACGGCTTATGGATGTGTTATTGTCTGGGGCAGCCTGTAGTCTAGTGGATAAGGTACATGACTGGGACCCCTGAGGTTAGTGGTTCAAGCCATAGCAAGAACACCACTGCTGCTGGGCCCTTGAGTAAGGCCCTTAACCCCACGTCACTCCCAGGGGGATTGGCCCTTGGTGAGCATAATCAACTGTAAGTCACTTTGGATGAATGTGTCAGCTAAATGACTGTAACATAATGTAATGTAGTAGTAAAAACCTCACTGTGTCGGTGTTCACCATTCTTCTCTTGACCTCCCTGTCCCTGTCCTAGTCCATTATGGGCGTTGGTTTCACGAGTATAGGTCGCACTGCTCCCATGGGATTGTGGGTAAAAAGGAACCGTGTTTCCTCTGGAGCCTCAAATTGGATTTACCATGCATTCTCTGCAAATAAAAACAAACTCCAGGGGACCACAGCCATCAACATATGCCAACATGTTTTTCACTCCTTTCGACTTTTCCAATCAACATGCCAGAAAACAATTCTTGTCTCTCTGTCTCTCTCTCTCTCTCACACGTTTCACTCCCTCACTGTGTAATGTTGGAAGTGAACGCTGCAGGACCCAGATGCTCAGGCAGGTGTTGTTGTTTTTAATCCGTCTCTTCTCTGCATTTCAGTCTCTGGCTGTTGCGGATTATAAGAAAGTCGTGGAGCATTACTTACAGATGGATGACTCATGTTTACAAAAGTCAAATTATTTATAACTTGCACAAAGTGAAGCCATCTGTGTGTTATCACTGAGCGTGGGTATCTTACCTGGGAACAGCCCCTGTGGGACCGCTCAGACAGGGCCTGTGTACTCCTTCCCTTTACCAGTTTCATCTGTCTTCATTCTGAGACTTCATTCTTCATCCACGGTGCTTCACTGGCAGGAAACGCATGTGCAGCTCCTGCCAAAGCACACTGCAGCACATTCATACAACGCTGCAGATTACAAATCAGTAACGCTGCAGAACTAGGGTAACCGTGACAATGTCAACGGCAACATGAAGTGAAAACGAAACAATACCGACGATGGTCAGCGAGATGGGCATCATTTTGTCTTTTCTCACTCCTTTAAAATATGAAAAGAGTGAATTCTCTCTCTCTCTCTCTCTGCTTTCTCCCTGTCTGTGAGAGAAATGTGGAGGTCTGTTAAAATTTGAGATGTCAAGCCTGATGTGCACAGAAACGTTTTTTGGGGTGACCCAGATCTGTTCTGATGCCAGACCCAATTACTGGCTTGCTTTGTCTGAAATGGCTACGGAGCTGTCACTTCTGAGTCAGAGAGTCCTGGCAGAGGTACAGGATCTCATTGGCTTAGAGCTCCAGATACACAGCATCCCATTGGTTAAGAGTTCCAGGGATGTAGTATCTCATTGGTTTAGAGGTTTTTTCCTGCTGCCTAATTTTCATAAATGAATCTCTCTGTCTCTCTCTGTACCTCCAGCTGCAGTATTGAAATACGAGAACAACGTGATGAACATACGGCAGTTCAACTGCTCCCCGCATCCCTACTGGCTGCCCAACTTCATGGACGTCTTCACCTGGTCTTTGCCCTTCGTCGGAGAGAAAGGTGAGCACTACCTGAATTCCACCTCCCAGAACAGAGCAGGATAAGAGCAGAGGTGCATTCAAGGGGGATTATGTCGCTGTCAAAAATGGTACCATGTTAATCCACTATCAGAAAGCTGCTGGCACTGATAGAAGGATCCCTTGGCTAAGTAATACAGATATCAAGGTTAGCCTGATTTGGTGCTGAGGTTTCCTGTGAGCGTTTGGGATCAGTCAGGCATCGTGAGTGACCCTTGAGCCTTTCCGAGGCTCACATCACGAGGGTTAACTTTCCCAATCCCAAAACGTTTGCTGTCAGCTGAGTGCAGCTCTTCTTCGCTCTCCTCTTTCTCCTCCCTCATTAACACCTGTAATTGCTTTCTTTGACCAGCCTGCATCTCTGCCGGAACTTAAAATGCAGATAAAAGAGTTCACCCTGCCTGATAATTGGGACTGAACGCCATGGTTACCGCTGCCGGGATCGCCTAACGATTCCATCCCTGACTCACTTTGCAGGTTAATTAGTAAACTCATCTCTTGGGCTTGAAGTGTCTGAATTGCAGCCCCCCCTCCCCCTTTCTGTGACTCAATTTCCCAAGATACCGTGTGCCGAAACAGGAAGTATCCCCAGGGCCTCTTGGAGATGAGGTCGCTCCTCTGAAGATGGTCACATGGCTGAACAGGTGTCGTTGTTGGGATTTTTTGACTGATTTCCTCCAGAATCCCCCTGAAGCACAGGCTCGTATGGGTCACCAGGATATATTCTGATCCCCACCCCAACCAGGGGCACTGTGAGCCCCGTGAAGGCCCGGTTTTGGGGTGACCCGGTTCTCTTCCAGTGTCAGACTCAGTTACCAGCAGAAATAGCTCCATTTCTGAGCCAGAGTGTCATAGCAGTATCGCAGTATCTGATTGGTTCAGTGCTCTAAAGACACAGTTTCTCATTGGTTTAGTGCACAAAGGAAATGTATTTCAGTGGTTAAGTTACCGTGTGTGGTTTTTTTGTGATTGTTGGGACAGGGTATAGTCTGCCCAGTGCTCTGGGTCTCCTCCCGCAGGTACTACTATTCCCTTTGTGACACTTTCGGGGGGCGTGTTCTCCCAGTGGGGTGTCACCAGTGCCACCTCCCTCAGTGGAGCTCCAAGTAAAAATCACTGCAACATCATCTTCTCCCCTGTCTCCATAGTTACCGAGATGCTGGTCAACGTTCTGAGCATCTGCTCCAACGACGAACTGACGACCGACGAGGAGATCGACGGTAAGTGCATCACAGTCCGCCCACGTAGGCATCATGGTGACTGCTGCTCATATCTGTCCATGGGGGTGGGTGGGGGTGTAAACAAGTACAGTAATACATAAATACAGTAAATTACTAAACAGTACATACATAACATACATCAGAATCAGTCTCCAGCAATTTTCAGTATACCAAACTGAAGAGCAGCAGCTGTCCAATCAGAATCTACGATCTCAGCTGTGGTATTACCCAGGATACCAAATCCCATAGCTGGAGCTGTCCAATCAGAATCAAGTATTACAGTTTACTACTGAAGTTGTACCCTATGAGATTACTCAGTGTTAACATGTACATGGCAGGGATTCAGATGTGAGGTGCCTAATGCTTATGCAACTATTGGCACAGACCACAGGGTGTGCAGTGAAGCCCCACTGTGTTTAGTGGATATCTGTACAACAGCACAGCACATCTGCTGCCGTAAATCTCTCTGGGGATGAGATCTCACTGAAGATGAACTCACAAAACCAGGTGGGCGCATACGCTGAGTGTGCTTCTCGTCAGTCAACAGTAGACGAGGGGCTGCAGCAGCTTTCATATATGGGGGGAACAGCACCCTCTAGTGGCAGATTCCTCACACTGCTTGCATCCAGCTGTTAAGATCAGGTATCTCAAACCCCAGTCCCTCAAGGCCCGCAGAAGCTGATGGTTTCTGTGCTTTTCTTTCAGTCAGCAGCCAGTGTAGTCCTTCAAAACAATATGTGTGGGCTGTTTAGTTGAGCAATGACTTTGCACTTAATTGTTTGAACACACAGGAAACCAGCATTTAAGTTCTCCATTTAATTTTCGCAGCATTTAATCGTTTGAAATTGAATCGGACAGTAAGCAGAGAACCATTAGACGAGGGCAGTCCCCAACTCCTCATTACTGCATCTCTTCATTTCCCACAATCCTTTTCTCTGACTCCCAGCTGGCAGGTAACGTTCTCGCGATGTTGCCCCTGTGTTTCAGCAACATGCGTAACAGCGCCTGCTGGCCTGGGGTCCAGCGTCTCTCGATCTGTTCTCACTGTGAATACTTCACTCCTTTTATTTTTGGGTGTCATGTCTAATTTGTTTCTGTTTTCTTTGTTTTTCAGAGTTTTGTGTAGACATTGTTTTTTTTCCCTCCTTTATTCTGCTCTCTCATTCCACCTTCGCTTCCTCTCTCATTCTTCATCAATCCACTGACCTCTGTCTCTGTTCTCTCCTGGGGTGTTCTTGAGAAGAACAGCTTATTTATGGCCATAAGAAAGGTACAGACACCAGTGTGCGGATGACTGAAACTGCATTTAGTGATTTTGGTCATGCTTTTATAATGAGTGGCTTGCAAACATGCATACATAACAGTTCTGTGAGTGTTTGGTTTTTTTACTCATTCATTTCCTGGTTAATGTATGGCATACTAGCTTACAGTAAAACAAGCAAACAAACAAACCGGGTTCAAAAGTGGCACTGTGTGTTGAGGCCCAAGTACATTGTTAGAACATACAGTTAGTCTGTCCACAGGAGCCATTCCTGATTGGTCCACAGCTTTAACCCCGCCCACTTATCTCATACTTTATTCATTCTCCTTCATTTTCCACCATTTTGTGCCATTTTTGTACCATTTATATAGCTCTGTTCCTCTCCCTCAGGTTTATAAAGTCATTCTATAGCAATAATATTTTAAACCTGATACCATAATTCACTATCCTGTTTCAAGCCTCGATATGCTCTCAGTCTAGAGCGCCCTCTTGTGTAAGGAGTATTATGGAAACTTCTGCAGGATTCTCACAACCTCAAAGATTGTTGTGTGTTAGACTAGAGTTCAGCCAGAGTACATCTGTGCATTATAACAAAGACTGCCCCCTGCTGGCGACCGAGATCATCGGCTTCCAACACCACACTTTGAAAGATTGAAAAACATTAAAAAGCATAAAGTAAGACGCGCTGTGTAATGAATTATACTGGACAAAACTTTACCTGAAACCATTTGTTTCCAGTGAGGTGCAAATATTTCCTTATTTGATTTTAAGAAATTATCAATCAAAATGTTGAGAAAATGTCAAGAGTTTGTGCGAAAACCCTTCTATTTAGGGATAGGGCTCATCAAAGCAAAAAAACCAGCTGCTATGAATAATAGTGTGCTCCTGGGATTTGTAGTTCAGTGTTTAGCCCATTTGCATTTACTCTGATTGAACATAATAATATAAAAATATAATGCAATTTTTGCATAGCACCAAATGATTCAAATAGCAGCGCTCACATTTTTAAGTGTGATTTCTTAAAATAGTTATTACTCAGTATTTATTACTGTCCTCTCTTTGATGAAGGGAAGTTTGTGTTTCACTGGAAATTTATGCTTTCCCTTTTCTGTTTTCGTCCCAGGCAAAACTTTAACACAGCTGTAGTGTATATGCTGTTTAGGTACTGCAAACTCGTACAGTGTATCACACAGGCTACGTGTATATTATGAGGTATGCTGCTTGCCAATGTGCTTGTACTGTAACGCTGCTCAGTTTATTTAGCGATCCACACTGCACAAAATGGCCTTAAATTACCCATACAATTAAAGTGAAACTGGTGTCTTTTTGATACCTTCATCTCCTTATTCTGAAACCGTAGCCTGGCTCAGTCTCCAGGATCATTTTTCACAGAAATGTATGCCTGCAGCCAAACCCAGTGTGCCCTCCTCATTTGGATTTGCCACAGAACAATGGCCCTACCCGACTCCAAAACACTACTGTAATTGCAAGATGGCTGTCTTGCATGGCAGCCAGAAATTCAGACAATACACCACAAATTACGAAAAAGCCAGCAGACGTATCCAGTCTGCTGAGCGTCTGTGGTGGCTGGCCCAGCTCGGCATGAAGGTGTGTGAGTATAACAGATGCTACGTGTGCCGCCAGCGCATGTGTTCACTAAGACACATGGTCAGGTTTAACTTCCTAGCGTTACTCGCTGGCTGCCACTGCTGTGTTGCGTTGCTTGGGTTTCCATCTGCCAGATTCAGAGTCCAGGGATCTCCAACTCCTGTCCTGCGTCGGCCTTGGAAGTGTGTCCGTTCTTTTACACTGTACAGCTTAATTAATTAAGCTTCATCGTAATCTTATGTCCTCAAATACACCCCTAACCCAGGACACGCTGCGGCCCTTCAGGACTGGAGTTTCAGACTTTGATGTAGGTTTTCCAAAATACTGTTTAGTTGGTGGCTAGAATGAGCTGGTGCTGGTGGCGCCATCTAGCTGTTTGGCATATGTACTGCGGCAGAGTGAGGGGCCTATGTTTAATCAGCTGTCTGTCCCCCCTCCTAGGAGCAACGGCATCTGCACGCAAAGAGGTCATCCGCAACAAGATCCGCGCCATCGGCAAGATGGCCAGAGTGTTCTCCGTCCTCAGGTAACGAGGGGAACCCACATGGTTTCAGTCTCACTGAAGTGTTCAGTTTACTTTCACGGGAAGCAACTAAAATTAATAATTGGTTGTGTGGAGACATTTTACTTCATCTGTGTATCGTAAAGAGTATAGTAAAGCATCACATAACATTCTCATAACCAGGCGTGATGTTGTAGTATTATTGTTGTTAATAACAAGAATAACAACAACGATAATGAGATAAGTTCACTGGTGCTTTTGCTGACAGCGGTAGTCACCTTATAGAGATTAAAACATATCGTATTACAGTCTATGCAATGTCAACAATTGCAAGCTGTGAAGCTGTCATGACTGGTTATGATAGATCTGTGTAACTCCTATGTCATGTGTTATAAAGCCTGTCTGACCTGCGGTTTGAGTTTAGCGCTGCCAAAGAAGCTCTCATGGAGTGCAAGTTGATTGTGAAGAGTTGGCAGCTGCTGTTTGGCTTACTGTGCTCAGAGCGTTGACTCGCTATGCCTGTTGTAAGCCCTGAATTCATTTTTTTTCCAAAGCAGACTGAAGACTTGAATTTCTTTCTGTTCCTGAACAATAAAGCCAAATTCTTAGCCAGGGATTACTCATTCATTTCACTAAGACTCCACTCTGGGCCCCCTGGAAGGATGCCCTGCTTCTCTGAGCTGAAATATACTGTTCTTCTTTCTTTTGGTATTTTTTTTCTCTTTCTAAGTGGTTTAGAGAAGTATTTTACAACAATGGCAAACATTACTATTACATTGAAAGTGGGTGAAGCTACAATGAGCTGTCAGTAATGGGCTCGTTTCAACCAATGAAAATGGTTTTGCTCATTAGAACAAAGCGCAATGATTGGCTCACGTCCATCAGTTACACAATGATTGGCTCACGTCCATCAGTTACTGGTAAAATTAGGTAGGTCCATGAGGGGGTGTCTGTGCTGGTGTGTGTGAGATATTGTCACTGTTTGGCAAATGTTTGACCTGTGGTATTTCGGTGACATTATGACAAGCTGGTGGTGTTTTTTTCAGATGGTGTTTGATGGGTGGTGTTCATTGGCCAGTATTAAACTGGCAGTGTATTAACCAGGCAGTGTTAAATGAGCATGGGCAATGTTAATCAAGCAGTACTAAACTGGCATTGAGTGTATTGGGTAGTGTAAAATGACAGTGTAAATCAAAGTGTTAATCAGGCAGAGTTAAATGGGCAGTGTTAAACTGGTGGAGTATAACAGGTTGTGTTGAACATATAGTGTTGTTAAGGCAGTGTTAAACTGGTGGAGTTAAACAAGTGGTGTTGAACATACAGTGTTGTTAAGGCAGTGTTAAATGGGCAGTGTTAAACTGGTGGAGTATAACAGGTGGTGTTGAACATATAGTGTTGTTAAGGCAGTGTTAAACTGGTGGAGTTAAACAGGTAGTGTTGAACATACAGTGTTAATCAGGCAGAGTTAAGTGGGCAGTGTTAAACTGGTGGAGTATAACAGGTGGTGTTGAACATACAGTGTTAATTAGGCAGAGTTAAATGGGCAGTGTTAAACTGGTGGAGTATAACAGGTGGTGTTGAACATACAGTGTTGTTAAGGCAGTGTTAAACTGGTGGAGTTAAACAGGTAGTGTTGAACATACAGTGTTAATCAGGCAGGGTTAAATGGGCAGTGTTAAACTGGTGGAGTATAACAGGTGGTGCTGAACATATAGTGCTGTTAAGGCAGTGTTAAACTGGTGGAGTTAAACAGGTGGTGTTGAACATACAGTGTTCTTAAGGCAGTGCTAAATGGGCGGTGTTGCTTCTCCGCAGGGAGGAGAGTGAGAGTGTCCTGACTCTGAAAGGGCTCACCCCCACCGGGATGTTGCCCAGTGGAGTGCTGTCTGGGGGAAAGGAGAAGCTCCAAAACGGTAAGTGCCCCGCCTGCGCCCTTGTCTCCAATCGGCTCGTTCTCCCTGAGCTCCCCCTCTTCTCTGATTGGTCACAAGCCTCCCAGCATTGCATAGCCTGAACTGAAGATATTTTCTGTAAGCTTTAAAAAATGAAAAAAAAAAAGACTTCAGACAATCTTCAGACTGTCAAAAGCAATGGTGAAGAAAGCTCCTGAGCCACGTGTGCTTCGTCTCTTTAAGGACATTCGATTTGAATTTCAGTATAAGTTCCTTTATAAGTATAAGTTCCTGTGTGTTTTATATTTTATTGGAGACAAGCAAACATGTCCTTTGGAATATGCCCTTCTCATTCCAAAATGGAATACCATTTTCCCACAAAGAGACCTACGTCCATTGTGATGGAAATTGCATTTGTCCTTTATGGAGACCAGGTACATTTGATGCCATCAAACCCACTGTATTTTTACAGAAAATTACCATAAGGTAGAGTTCATGTATTAGTATGTACATTTAATATAGTGTTAGCATGTAATGTAATAGAGCCTGTCAATGAATGTCAATAGAGCCTTTTCATGTAGTAGTGATAAGAGTTTTCCCTGAACACCAGTTGGGACTGCAATACAGAGTGAGACTTCATGGTTGTTTATAGTGAGGCCGTCTGTGTAGACATGTGTACCTGTGTAGAAATGCGTGCAGTATGCCACCTTTGTTTTGTATTTATACTCCTCTGCTGCTCTTCAGTGATCTCTCTCTCTCTCTCTCTCTCTCACTTCCTGCTGTTTACTGGCTGTTTCAAACATGTGTCTGTGTTCCTCTCTTTTCCTCCCTCTCTAGAAACCGCAGGTATATCATTTGCGCAAGTATTCCGTCAGACTTGTTTTGTGCGCCAAAAAAAAAGTAGATTTCACCCCCCCCATGCTGAATTCCAAAAACTCTCTCAGAGTTGACATTCTGTCTCCTTTGCATCACAGAATAGAACAGAATACCTTTATTATGTTATAATAAGGCCAAAACTAAATGGAGACCAAAAGAGATGTGCATTTGTAATCTGTATGTAATCTCACCCAAGAATCGCTGTGCTACATGCCAAGCTAAAGTAAAAGTGTAGTGCTAAGCCTCAGCTAAGGGAACGGTTTGAATCGTACACGTAACTGTGTAAGAAAGGGGATAACTGATATCTACCTTGTCATCTGCAACCAGACAGAAATCGAAACAGCGTCACGTTTCTCCTTATGACATGTTTGAGGTATTTCTTTTATGGCTGTGTTGCACCACCTCCCTCCCGCCCCTAAGGGGCGCTGTGCTTTGGAGGCCTGTACTGATTACCTGAATGCTTCAAGTTCAGATTCTTAGAGGTTTTGTGTATGTAGCCACATGTGTTTAAGGTTGGCATGTAACGTGATCTTTGGTGCCGATGAGCCAGAAGGGGGCGCTGTGCTGTAGAAGACACTGCACTGACACTGCATTGTGGTCAGGAAGGATCCTATGGGGGACGGGGTAGGGGTGTTAGCCCTCATGACCCAAGCAGATTGTAGGTTAATCTGACTCTTTGTCGGTCATTAAAAAAAGAATTTCTTTTTAGTCGCCCTTCATGGTTGAATTAAGATGAAATACACAAGAATGAAATGAGACAGTGCACAGTAATGTGAGTAGACTGCCAGTTTGGCCCAGCCTGTGAGGTGCAAGGCCCAAGGCCCTGCAAGGCTAAGCTCTCCTTGCCGTCACGGCTTTTCTACAGCCTGTATTGCCTTTTGCATGAAGGCCATATGTGAAGGGAACACCATTAGGAAGCATTTTCCCACTCACTTGCTGACAGACAGCGTACAGCTCCCCCAAAGGGATTGCAGTACCACACATGGCCACTAGAGGGGAGATTGGGAATATGAGATTGGGTCCACTCTAAGGGAAGGCGGTGTGTGTCTCCCTGAGGCCGACGAGGCACCGACACAGTGAGGTGTGCTCCACAAACATGTCAGAAGCCAAGTGACGTTCTTGAGATTCCTGCCTCCCCATTGGTAGAATGGCGCTGAGGCTCCTGCCTGTCTGACAGAGCAGAGAGACACGCTTCTATCACAGTGTTGTGAAGTCACCATCCACCACTTCGCTTTGTTAAGGTTTAAGTTATGTGTGTGTGTGTGTGTGTGTGTGTGTCTGTGTGAGTGTGCATATTCGTATGTCTTTGCGTGTGTTTTTGTGTGTCTCCAAGTGTGTGTGATTTTTATGTATTTGTGCAGCATACTTGTGCGTGTATCTGTGTTTAGGTATGTGTATGCGTATGTGCGTGTGTGTATGTGTGTGCGTGTCCATATTTGCCTTTGTGTGTATATGTGTTTTGTGCGTGCATCTGTGTGCATTGGTCTGTCCGTGTCTCTCTGTCGTTGCGGGTATTTGTCACCATGACTTCCCTGCCGCTCAGTGTTTTTCCATTGCCGATCTCGTGTGTTGTTTTCGTGGTGTGAACAGTGCTTACATTTAACATTAGTTCTAACTTATTAAAAAATGCATGTTGGATCGGTCCTAAATGAAGCGAAAATGTTGGTTGCATCACAAGTTTAACACGGTAAGTCCACAAAGAAAGCTTTGCACTGTTACCCTTGAGACCAGTTCAGAGGCAACACCTAATATGAAGTGTTAACTTATAATAAGTGTGTTTTTTTGTTAAACAGAAATATCCTGTTTATTCTTCCTTTCTTAACTGAATGGCAGGTGTACCTGGTGTAAGTCCTGTAATTCAGTGCTTGTCAATGTCTGCCATGATGTCTGCCCACTGAATTGTTTGGGCAAATTTCCGATGGCCCTATTCATTCAGCTTTTTTCCTTTACAGCTTTGTTTAACTATTTAACAATGTGTGGACATGCGGATATATCCATAGAGTATTTCCTGGTTTCAAACATTCTGACCTCACCTAGTTGTTTTGTTACTCCTTCAATGAGGGAAATAGGTTTGCTCTGGTTTCCAGCCATACTTTACTTCATGCCCTTAGCCACCTTTGGCTTGTTTTGGTCTCTGGAAAAACTATTCACACTTCACCTAACTAATGTCTAGTCAACATTTTTAACTTATTTGAGCATGAATCTTAAATTTTTTTTTTTCACTCCGGCCAGTAAGCATTAGAAATTAAAACTAATTACCCCACACCATTTACTTACTAATTACAATTACAATCTAATACTAATTGCAATCACTAAGTTGAACCAAGCTGATAGCCTTTTTGGGTATTCTGTTTACTCATGCATTATTTTTTGAAAAATGAATGTGATGAATAGATAAATATTCCACTCAGCTCTTCTTTTGGATTCAGATTTTGAGAGAACTGCTCTTTCGTTAGGTGCCCTTCAACTGATCTCATTTTAACCTAGAAAACAAAAAAAAACTGACGTATCTATTTTGAGCAGGAGGAGGTATTGTGATGTCATAGGTGTTCCACAGAGTACCATCCTTGGACCTAGTTGTTTTTTGTTTTGTTTTGTTTTTTTTTTTTTTTTTTTTTTTGCTTGTAAATCTCCTGCTTCTTATCCCTCATACTGCCGTTAACGTGTGTCAGATAAGAGAAACCTTTAACATTCAGTGTGCACTAAGCTCTCTTGCTGCTCGTTGACTTTGTTCTCTGAGTTTGAAATTTTCTGCTCACTTTTCTCATTCGTTTTGCAACCCCTCTTCTCCTCCTCAGCTACTATTGAGGCTATTGAGGCTGACGCAGGTAAATTGGCCAGTCCGGCCCTTTCTGTTGCCCCAGCAATAGACAAGGGCAACACTGGGTTTACTCTTTTTGCCATAGCTTGTTATAGAGTGTGTGAGTGTCTAGGCTAACAAACTTGTGCCATAGTATTAACCACCAAATAAAAAAAAAAAAACAGCAAAGTCATGCTTGTTTTAAAGGGGAACAACTGTCAGAGTTCAATGAATGTGATAAAGCCACTAACATTTATGTGTAAACTACACCACTGAAAGTGTGGATCCCACCTCTGTTTCTCATTGATGCCCCACAGCCACAGGTGGACAAGTCCTGCTTCAGGAAGTAGAAGTCATACCATGTATTTGTTCAACCCATGCACTAAACCAGCTGATTCTAATCAGCATGGCTCTTCAGCCAGGTACATGAGCTAATTAGTGAACTCACCCGGTTTTAGTGAATGGGCAGAAAAATAAAAGGCAGGAATTTTACTTTCTGAAGCTGGAGTTGTCCACCACTGCCCCCAGCCAGTATTGTAGAGTAGGCTGGAGTTGCACCCTGCTGATGCAAACTCAAAGGAGAGACATACTCAATGTCTTGATATCAGGATTGTGGATAATCTCAGAAGCGAATGCTTAATTTCACACTGAATGAGGCGGTGGCTTCTGTCAACAAAGTTTGCCAGGGTAATCTGGCACCCTGCCCTGTGTGGTTGGGCGGTGTGGGGTTTCCTGTATGATATCCTGCCAACCAGTTCGGGAAACTTCATTGATGAAATCTCCAACCAGACCCACCCCCGGTGCCACCCCCACACATGCACACAAACGCACGAAAAACGCACACCCATACTCTCCAGGAGCTTAAGAGCAAATCTCATACAATTGTTCCCCTCCAAAACAATGTAGATGAAGTCAGGCTGTTGGGTTTGTTTTTGCGCAGTGTTTACTTTCAGAGATATGATCTTCATCGGAGCAAAATTTAATATCAGTCACAGTCATCTTAAATCTGAGCAGACAAACCAAACCAATCGGACAATGGGTTCTTCCAAAATGTTTATCTTTTTTTTAAAAAAGAAGGAAAGATGAAAATTTGCAAGAATAACAAATAACGCAAGAACAACATCAACTGCAGACTAAATAGCAGTGGGCTAGCTGCTATTTATGTTGGAATTGTTAGTGAATTCCTCCCAGCCAGCTCTTAGCAGGTGGTGTGCATCTGTGTTGAGATGTGTTTTCTGTGCCTCATGTCTCGTTCTGTATGTTAGCCGCTGATAACCGATGTCTGACCTGTCCGAAATGCAGCCGCACACTCCTTTATATAATCATGATCCCAGCAGCTTCTGCAATAGCCAATAAGCTTACTCTCCCCCCTCAGCTGCTGTCCCCCCTTGCAAAGCTCTTCCCGGAGTACCTGCAGAATTCTGGGTAAAGCTTCACCCAAACAGTGTGCCACAAAGCAAATGGAACAGGGTTATGATGTCATAATTTGTCACGGTGTCACAATGGGAATTTGTCATGTCTGGTTAAGTAGACTTTCTGGCATACAGTTTGAGTGAAGTGTTACTGAATTCAGGGATCATTTTTTTGAAGGGGGAAGCTTTATTTACCCTGAAAAAAAAAATCTAAGGAGTGATTATGATCTCTGCTGCTTTCTTTGTAAAGTTTGAGGCAGAAAGTCAAGTTAACACTCAACAACATCACACAGGGTAGCCAAACAATTTGTCAGCCAGTTACAAACTTATAAACAAAATGACAAGGTTGAATCACCTAGGAGACAGTTTAGAATCACAGCTCCTAATTTAAAAAAAAAATAAAATGATAGAAGAGTGAACTAAACACCCCCAAGCCTTTTTTTCCTCTTTTTTTTGGCGATTCTTGGTGTGCTGCATGCTTGAGCAGGTTCAACAGGTGGTTAGCGTGGAGCGCTCACTGTTTCTGTTCTCCCCCACCCCTCGCCCCCCCCAGTTAATCTCCCTCAGTGTGTTAGCTCCCCTGTGCCGCATCAGTGGTGTTTTTATGTCAGCATTCTGTACTATGATGTGTATGACCTCCACCTCACTATTCCTGTCACTTGTGCTATAGAGATCATAAGTAATCCCGTTTTCAATGGGGCAGTATGGTTGAGACACAATAAAAATCTGTGGTGTGGTACTGTGTATTATTATTATTATTGTCATTATCATTATTAGTATTATCACTGTGATTATTCGGACATCTAGTTCTGTTTTAAGGTTGTAGATCCATTCATATCTGTTTTAAAATATATTTACCGGTTAAAAGGTTTGGGTTATTGATTGAATTGTGAAAATACTGACGAATAGGGGGCAAGGTTTGTTGTTTCTTCAGTGGTGATTTTATTTCTCCATCTGCCGTTCAGTGTGTCAGTGTGAGTCTCGGCTCACTTTCACTGTAGAGTGTGTAATCTCCTCTGCTCAGACACTGGATGCAGTGGTGTGTGTGTGCGGGTTTGAGGAGAGCTCTTTTCCCTTTAGAGTTCTTTTCTGTCCGCCATCTTGGAGCCTCCTCTCCACACATCCCCAATAAGTGCTCCATCCCTCATCACGCCCCCTACAGGACGTACAAGGCAACTTCACCCTAAAATTAAAGTAGAAAACCCTGTCGTTCGATCAGACGTTTGTAATGTGGGAAACCCATAGAGCTGGTCTGGTTGATTTTTGGCACGGTTTTTGGCAAGCCTTCATTCTTGCTATCAGTTGGGAAAAAAAATAAGACTAGCTTTTTTTGCAGTATGTTAGTTTGGAAGGTTGAGGACTGCATGTGGCTCATTTGTTTTTGGACGGCACCCAAAGCTAGCATCTTTAAAAGTTGCCCTCAGCGTTAGTGTTCATGTCAGAAATGTGTCCCATAATTCTGTGGCTAACTGCTAGATTATCACTCACACTGCGGAGCCCGATCCTCCTAGATCTTATTTACACCCTGCCGAGGTTTTAGGCAAAATCATCAGAGAGAACCCCCTCTGTCAGCCGCCCTTCCCCCCCTCTCAGGTTAATGCACTCTTCCGTTCTCCCTCTCTCCTTCTCCTCTCCTCCAGCCATTAAGGGCTTCTCGCCCCAGCACAAGATCACCAGCTTCGAGGAGGCCAAGGGTCTGGACCGCATCAACGAGAGGATGCCCCCACGCAGGGACGCGGTGGCCAGCGACACCAGCCTCAACTCCTGAACCGAGCGCTGTCCTCCGAGACCAACGGCACCGACAGCAAGGGCGGCGGGAGCAGCGGCAGCAACATCCAATGAGGGCCGGCCGCCGTTCTGGCTGCGGGCCAATGGCGTGCAGCTACCCCCACCTGTGGGCGGGACCATCCCGCCTCCTCCTCGTGGCCAACTGGCTGTGGGGGCTGAGGGGGGGGGGAAATGGTTTTGCGGGATTTGAGGGACGGAGAGCGACAGAGAGACAGAGATAAATGAGAGGGAGAGAGTGAGAGGGGTACAGTAGAAAGAGTTGCTAATACACAAAAACAGTGGGAGTGTCATTTCTTAACCATTGGATCTGCCTTTAAAATGCTCGCTGACACCAGGAAAGGTTATTACCGGCTATACTCTTCTTGTGAATGGTTCAGAGGTGTATGTTTCAATTATGTATTGCCGCAGTGGGTGGGAAAGAGCTGTGTTTGGTTGTTTTTTGAAAGGCCTATTCTTTACTGGACATGGAAATTTTGTCTATCTTCTTACTAACTCTTGTACGTTTACAAAAATACAGCACTAAAAACGGAAAGAACGAATGAAATGAAATGTTTTTAACATATAAAGGTGTACAAACTAAATAAGGACTATTTATTGATAACTTTTTTTTTTTTTTGCTATTCTTATCATAACAATAGCTCTGATTTTAATTAGGCAGTCTTAAAAGAATGTTGCAAAATTGTTTAAAATGCCAAAAAAGGAGAGGGTCTGTGGCTCTGAACAGGTCATGATTACCTCAGGTTTATTTACAGTGTGCTTCGGCTCTGTCCTCTGTAACATGGTTACCTTGGCAATGAATACTTTTTTTTTTTTGAAAATTTGATAACTGGAATTTACATTTATGTATTATTTGCTGAAACTTTGTTCTGTTTTGTTGAAAGATAGAATTATTGGTCGTGGCTTGCTAGAATTGCTTTGATGAGTGGCAACTTTCTTTTGGTCTTTTTTAAAGTATAGTGAACAAAATCTTAAATACCATATAAAGTTAAGTGGAAGAAGTCTATATTCTGTAAAAAAAAAAAAAAAAAAAAAAAAGTTTAAATAACTTAAAGAATCTGCCTATGCATGTTTTATAAAAAAAAACTAATTAAATAAAGGAAATAGTCAATCAAGGAATTTTAACTTGGCTGCCAAGAAATATTGAGGAGTATAGTGTGCTTAGCAGATATTTACTGGAAATGTTAAAGCATCGTTCTTTACAGTCACTCAATGATATGACTTTTATGCCTTTAGCGTCTTTTGTAATTATCGCATTGAGCTCTTTAAGACTGAGGTGGACTCATGCTGTTTTTACTATAAGCTTTTCAGTGCACACGTAGTGAGCCAGACTCGGCATGGTTAGCAGTCATTGTGAGATAGGTTTGTGGTTACACGTGGAAATCAAAACGCATGGATAGCTGTTTTGTCATAATGGTTTAGTCATTTAGGTTATGTCTTGTAATGTGCCACAAAGTGTAATTTTATTATTATTATTATTATTATTATTATTATTATTATTTGGATTTGGATCTGTTTTTCTTTGTATATCATTTGCAGGATCGTTACTGCTCCATACTTTAAGAGGAAATTTTAAAAAAATCTGTTAGACTTTTTTTTTTAAATCTGTTTTAAGTGCCCAAGTAATTCACTACAACATGACAACATGAAGCCTTGCTTTTGTAATTTGACTTTGAAACTGTTGGCAGACAAAGCATGCACTTGCAAAAAAAAAAAAAAAAAAAAAAAAAAGAAGTATTTTATATTACCGTTGAATAAAAGGTGCATGAAGTCCGGCTGGACCCAGCAGTGTGTGTTCTGTGTGGGGAGGCTCAGGCGCATGCCGCTGTGCTCGAGGCCGGCCTGTGACTGCGAGAAAATAAACAAACGAATACATAAATAAATGTAAACATGACAAATAAATCATTTCCATCTACGGAAAGATCATTGATGCTTTTGCCAATTTATTTTGTCCCTCAAACCCATCGTTGTGAATTTCCTGTATAGTTTGAGTTTTTTAATTGCATAGTTTAATTTAGTTGCAAGCATCATTGGGGTATGAAATGAACACGCTACACATAGAGTATCTGACAATTATGGGCAACTTTTTGCCATGAAAGAAACTGGTAACAATTTTTTGGATTATGAAGAATTTTCTGCACTGAAATAAGTGAAAGCCAGTGGGAATATTTGAGAATTATGAGGAAATTTGTGCAATAAAACAAATAACCTTTCTAGTTAATCCTCATAAATGTGTTATTACATTATTATTATTAGTATGTATTGCAATGTAAATTGACAAAATAAATGTAATAACCTAAGTAAAATAAGTTTTGCAACAAAGAAATATCAGAAGTCAATTACTTACACTTACAAGTTAAAAATGGGTTTAAAAAGTCTGATGACATGGGTAAAAGCTGCCTTATGAATTACTAAATCCTATCCAGATAATCCCTGTAATTTCAAAATCTTACAGATTAATTACAAAGTAATTACCTTCCTAATTTGCCTGCTCAGATGCCACCAACTCATTTCAAGGACAGAAGGTGAAGACATTTTATCTATGCAAGTTAATCCAAAGTAATTGTTGGAAGGTTGAACAGAGTTTGCACTGCAATAAAAATGAGCTTGAAGACTGAGGAGAACTGCTCCACAATTTTTAAATCAAACAAGAGGCCGGCGTGTCTCATCAGGGCAGTGGAGGACCTTGACTCTGAGACGTGTCACCTGCCTTTTGAAGTGATTATTTCTGTGCTCAAGCTTATTTCAGAGTTCCAGAAAGAAGTGCTGACATCACATTTTGTATTATTATTTTGATAAGTTTGACAGTAATGCGGGTGGAAAAGGGAAAAGAAAAACCCCCCATTATGATGTGAACAGTAAGACATTCTTGGCATAGAAGAATCGGGCTGTTCCATCTCGATTTAGAAACATTGGAGGGAGTATTTTTTCCTGAAGGTGGCCAGTGCCTGTCTTACCCCAGGGCCATTGTGCGCTGAACAATAGGCAGGATGTCTATTCCATTCTATTCAGTCTATTCTATCAGACTGGCCTGGGCAGTGTGCTGTGGGCCGCCAGAGACGATCGCTGATCTGCTGGAGGCCATGGGAGGAACGCACGCTCTGCATGGCTTTGTGCTGAAGTGCGGCTCGGGCCGCGTATTTCTGTCCGGACCCGACCCGAGTCCGAGAGAGTAGTAACCGAGCCCGACCCAAACCTGACAGGGACTCTGCTTTTTATGACCGAACCCTGATACAGTTAATGTAAGCTGAAGCACCGAGTTTGTGAATTCCCAGTCTTCTTGCTGTCATACCTCAGCAGAACCCCATAAGTTTTACATTTTACATAACCAACTGCTTCATTACTATCTGGATTGACGACTAAATCGAAATGCCTCCATACTGTTTATTTCCCTGCATGGTTTATGCTATACTTCCCTCATTTTGTTTGACGTTCTCCATCTTTAGCTTAGGAATATTTGCCTCCTGACACAGCCTATGTGTTGCGTTGTTACATAAATAAACAAACCCAGCACTCAACAGAAGGTATCCCAACACAGATAGTAGGACCATCAGTTTTATTTATTTTACACTATATTTTCACTAAAAAGAAGCACCATGTCCACTAAGCTACCCCATGCTAATTGGTAGTTCAAAAGTCAAATGTTCGCCGATAGGACTGAACCCGAACATCATTTCTAAATTTGTCCCGTCGGGCCTGTCAGGCTTGGGCCGGGTATCCACACACACACGCACACACACTCACACTCACACTCACACACACACACACACACAAACACACATACACTCACACACAATGGGAGGTGATTGGACACAGAACACACACATTCCATGGTCTTTGTGCTTTCAGGTGTGAGAGCTACCTCATTTTAACCCTCCAACCCCTCAGCATGCGCACACACACACACACACACACACACTCACACACAATTGAAGTAACAGGAAACTCCAAAACATATCAGATGTACATCTCACCATTTTTAATTATCTCCAGTTTGAAAAGAGCTAATGTTTTTTGTCAGTAAAATAAATCATTATATCTGATTTATATAACACTGGGACTCCTCCAGCCCCACTCTGCCATCCTCTCCAAGCCTCGGAAGTGATGAGAATAAAGAGTTTTTTTTTTCAATTTTTCATCCATTATTTAATAGTTTGACAGCTCGCTGTACGAGCAGCAGGCCTGTGTCCCTGCTTCCACATTTAGAGGACCATTACCATGTGAATGGCTCCTAAGTGTTCTCAGGTAAAGGTCTCTTCGGGGGTGAGTCATGGAGGTAAGTGTTCCTCTCTCATGAGGTTCGGGAGTGGGAGCAAGAAACACTGGGGGCTGTGGAGTGAGTCACAGTCCAGCCCCCGAGCCGCCCACGCAGGTGCAGAACGGGGGCCTGGACAGGGCATGAGGAGAGAGAATACAATGCATTCAATCCGATTCAATCAAATGCACATAGTCACTTTTAAGGGCATATGCAATTTCAGCCAAACACTTTGGATTCAACTAAATGCAGATCCAAAAGCGAACAAAAAAAAACACTTCAGCGGCAGTGTAATTGTACACTTCTCCCTGCGATACTCAGTCAGAGGCGGACATTTCGGCGCGTAGCTGGCGTAGGAGTCGGCTCCCCAGTGAGATGCTGCCTTCCTTGGGAAAGCTGCGATAGTGATGCAGGGAGACAGCCATGACACGGAGACCTGGTTATCAGTGTCTTTCCGTTTCCTGCCATGTTATTATTTTGATATCTCGCCAATCAAAGATTGGGAATTGTTTTGCCAGCTCGGGCCATATTTTCATCTCCCAACTTAATTGAATAATTAAACTGTAATACACAGTAATTTCCTTTTGGAGATGGCAAGCTCTAAAAACAGAAATGAGGCTAACAATAAAGACTGACGGGGCGGGCTGGGAGTGTCCAGGAAGGGGGGTGAGCTGAAGGGACGGGGGGTTGGAGTTGTGGACGTGACCCAACAGGTCATCTCTCAGCATGGGCTTTCCTGTAGGAGTGGGAAGGGGCCGCGCCACGCCGCGCCACACCATGCCCCGCCCACACAGGGAGAGGTGGTGAGTAGTGGGATGGGGCCTGTCGTGTGCCATTTGCCCTTTTAAGCACAGAGCACTCACACACACGCACACACTCCGCCACAGTGCGCTGCCAGAGCCGGAACCAGGGACTGAACCCAACACAGAGCACAGCTCTGCAGTTATGAAGCTGTCCACCGCGACCTTCCTCTTCCTTACTGCGCTGGAGCTGGGGACTACAGGTACTGATCGCTGTACTGCGTTTCACCCAGCTGCTGGACCTGTGTGCGTGTGTGCGAGTATGTGTGTGTGGTGTGTGTGGGTGTGTGTGTGTGCGCGTGTGTGGGCACTCGTGAGGAATTTTGAAACATCAGGACAATATGATAATTGTAAACGTTTAGAAATGCAGCTTGTGTGTGTATAAATATGTGTATGTTAGTGAGGGATTTTGAAACATGAAGCATGTGATCATTGTAAGAGTTTATATTTACTTTATGTGTGTGTGTGTGTGTGTATGTGTGTGTGTGTGTGTGTGTGTGTGTGTGTGTGTGTGTGTGTGTGTGTGTGTGTATGTGTGTGTATGTGTGTGTGTGTGTGTGTGTGTGTGTATGTGTGCAAGAATTTTGAACTGTATAGCCAAAAAGTATGATCATTGTGAGAGTTCATAATTAGAGTTTGTGTGTACGCATGTTTGCATATCCATCTGTGTGTGTATGTATGTGGGTGTTTATGTGCGAATGAGGTGAGTGAAGTGGAGAAAAACTGCACAGTAAACTCTTGAGTACAGCTCTTATTTTAATACAATTTATTAATTAAATTTTAATGGCTTCATGAACAAAAATGCATTAATACAAAACTAATTTTGATCACATTTTTCACCTTTAAAAATGTAAATTTTCTGCAAACTGCTGACCTATTTAGTATTTATGTGTAGTACAAAACACTTTCCAAACTTTTACCCTTTTCATTTTATAATGTAAGTGTAAAATGTCGGTGATCAACTAAATAATAGTAATACTACTTTTGAGCTGTATAGACTGAGGTTACATCATCACTTAGGGTTTGACTATGATTCATCCAATCAAAGAGAAGCACTGAAGATGACTCATCCAATCAAAGAGAAGCACTGAAGATGACTCATCCAATCAAAGAGAAGCACTGAAGATGACTCATCCAATCAAAGAGAAGCACTGAAGATGACTCATCCAATCAAAGAGAAGCACTGAAGGGGCTGAAAAGGCGGAAATGCTTGGGCTTGGGTGGCCCCGGTCCTCTTTGATCTCACTTCTGTGATGCCTGTGTCAATATTTATCCTGTTCACCCCTTTACAAACGGCGGCTCAGAGATTTGTTGTACAACAACTTCTGAACACTTTCCAGCAGCCTCAAACGGCAGCATCGCTTCCTCCGGCCTTTCTTAGAAGAGGCTGTGCTGTTATTGGCAGGCTGGTGCTGCTGTGCCGGTCTGCTCCACATGTGCCAATGGGAGCAGACTGGACACACTGGGGGCCATTCTGGAGAGATGGTTTTCTCACAGCATTGACCCGCCTGATTAATTAACCCTCTGTGTGTGTTTTGTGTGTGTGTGTGTGTGTGTGTGTGTGTGTGTGTGTGTGTGTGAAAGAGGGTGTGTCCATGTAAATGTTACGTTTACATGTGTTGTATGTCTCTGTTGTGGGTCCTAAACAGTGTGTGCGTGTTTATGTTTGTGTGCCTGTGCGCATGCGAGAGTATGTCTGTATACCTTGCACATGCATATTCATGTGGGAGTGAGTGAGTGTGTGTGTGTGTGTGTGTGTGTGTGTGTGTGTGTGTGTGGTGTGACTTAGCCAAACTGGTGCGCTGACAGAGCTACTCATGGGTGACAGATCACAGATGCATTCCTAATAATAATAATAATAATAATAATAAACCTGTGCTGGTCCTAATGAAGAAGCAGTCCCCTGTACCCAGATAAAGTCATTTGTAGGCTCCTGGCTGGGTGGGTGTCCTGCACATAACAGAAGGTGTTGCTCATCTTCCTGAACACTAATTTGTTTGGATCTAAAGGGCTATTTTTCCAGAGCTATATTTTCGTTTTGATATAAACTTCATAAGACAAGGTGTTTTCTGAGGTGCACACAATGCTCAGGAAACTGATATGGTTATACACACAGACAATATAATGAGTAATTCAAAAAAGTACCTCAAAAAAGGAAAAGGTGGCTTGTCTGATTGTACTACTCTGGGCGTTGCTCCTCAATGAATCAAACCGCCAGTGGAATTCGTGGGGTCTGGATCCCAGAGAGCATGTGCAAACCGACCTGCACCTCGATTCGCCAAACGGTGTTTGTCCAAAGAGGAGACATCTCTGCTTTCCACAGAAACCCACCGCGCCCTGCAGGGTGGAGACGAACACCTCGCTGTCCAGAGTGGAATGTGTGCTGGCGGAAGGGAACTGCTCATGATGGGTGGGGGATCTGCGATTGTCGTAAAATATGACGCGACTGTCTGAACATCTTTAGAAAATGGTGGGAAAAAATTTTCTAATGCTGGACCTACTGACCTAGCCTGATAATCAAGCAGCATTTTCCATAATTAAGTCCAAATTCTCTATCCTCAAAGCCAGAGCAGAAGTTTATCTACAATGGGGGGAAAAGGAAGGAGGTGACGCCATTGTTTGCGGCTGGGTTCTGTACATTTACTTTGGCTAAAGTTTTATATATATATATGACTTGTTTGATATGTGACGAAAATGTTTAGAGAGTTCCAGATTCCCATTAAACAGAATTGAACTTTGTGACGAAGTGACAGAAGCCGTAACACCCTGGAACCCTGTAAATGTAGACGTTCTGGAGCTATGCAGGTGTGGTCTTGAGTAGAATATTTATGGGAAACCTCCAGGAAAAGATGTGTTAGTGGGCCAGTAGGACGTTACTCTTCTCTCTGGATTAAACGGAAATCCAATAGCCCTATGATGGGAACACTGTGCTGTAGGAGGCTCTATCTATTAGATTAGATATGAAACCGAGAGCCTAACTAACTGCAGTCATTACAAATCCTATAAAACTCTTCTGAAGGGCTGTTAACCATGGTGTCTTGGTCAAAAAGATATAAAAATAAAATAGGCTTTCTACATTTGGCCATCTAATAATCCCCTACATCTGATTGGCTACATCATCCCTTGCAATCTCCACCCACTTTGGTTCCCCAGGTCCTCACTGCAAAAGAGAGCTAAGTTCTTGGTTGACCTACTTTGTTAAGTAAAGGTTTTAAAAAATCTGATCTCTGTCAGTGTTTCACATTATTCCCTCTTTATGTACTGCAGGAATCAATTGTGTGCCAGAGGATGAAGACACTGGTAAGTACAATCCTGTCTACTTCAGTCAAATTAAAATTCACATTTTACCATCGTAATGTGATGAAATTCATCATTGGGGCAGAGAGGGGGGGGAAAGCATTTTTGATGCCATCTTGCACTAAAAGGAAACTGTAAAACACTGGCAGTTATTTTTTAGAAGGATGTCAGATAAAACATTGACTGACAGATCAAGTCTGATAGGCAGGCAACCTGTCCAGCAGAGGACGTTTTTTAGTGAACTTGGCAAACGTGCAGTGCTGAATACACACCAGTGTACTGTCATATGGTGTGTTTCTTTTCTTTTCTTTTTCACCAAATCTCCTTATCCAAAATGGAATGAGAAAGTGAATAAAGAGATAAATAAATGAATGAGAGAGGCATGCCAGCGCAGTGGTCAGCGCTACGGCCAGGGTCATAGTGCTGACCATAGTGCATAGTGTCCCGGATGGATGGAGAGATAAATGAATGCTTGACGAATCTCTTGTTTCTCTCATCCCCACAGGTGATCTCTGTGCTCTGTTGAGTAAACTGAGGCAGGTGAAGGACAAACGCATGACGAAGGAGCTGGGGATCGTGCTGGAAGCTCTGTTCAAAGCCTTCAGCGACTGTGATGTTCTCACAACAGGCAAGCAACCTGCACACAGAAATTTTCATTACAACCCTCAGGGAAAAATGTAACTGGTTTGTTTAATTTGACTGTAAATAAAGAAAAATAAAGAACTCATAAAGACAAAGCAACTGGTACAGCATCTTATGCATTAAGCATTAAATTACTTATTATTATATTAAAATGTAGCAGACCCATCTACAACACCTAAAACCAGCACGGACCCGAACAAAACCCTTAACCCTCCACCTTCAGGACAGCAAGGTACAGGTGAGAGAGCTGTGTGTGTTCATGCATGTCTTGTCAACATGATCTGCAGAAGGCGGGAAAAAATGGAGAGTAACCATTTCCTTTCTCATTTGAGTATTGCAGACCCATCTACAACACCTAAAACCAGCACGGACCCGAACAAAACCCTTAACCCTCCACCGTCAGGACAGCAAGGTACAGGTGAGAGAGCTCTGTGTGTTCATGCATGTCTTGTCAACATGATCTGCAGAAGGCGGGAAAAAATGGCGTGTAAAAATTCCTTTCTCATTTGAGTGTTGCCCACTTATTGGTGTACAGCAGTAGCAGGCTGGTTTTGTTTGTTTTGCATACCAGGTTCATGTCACCTATCTGTAAACTTTGTGGAAGCATTGTAGCATAGAAGGCTATTCCTCTCCACATTCAGGGTGTAACCAGGGTTTTCTAATCATTCACTTAAACAGTCTGTAGTCTAGTGGCTGAGGTACATGACTGGGACCCCTGAGGTTGGTGGTTCAAGCCCCAGTCCAGCCACAGCAAGAACACCACTGCTGTTGGGCCCTTGAGCAAGGCCCTTAACCCCACATTGGCCCTTGGCCAGCCCAATCAACTGTAAGTCGCTTTGGATAAAAGTGGCAGCTAAATAACTATAAGGTAATGTCATGTAAACTCAGCGAAGGGTAGAGATCCATGATCAAAACATAAAGAAACAGCACCTTTAGAGTTTATCACATCACTTATCTGCTATTGTAGACCATCCTACACCACCCAAACCCCGAACGGACCTGAGAAACCCCACCAGCCCTGCCTCCACACCTCCAGCACAGCATGGTACAGGTGAGAGAGCTCTTTATGTCCATGCATGTCTCCTCAGCTAGAGTTATCGGTGTTCAGCCCTATCACTCAGGTATGCGTGGGTTTGCATACCAGCCTTGTGCTGCTTCGCTATGAACTGCAGAGCTATAAGAGTTTGAAGAGTTTAGAGTGGTAGTCTGAGTAGGCGATTTGAGGGGGGATGAGGAGGGATGAGGAGGGATGCCATCCCCCTTGTTAGCAAAATGACCAAAATGCATCCCCCTTGTTAACCTGCCACCCCCATTTCACACATGTGTGTGTTGGCTGGTGGTGTGGGGGCAGGGGGGGTGCTCCCATTAGGCCATCCCCCCTGTTAAAAATTAACAAATCACCTACTGGGTAGTCCTGTCCTCTATCAGGGTGTAACCAATGGATTCTAACTGAGTGTGAAGGCAGGCCTAAGGTGAAGGGGTGGAGATGTCTGCGTTTGAAAGTAGTGATTCAAGCCAAAAAACACAAAACTGCGAGCTGCCCGGGGTCAGTTCCGTCAGTCCTACCTGATAGAAGCAGCTGAGGAAACCGAGTCAGAAATGTTTCCCCTGTGTACCTGTCCGAGTGTTATTGCAGGGTTTATCAGTGCCAGGGACACACAGAAGCATCCGGCGCTGATGCAGTGTGTTTGCTCTTTGATTAAAGTTTGAAATGTGCTGCAGTAATGCTGACTTATGTACTGTCATTACAGTGAAATCTGAAACCACCAAACCCGAGATCAAAATGCCAAATGCTAAAGTCTCTAAAGGTAAGAATATGCCATGTATTCACCTTAGCTTGGGGTGGCAGTGGAGTGTAATGTTTGGGGAACTGGGTTTGCAAGTCAGTGGCTGCAAGTTCAAATCCCACCCAAGGTGCTGCCATTCAAGATACAACATCCAAGCAGCTTCATTACCGTTCCATCTGTCTAAATGGACAGTATGTAAATCACCCTGGGAACAAGCTTTGGCTAGATGCAAGTTCATTACGTTAGCAGGAAAAATACACAACCATATTCTTTACTGTTTGGTTCTGTTTTCCACAGCTTCCATTCTCGATACCCCTCCTCATGACCACAGTGAGAAAGAGAAGACGGCAAACCTCCCAAAGTCGGGTATCAGTACCTTGATCTGGTTGCTTAGCAGATGTGGCCAAATGGAGGAAACAAAGGGCTGGTCTATAACACTGGTTCTCAAATTTGTATTTTCTGGTTTTCTTTCCATACACAGATGCAAGCCTTGAATTGGAGCAATGTGTAAAATGTTCTGAATTATATTTTAAAGCTTTAAATGAAGAGCAGAGCTGATTAACACAAAGAAATCTCTCCTCTCCTGTAGATAAAAAATTTCTCTGGATTCTCTTGGGAGGTTTGGCTGCACTCATGATTGTCACCATCATTATTCTGAAGAGCAAAATTCTTATGTGTACCAGGATCCTCACAAACGCAGGTAAGGCACCACAGAGGATCCACTCATACAGAATACAGGTAAGGCACCACAGAGGATCCACTCATACAGAATACAGGTAAGGCACCACAGAGGATCCACTCATACAGAATACAGGTAAGGATCTGTACAGGATCCACTCATTCAGAACACAGGTATGGATCTGTACAGGATCCACTCATTCAGAATACAGGTAAGGATCTGTACAGGATCCACTCATTCAGAACACAGGTAAGGATCTATACAGGATCCATTCATTCAGAACACAGGTAAGGATCTGTACAGGATCCACTCACACAGAAGACATTTTAGGATCTATACAGGATCAACTCATACACAGGCAATGATCAATTCAGAATTCAATTTGGATGTTGTGTCAAGTTTTAAATGTAAACACAGAAAATAAAAAGAAACATTTCCTCATTTTAATTGGTCAGAGTCCAGTCTTTGAGTCTACACAATGTTTTTTCTATCAATTTTATCAGATCATAGAAATAAATTATCCAGTAGAGGGCAGTGAAATATCACAAACGTTAATGACAGTGTTTGGTTCTTTCTTGGTCATGAAAAAATTGGTAACACTATTATGGTAACACCAATTCTCAGTGGTTTTGAGGGACCGTGACTCTCCATGGCTGCATGTGTTGAGATGTTCAACGACTGGCTAACGAATTCTCCTTCCTTCAACAGATGTGGCTGGCTATGTGGAAGAAAAGTAAGTCTTGTTTTCATTTTTAATATTTTTTTTTAAACAAACGTCAACTGTAACACCTTCTTAGTCATTATTTGCTTGCAGGGCATTACCATACAAAAAACGCACAAAATTCTGAACACCTTGCTTCCCTACGCTGAGTGCTCAGCTGAAGTGATTCTTAAGTCCTGTCTTATTACATCAATGAGATGTTATTTGATGTTAAGAAGCCACACCCTCTGTCTTGAGGGTCTTGGCTGCTGCGTTGAGGTGCTTGCCCTCTCCATTGCCTTTAACATTTCAAAATGAAAGTAAAGTTTTAACATTGTGGTGCTGTGGCAGGGAGAAGGAGTTTAAGTAGAACTTTTTTCTAATGCAGGAAGAAACATGGTAAAAACGATGACATCATTCTTTTGGGTGTGACACCCTGGGGTGAAACGGAAGAGGATAATTCAAATTCTCCCAGAGGTAAACCATATTATTATCATGTGTCATATTTGTATATATTTGTTATTGCTGTTGTATTCACTGCTTATGTCAGCCACTGTGCTGCTGATGGTGCCAAGCGGAGCGACACCGCTGCTTCCAGGCCATTTTGGGAAGGGTTCCTAGAGATTTCCTCAGATCAGATCGCTGGATGTGAAATTATTTACAGTGCGAAGTATTTAATCGGGGCCAAAGCAAAGTTCATTTCCCCACTACGTCACAGCCCTGCAAGCCTGAGAGGAAAACATGGCGTCTGGACCCGGCCTGTTTCAGCGCAGAAACGAAAAGCAGATGTTATCCTGCAGCACTTCACATCCTTTGTTTACCTATTAAAACAAAATGGCCCCTGAGAGACCAAAGGATTTGTTCCTGTCCCACGGCATGCAGGGGTGCACTGGGGGGTCATGTGACTACAGAAGTGGGCTTGTCAGTCAGAGGTTGTAGGTTCAATTTATGGGGTTGTAGGTGCCGTTGCACCCTTGCAGAAAGACACTTGGCCTGAATCTCTTTAGTAAAATATCTTGTGGTATAAATAGGTTGTATGGGTAAAAAAAAATATAAACCAGCGTAAGTTTCTCTGGGTAATTGAGCTAATTTCCTAAGTGTTTGTGAATATGGTGGTATCAAAGGAAATGGGGTCACCCTAAAAATGTTCCACAGACCACTAAGAAAGGGTTCTTCTCAAAAACCTTTTCTGGGTACTATGTAGAATGATTAAAGAACCAGGGACAAACTGTGTGGTAAAACAGAATGGTTCTGTATCACCGAATGGTTTGTTAACGGTTCCACATAGCACCAAAAGAAGGTTCTCTGGTGATTATTAGGAGAGAACCTGAGAACCTCAGAACCTTAGAACCTTAGAACCTTAGAACCTTACTTTTTATAGCTCAGTTTGTAGTTGGTGTAGAGAAAGGAAAGAAATTTGAGACTGGAGTAGAAAAAGAAAACATTTTATTACAAGCTGCATTCCAAAAACATCTATGAAATACTGTATGTTTGCATCTGTATTATTCCTGATTTTAGATCGCATATTATATATGCATTCCAGAGCAGGATCATTTGGGGATTCTGTTCCTTATTGAGGTTATGTGAGTCTCTTCAAGTCTCTTGAGACTTTCATGTTTTGCTTCCCTGTCTCCTCTTTCTCTCCTGTCCTTAAAAATAACCTTTCCCAGGTTCAGTAAGATATGAAGACGTTTTACCTCGAGTAACGTACTAAGATAGATCCAGTGTACTGCTGACACAGCCAAGTTCCCCTTGGAAAGTCTGGATTCATTACTACATTTCCATTTAAAACTTTATCGCAGCACTGCAAGGCTCCACTTAACATCTATCAAGCATTCATGACTTGTGTGGGAAGAATAAACATGCATTATAGGGAATTCCAACGATGCAGATATGAAGATAGGCCTGGATGGCGTTGGAGATGACACCATGGGGGCCAAAAGAGAGCATGAGTGAAGTAAAAACTGAATTGTTTTTGGGAGATCTTTTCACAATAAAGGAAGTGAAATACAGCTGAAATTTTGGATTATAATCCAAAAAGGGATGTGAACCTCTAATAAAGATCTCAAGGGAAGTGAAGGAGCCCTTGACAGTGGCCAGGATGGGCTGAGGATCTCAGGAACTGGGCTACAGGATTGGTTTAGCTCCTGGAAGCTGCGGACACACTCTGCACCTCACAAACTACTGGCTACCGGTGCACAAGATGGACAACATGACTCAGAGATAATCATCCTATGGCTGGAATGTTACTGTTGCGCAGATCATGGGTTAAAGCATGACTCAGCTGCACCTGATTGTTTGGGAATTTCCAGAGAAAAAGTAATATAATCGCTTTCATCGCTCTTGTGTAATTTGTTTTTTCATTGTTAATTGAATCTACAGGGAAAAAAGTAATATAATAATTTTCTGTTGCTCTTGTGTAATTTTACATTTTATTATTAGCCAGATTTTTTCTTGTGTTTTTAATTCTTCCTTGAAAATTTTGTCATTATAAGATAATTATTTGTGTGTCATTTTTAGTTCAGCCTATAGATGGCGCCACACCAAAAGTGTCACGGACATTAGGAAGTAAGAACAACAGCGGAGTCTGAACATACATTTCTAAGGCTGCATAAATACGGAGCACATATAACTACATCACACAAACAGATAGTTTATGGCATATTATTTTGTTTCTACAAACCAAAAAGTATGGAATCTAAATCAGATAAAGGGTGTATAGGTGACAGTGGCCTACTTTGGATTCAAAAGTGGTTGCATGGCTGCTGGGAAGGTTCTGCAGCAGTCTGTGAGCCTTGTTAGATCAGAGAACGGCTGATAGGCACAGATTTCTCGGATCATGCTTGTCTGTGGTGGGTGGGGCTCCTGGGGGGAGAAAGAAAGAAAGCTGGCTGGATGAGTGTCATGTTTTTTCAGATATCCAGCAGGGAGCAACTGCCGAGAGGTAAACAAGAAGGCGATCTCTGCTTCCCTGCTACCTGATACTGCTCTGAGCAGAAAGGTCACATATATGCTGCTTTCTACATCTTTATATTTTCAGGAATGAAAACATTGCAGTGGATATCTGGAAGGTGTGTATACATGCATGCATGTGTGCGCACACATGTGTGTGTGTGCATGTGTGTGTGTGTGTGTGTGTGTGTGTGTGTGTGTGTGTGTGTGTGTGTGTGTGTGCGCGCACGTGTGCTCTTTACATTTCTGTCTTTAATGTCATACTGTGGTCTGCCTCTCACGAGTTATGGAGCTGGTCTTGTAACTCAGAGGTTGCAGGTTTGATTCCTAAAAAACTGTTGTTATACCCTCAAGTAAGATACTTAATCTGAATCATTTAAATAGATATCCAGCTGTATAGAAGGAGAGCGTGCTACATGAGAACCGTAAGTTGCTATGGATACAAGCATCTGTGGAATGACTAAATGTGTGTAAAATGTCTCATGTCCAGTCCAATCCGACCTCTAAAGAGGCAGCTCACTTTTCGCTAACGCTAAGAGCTAGAGCTGCAGACTGGCAATGATGTTTCACTCTGGCCTGACGCTGAATCTGGAATGACTCAGTATCAGTGTATGTAGCCGTTAAAGAAATTAAGCCCGGATAATGAGAACTAAACCCAGCACACTCTCTCAAGCCTCTCAGCCCAGATCTAGACCCAGTGTTTCCACTGCCAAAAAAAACCCCAGAAAAAAACAGGCAATCGGCCAATGGCAAGCAACTGGTGCTCTCTTTTTTGGGGCCACAGAACTGTGTATCCAGTTTCAGCAACAGGTCCCTTCCAAAGGTGCACTGCTCTTGCCTGGAGACCTTTTATTACCTGCATTTTACCTCTCTGTTTGCAGTCCGCACAGACCTGCCAATAAACGCTTTGTGTTTCCAGGAACAGGTATTACATAATTTGGGATTTTGCATGGGTAATTGTTTTAATTGAGCCGGTAATTGCAAAAAGGCCTGAATAAAAATATTCAAAGAGCATTAAATATAATTAAATTAAATATTAACCCACGCTTCTGTTGGAACACAGCAATAGGTTGAGGTAGTTTCACATTTTATTTTCCATGTTCCTGAAGCTTGGGCTGGTAAATTAATTAAATGCCTTCTTACTGGTGTGTGAATTATGTTCATATTATTGCATAGGGTGGAAGGTGCAGGTGGCTGTGCAGCTACTTTTGTGGTAACACAGCACTTAATTTTCCAATTCACATGGTCGATTACATAATTACCTCACCTGGTTTCTTGGGTCCGAACATGTTGCTGATATTTTTGGGTGGACATACAAACCAGCTCACCCGTGTAGCTCTGCAGGGCTGTGATCCAACCCCGTAAAACTTCTGCAATGAAAACTGCATTTGCAAACTTGTGACACTCCACCACTTAAACACATGAATGTGAGTGTGAGTTTGTAGTTGCATTTGATTGGCTGAGTGTCACATGAGGTTTTGGAGGGCAGAAGATTTAACAGCCTGGACTACGGCCCAGGACCAGAGCTGACCACTGCTGGTGTAGCTGGACCAAAGGTGATTTTTCATATGCAGCTTTTGGTTCTGATCACATTGAGTGTATTATGGTTTGTGGCACAGATTACGGTTTGGGTGAAGTTAAACTTATCGCTGTAGTTGTTTGGGTCTGGTGTCATGTTCTGTATGAGTTTCCTTATCAACAAATACAAGCACTGTGGTGTTCCATTCAACCATCCCTTCGTTTTATTTGTTGGATATTTTTTTAACAAGTCTCTAAATTGAATAGTTCGCTTCCAGAGTGCTGATTTATCAAGTATACTTCCTATTGGTGCCAGTATTTGTGAAGCAGCATGACTAAATACAATCCACATTTTGCCTGCTTCAGTCATGTTGCCTTATCGTAAATATAATAGTATTACCTAATTAATTTATCTAACGTAAAATAATTTAAAAGCCAAACTTACTTTTGTACTGAATTTGTTGATACATAAGCGATCATAAACGTTCCTTTGCGTCAGAAGCAGAATCTTTGTCTCAGCGTTTAAAATCACTGTTCATGCTAACACTACCCGGGCTAACGCAGGGCTGCCACGCAGAGCCTCTCGGTTCAGCACTTCTCCTCATCACTAGGGGTTCAGGGGCTGAGCAAAGTGAGGGCGCGTTTGCCGTCCGACCAGAGAGCCTGAGGTACTGTGGTGCGGTTGTCAGGGAGACGGAGGAGCTGCGTGGTCTCAGTTCTTTGGCCTTGGCCTTGGTGTGAAGCGGTGGGTTAGAAACACAAGCCCCTGTTTATCTCAGCTTGTCTCTGAGAAACGGAGATGGCAGATGGAAGATTTCAGCGGCAAGCACAGGCTGACAGACACGCACGCATGTACGCATGCACACACACATACACACAGACACGCACACACATGCAAACGAGCGCACACACATGCGCAGATGTACACACACACGCATATGCACACACACACACACACACACACACACACAGACACGCACGCATGTATGCACGCACACACATACAGACACGCATGCATGCACGCATGTACGCACGCACGCACACACAGACACACACGCATGTATGCACGCACACACACACATACACGCATGCATGTATGCACGCACACACACACATACACGCACGCATGTACGCACGCGCACACAGACACACTACACACATGCAAACGAGCACACACACATGCACAGATATACACGTATGTGCATATGCACGCATGCACACACACAGACACGCACGCGCACATATGCACACGCAGACACGAGCACACACACAGTAATGCTGAGCTCTCTGTCAAACACAGCAACTGGAAAAACATTCAGATCAACAGATGGGCCAGAGTAAAGAGATCATTTTCTCTCTCTCTCTCTCTCTCTCTCTCTCTCTCTCTCTCTCTCTCTCTCTCTCTCTCTCTCTCTCTCTCTCTCTCTCTCTCTCTCTCTCTCTCTCTCTCTCTCTCTCTCTCTCACACACACACACACACTCACACAGGGCCAGTCTCTCTCTCTCTCACACACACATACTCATATAAACTCACTCTCTCACACACACACATACACACACACACACACACACACACAAAAGGGCCAGTCTCTCTCTCTCTCTCTCTCTCTCTCTCTCTCTCTCTCTCTCTCTCTCTCTCTCTCTCTCTCTCTCTCTCACACACACACACACACACACAAACACAGAGGGCCAGTCTCTCTTTCTCACACACACGTATTCATATAAACTCACTCACTCAAACAAATCATTGTTAAGCCTTACACTGTTTCCATTAATTCAGTCTGTCTTGGAGCCTCACACATAGAAAAACAAATGTTTCTTGACTCATTAAAGCAACCATCTCACATTTTGTAATCTTGTTAAGCAACAACAAGAGCAAATATTATTTAAACTGTTCAACTGTTTTTAGTTTTGTCAACATGTTACTGTGGTTGTTTTTAGCATAGATGCATGCCATGTGGTCAGGTGGTAATGGCAGGAATGAGTGTAATGCTTTTTAAACGAAACACTCCACATGGCCAGTGTGAAGGAAGAAGGAACACAGAGGTGAATTCTGGGAAATGAACTGTACATTCTGTTTGTGAGCCCCCCCACAAAAAAATGTACAGGACACAGTAAAACCTTACTGAGACATTATTACCTTTTTATGGCAAATAAGTTTGTGGTACCAAGGCAACTGCAGTTGGTGAACTGCCACTTATATTTTCCCTGTGAAGAATAATGAAGAAAAGAAAAAATAGCTGGTGAAATTACATGCAGCTGGCACCTTAATTCCTGCTGGAGGTGAAAAGTTTCGGAATTTGTAGCCGGTGGTTGTGAAGTAACACAGCATCTCAGGTCAAGGTCACACATACTACGATGGCCAGGGGCCATCCAGGGTCTTTGTTTTCCTCAGACGCTGAACACCGCCCACCAGCCAGCATTCCGGGTCCCTTTGTGATGCGATGTGGTCCTCTGTCCAATCACAAGGCTGAGCCAGGATTCCGCCATGTGAGTGTGTGGTAGCTCCACTAGGAATGTCTCCCACCTCCACAAAGCACAACAGTGCGAGCTCACGCACACATTGATGAGAGTGGTCTTGTGTTCTAGCTTGGCTGAGACACAAAGCTGAAATTCCAGGGAGAGTTTATCAGCACCCCATCAGGAGTTCTCCCTCTGTACCAGTGTACCAGTATGCCCACAGTTACTTCACTACACTGCTATTGGCTGGTTGGATGACACAGGAAGCAAGTAGCTTTGTGACGGCTCAAGATCGATGCCTTTGTTTATGTTGCTCATCATTGCTCTTTTTTTAGGAAAAAGGACGTCGCTGAGTTCACAACCGTTCATAAACAACGGAGCATGACTCAGAATATTTATTTGAAAGGATGAATTATGGCCATAAAGTGACGCTCACACTGTTTGCTTCCACTCTGAGGCTTGCATTTTTTCAACCAAACACATTAAACAACATAAAACACTGTGTGATAAAACAGAATATAATAACATAATTTTTCCCTGGGGGAACTGCAAGTAAAAGAAAAATAATGCTGTAAAAAGAACACAATGAGTCACATGTGACGAAGTAGGAAAATGGAGAATTTCTATCCAACCCTAAAAATAGTCTTGCTTTCACACTCCCATAATCCTTTTGTCTCTTACCATTTCATTATCACGTAATGGAAAGACTCACCTATACTCCTTACACCATCGGGGTGTTCTTGCAAGTTGACTCCAATTAGTGTGCCTACTGTGTTTCAGGGCAAAAATGGCATCTTCACTTGACTATGATACGTAGTTTGAGTAGGTGAGACTTAGACTTTAATTCACAGAATGGAAGAAGGAATAGATTTGAGTAGAATACAAGTTGGTCATAGTGCATCTCCAGATTATAAACCCTACAAACAGAAAATGCAGCCATTAAAATAACCACAGGGGACATGCACAATTTGAAGGTCTCTAAGAGGTTTGCTTTTCCTCTGGCACGCATGCCATTTTCTGACAAATGGCAGGGAGAAGATGCTGAAACCTGACTGCGTTTCCATAAATAAGCGTGCATGGCAGGATCACCTTTTCCTAAGGCCCACGCTGGCGTGTTAGCGACTGTTACCCCCATGCAGAGAGCTCACGTGAGTGCTTCTGCACACACCCTAATGTACAGCTGCCCGTTCTGTCATGCAGACCCCAGAGGAGGACCTTAGGGATGCAAAAGGTTGGAGTTCCTTTGGATAGATTTGTCGCTGCTCAGCTGCCCTGTGCCGTCTTGTGATTGGTGAATGCGCTCGATCATTGACTGTGAGGTTGCAGGTTTAAATCCCTGGCGCTGTGTCACTGAGGTACTGCTTCAGTAAATGTCTGTCTGTGCTCCTGTGTAAGGCGTGTAGTATGAATGGTGTGAGCAGCCCCACGACAAAGTGGTGGCTTATCAGACGAGCGAACTGTGTCAATGCCACGCAGTTTCATGGAATTCATGAAACTGTGCGCTCTTGAAAATTGTTTTTGTTTCGCTAAAGCATGGCGTGCTTCCCATGCGACCTTGTTACTGTTTCCAGGCAAGCTTGCTTTCCGCTGGGTTATCTGTGTCTGAACAGCTGGTTTTAGAAACAGGGGACACCTCCCACGCCCCACTCCCAAACCCCTTCCCCCTACCTGGTGTCAAGTAGCTCTGAGCAACAAAGTGCAGTTTTATGCAGTGTTTAGAATTTGCCCCCCCCAGTGTAAAACCATCTCCTTTATGGTGTTTCCCTGTGTTCCTTTGGCCTTTCACTGGAAGGGAGGGCTGTGTTACCGTGCGCGGCCGTTGCCCTGAGCGACACCGCGGCTGCCGTGAGCCGCGATCCTGGTGGAGAGAAGACGAGATGGCCTCGTCAGCTCTCCTGTGTCACTCCGATACGCGGTGCGGCCAGGAGATCGCACACGTGGCTATCATCTTGTGACTGTTTCTCCGTGTTTCCCCCCCCACCTTGAGAGGCAAAGAGCTGGCCTCTCCCTGTCCTTGGCTGGGTGGATAGCAAGCCGTTTGGCTGCACAGAGTGCAGATTGTTCTGTCACTGGTTTAAATATCTCTGTTTGGGAATCAGATTTCACGCTGAGTGTGTGTGTGTGTGTGTGTGTGTGTGTGTGTGTGTGTGTGTGTGTGTGTGTGTGTGTGTGTGTGTGTGTGTGTGTGTGTATAAATGTGCTGGGAAGGGAGATGAGTGCAGTGTGTCTTACTCTGAAATGAAATACTAAAGGATAGGAATGGACATTAAATACAGACCGATGTCTGTGCGGATTTTCCTGTGTTCTCCAGGTTTCTCCCACAGTCCAAAGACATGAAGGTTAGGTGGACTAGACTCGAAAAATGGCCCGTAGTTGTGTGTTTGCGTGTGAGTCAGTGTTAGTCTATTGTCAGGCCCTGCAATGGATTGGTATCCTGTCCTGGGTGTCTCCCTGTCTTTCACCCAATGTATGCTGGGATAGGTTCTAGCCCACTCATGACTCTGGAATGGATAAAGTAGATATAGATTTTGGATGGACGGAATTATCCATGGTGGAATTAGTAAAACAAAAGAATTTCCAGGTCCTAATCCATCCTGATTCCATACTAAATATTTACTTTTAGTCACATACCCACACAATGTGCAAATGCTTTATAAATGGGATACAGTGAGCATAACTGACTGACTTAGACCGACTTGCCCATTATAGCTGTGTTTCACTCCAAACACGTGGCTGTTTATCTCTGTCTAAGCCCAACACAGGGCAGAATGACCTTCTCCTTAATCATGTCCCGCCTGGTACTCTGCGTGGGACGGGACCTGCGTGTGTGTGCGCCCATACCCCCACCCCCACCCCCTGCTATAGCTTCAGCCAGAGACTAATCAATGGCTTTTAATGATATGAATCAAAGGACAGAACAACGGGACCAGCTCTCTGTCCAGGAGCTCCACAGGCAGATGGTAAACATCCCACAGCAAAAACAAATTCCCAGAATTCTTTTCCCAGAGTGCGCCCCTTTTGCTCTAGCTCCCAACAGTTGCGCCGGTAGCTGTTTTAGCAAGCAATCTGCCTAGCTGTCAGGCACTTGCAGAGACAGCTGGGCTGAAGAAAGCGGATTTCTCATCAAGGCACAATCACTGTCGGGTCTTGCGAGAAATATGCTGAGAAAGGACGTCTTCTTTCCCAGTGTAGTTGACTGGTGGGAGCTAAAGACTGATGGCCCAGCACCCGATGACAGCAGATGAGAATGACATCCAGCCAGGCACGCTCAGGACAAGGGTCTGAGTGGCTTTGGGGGGTCCATTTCAAAATCTCATTTGTAAAAACTCTGAGTGTTGAGCCTATTCTAAGAACTGCCCTCACCCCTCACCCACCCACTCAGCAGCCATTTTAATTCCTGCTTCAGTCTTGTCTTGATAGCACACAGAAGGCTGCTGTGTCCTCAGGGTGCATCAACAATGGAGTGAGCTCACTCGGTCAGCTTGGCATACGAAAGCTAAAGCATGGATTTGACAGGGAATATACATGCTACTGTCTCATAAACATAAGCAGTGTTTGGTTAGGGAGCTGGGCTTGTAACACAGAGGTTACAGGTTTGAGTAACACTTAGAGTTCTGCCCTTGTACCTTGGAGCAATATGCGTTCTCTGAATTGCATTGGTAAATATCCAGCAGTATAAATGGATAGTTTGTACTTAACTAAGCTGTGTAAGTCATTCTAGATGAGTGCATCTGCCAAGATGTTTATGTAAGTTGAGCCTACTTCAACTGAAACCAGTGGAACATGGTTATGCCAACCTCCTGGCACCTTCACAGAAATGTTCAACATTTTTTAAGGACAACAGGTGCCGGTTAGCACCAGCTAGAGGTTTGACATGAGCTGCTGCTGTGGTAACCCTCCCTTATCATTGAATCTGCACCTCCATTGTCGCTGCCCATTCACCTGACAGCTCACTAGGGCTGGAGAGACGTTGCAACGCTTCTTTCTTATTGGGCTGTGAGGAGGCTTATCGATTACAAAAGGTTAAGGAAGGCTGTAAAGAGAAACAAATCAAATCAATCTCTCTCTCTCTCTCTCTCGCACTCTCTCTCTCTCTCTCACACCCTCTGTGTCTCTTGCAAACACTCACACACACACACACAAACCTATTCATACAAGCACATGCTGCAGCCCACAACACCAGAGAACGTACAGTATTCTCACAATTATATTTCCCAAAATATATTGTTACATTGTTTCTCAGTAGCAGGGGGGGTGCAGATAGCAGTTTCCCCCGCAGTTTCATAGGGACCCCGATCCATCCCCCCAGTAGTATAATTAAGAAGAATATTAAATATAAAACACTTTTATAACCCTCCCCACTCAGTTCACATATACACACTGTTAATATGTAGAATAAGAACACAAGGTTTAACATTAAGATAAGAGAAGGCGGGTTGAGTGGGTGGAGGGGGGTTGTGAAACGGACATTTCAACATCGCAGGCCGTTTCTTTCCTGCTCCTTGGATTTGCACATAAACTGCTTACTGAGACTGTAATCCCCTCGCTGGTTGATAATTTACCTCCATCGACTCACATTCAGTCCTCCTCCAGACTGGCCTCCATTTTGGGACAGTAATACAGTGGCCTGCCCAGCGGTTATTCTTACTCAAGTTAATTAACGGTGTTATGATTATGTGAGTCTTTTAAGGACCGCTTGACTCATCCTGACATTTTTCAGCTGTTTATCACATCCTGAAAACGGTCTGAAAACAGCGTTGCACAACGGTCCCAGTCTGAAAATTAACGTGATGGAATTGTGGAGAATTTCTCCATAAAAGTCCATTTTCCTCCTCTCCCCTGAAATGATTTACACGTGATGTATATTCTGGGATGTTCTACAGATGTGACATAGCCATCCTGTTTATGTAAAGTTACTGAGCGAATGAGAGGGGGCCTCACTTGTCATGCTGTTTCCATGACGCCACTCTCTTCTTCTGTTTTATGAGTATTTCCTCGAGTAAAATCGGGATGAAGGTTTGGCTGGATGGGGCCTTTTACCACATGGCCCTCACCCGACCCAAAAGCACTGGTGCTCCATTGCTATGACCCGTCCACAGTTCATAACCATAATGACCATCGAGGACAACAGTAGGGGATCTCAGCTGTGGTCAAAGTGGCGTAAGCCTAAATCACACTATGGCATGCACATTGTGGATGGACCCATGCTGACATCAGGCTATGATAGGATCTCTCTCTCGCTCTCCATCAGAAATCTTATTCATGTCTGGGGTCACTGCAGGGCTCTAGGGAGGCTTTCCATGACTCTGAGGGAGCCATGTGATGTGTTATGCAATTAGCAGGGCTGTTATGTCAGTGATGCCTTGGATGGTTTGATTCTTAAAGATGATGATGATGATGATGATGATGATGATGATTATGATTATTATTATGATGATTATTTATTATTATTATTGTTGTTGTTGTTGTTGTTGTTACATTTTATTTATTTATTCATACATCTATTCACTTATTTGCAAGAAATTTGCCTGTCATCTTTTCAGCAAATGTGGATGCCGAAGCACAAATTTGGAATGTTGACAATTTACCAGTCAGAGAAAAACATCAATGAATGGAAAGAGCTATACCTGTATCTGCCAGTATTCTGCCTTATGATGTTCCACATGTGCTACACAAACAAGTTATCTGTACTCTCTGGGGTTATTTTTGGAGATGTAAATATGTAACAATGTAAATGTGGATGGATAAACAGAAACAGAGTGGGATCAACAGAATATCAATTACTCTTGTACACACACACACACACACACACACACACACCGTGCTTAGGCTGAAAGGTTGTAATCAAAGACAGATGTACATGAGGCTATTAATAGAGATACCTCTCTGTCCAAACACACAGGATGACCAGCCTCAGCCGCCCTGTCCTGAGTGTGGCCTCCCAGGGGTCAGCCTGTTTACATCTACCCCTTTCAAACCCCCATTCAACTACAGTGTGGGAAAAAATTACTAAAAAATCTATTAATACTGGATCATACAGAGGTATCTAAATACAGATATATCTTGTATGAAGATACAAGGGCAAAATGCAGTATAGAATATAACTGCAGTAAATGTGGCAATCAGTGCAGAATATAACCCGTCATAAATGCAGAGTGCATCAATTTCACATACACATTATAGACAAAACCCAACAGGTTCACAGAAAAACATGTAGAAACAAATACAGAGCTTGAAAAATCAGTTTATAACCAAGTATGACAAAACCAATTATTACACACCTTCAATATAATACTTAAAACGTTAACACCTTTCATGTGTAAAAGACATGAGCTAATTCCTGGTTGACCTGGATAGAATGAAGAGTTTGCCCTCAGAGTTCCGGCATGATCCTAGCAAAAAAATACTCAAGACAGCAAAACTGGGTAGAACCCAGGTGCAGTTCAAAGATGTGACCCCTCCTGAGGTATGTTGGGGCAGGTTGGTTATGAGGCATGGTGAGGGTAGGAATTCAGCTGTCTGGTAAACTGTGAGGGAGGCTGGGAGCTCGGCATACTTTGGACAGAATGTTTGCATGATTGGCATTGACACAGATGCCAGTCTGCAAAGGGTTGTAAAATGGCTGAATAAGATCTATACAATCAGACACAGCCTCTATGTATAGACTACGGTAATACGGTCTCCAAGAAAAAGGCTACGTGAGTTGAAATGTGGGCTGCTTGTTTCCTGTACTGTGCATCTCCTACTTCCTAACTGTAGCTCATGTTTAAAGGGGAAATCCACGATCCCTTAAAATAATTCTGTTTCCGTAGGGAGAGAAAGGATCTAGGCTTAAAGCATACTTAAGTATATATTTATATATGCATGTCTTACATAAATTATATTAAACTAGCTTACCGCTGAGGCATTACACATGTATTAATAGAAATTAAAGCTCACATACAATAAAAAAAAAAAATAATAATTAAACAAATAAATACTGACATGGCAGCCTGAAACTGTATTCCTCACGAGCGAAGAAAACCGATAGACTATCTTTTGGAAAATAAACAAAATGTTAAAGATCACGGTTACCTGTTGCGTATTGGCAAGTACCCGCCGTAAACCACATACGTGAATAGAGTAACTCTATAATCGTTTATTCCCCGGGGGCAACTCAATCATTTTACATCAATTGAATCGGAATTAGCTGTTGCTGAGCTAATTCACATCTGCTGTCACCTGGCAGACAGAAAACACAATTCTTTAAAAATAAACAAACAAAATGACCTCATCAATTATCATACAGTGGATTAATGCAGTGCCTTGCGAAATAAGACAGGAACTGTTGATTTAATCCAGTCGTAGTGAAAGTATTTTCACATTTTCAAAGGGACGTTTGTCATGTGTCATTTATGTGCTAACATGATCATCTCATCTGCAGACGGGGAGCGGTGGAAACACAGTCAGAACGCGTTCAGGTGAGTTACAAACACAATAGTTGTTCAGTACGTGCTATTTCCCAATCGGCCGTAGCCAATCACGGGGCAGGTATCGGGCGATGCTGACCGCGGGGGAAAGCGCATAAATTATTTAATTCCCTGGAATCCTAACTCTACGCTGATTGGTGGATATGCGCCAGTCAGCTGTGAAGAGGAGACTATAAAGTTTCAGCGCAGGCAGCCGAATGGCTGTACTAAAGTGCGAGTGTAAGCGAGTGTGAGCGAGTGAAACGGCTGGAGAAAGTCTGGCGCTGTGTGCGTGTGTGTATTTAACAGAGAGCCTTTATTAAAGTTAACTTATTTTACTATATATATATCATTGTTCCTAACGGTAAGGACAATCTACTTTCTGGTCATTTCTTCAGATAAACTTGCTTGCTAACGTTAGCTTGCTAGTAGTCGAGTTATGTCAGTACTGGTGTTTGCTGGCTAACGTAAGTCAAGAGTAGTCAACCCTTTGTTTACTGACCTGTTTTACTTAATTTCATTTTAATGTCGATATGGTCTCGCATATTTGGAAAATGAAGTTGCATTAGTATGAGCTGGCAAGTTTCCAAATGGAATGTCTTGTTTAACGTACTTTGTGAAAATTAGTTGAATGCATGAGTAACGTTAGTGCCTATGCCAAAGCTTTCGTTAACGTTTTGTCATAATTTCTCTCACAGTACTTTTGATAAGAGAACTGCCAAGAATTCCACAATGGTTGCAACCAGTACACTGAAGAACAAAAACACGGAATGTATTTCGGAGCTGGTAGACCGCAGATATGACCCGAGTTTCCTTGATGGTGAGTTGTCATTTTCGCACATCCCTTCGATGTAATAAGCTGTCGATGCATATCGTGTTCGTCCTCACCTTGACATCTGGGTGTTGAGTTGGGCGTTTGGGTTATAAGGGGCGATGGTGATCTCCTTTGGACTGAAGCGGACGAACTTTGGTCGTAATGGTATATCATTAAAAAAAAACAACCGTTGTCCTGTTGGAGTTTAACCGATTATGGAATTGATAGTACTATGCAAAACTCGTTAAATTAGGTCTTGTATCTGGAAACACTGAAGTCCCATTTTCCCTCATCTACTGAGTATGGACAGGTGAAAGCAATATGGCTGCAACCCCCTCAGTTAGTCAGGAGCCACTATCCCTACAAGTGAAATGTAGCATTCCAATGTAGTATAATATCCCATTCAAGTTGTTGTACACTTGGACTAGGTACTAAATTGGAATTGCTTCAGTAAACTTTGGTTAAAGTAAACAAGCTGTGTTGCTTGGGATATGAGATCTGCTGAATGTGAATGAAGCTAGGGAAGGAAGGAGATGAAGAGTACTGTAGGATGGGGACCCCCGCCAAAATAAAGTTTTGTTTCCCCCTTTTTTCCCCAGAGCTGGACTACTGGGACCACTCGCTGGCCGAGCCCACCCTGACCAGCGAGATGTTTGAGGACCGCGCCTGCCAGCAGCTGGCCAAAATGCTGGAGAACTGCCTCTCCCGGGCCAAGAAGACCAAGCTGCACTGCTCAGAGGTGCTCGTGCCGGAGAAGCTGACGCGGAGGATAGCACGGGACGTGCTGCGGCTGTCCGCGGGGGAGCCGTGCGGCCTCCGGGGGTGCGTCCTGCACGTACTGCTGGAGGGCGACTCCCCCGCGGCCTGCAAACGGCTGGAGCGCATAACCTACGACCCCGCGGTGGTGCCCACCTTCGAGCTGACGCTGGTGTTCAAGCAGGACGGCAGCGCCTGGCCCAGCCTGCGCGACTTCTTCTTCATGGGAGCCTGCTTCACCCCGGGCTTCCGCCACGCGCTGAAGCTCAGCCCCGGCTTCCGACTCATCAAGAGGAAACTGTACTGTTCCTCAGTAGGAACCGTGGTGGAGTACTGAGGAAGAGGAGGGTGGAAGAAGGAAAGGATTCCCTCCGAGTTCTTCTGTAGAACCTATGAATGTAATTGTCACTTGTCTGTGTGGCACGTGGTGGGAGGGGTTTTTGTATTTGCTGGAATGCCATCTTGGGTGGTGTTTCATGAAGTGGGATGAAACAGCTGGCCAGCTGTTTGGTTTCAAAAAATAAAAATTGAGGCTTTCATCTAATTGGATATCAGACTTAAAAAAATATCTCTGAAAATGAGTTGGCCTCCTCAATAACCCTCTTCATGAGATTGACACTCCCCTCCACCCCCCCCTTCTCCTTAACCCTCACCCTCACTTGGGGACAAACTATTGTACATTAACTTTGGGTAAGTGCAAGAGTTGGCCAGCCTACTTGGGCCGCACTGGGGTGGGAGGAGTGGTACTGAGTTGTGGAAGAAGGTGGGGGTGGGGAGAGATGGCCTGGCAGTTTGTCCGTTATTGAAGCGTGGCATTGAAGGAGTCCATGAGTTATTTATTGCATTCAGTGTGGGGTGGGACTTGATGGTTCCTGTCACCGTTGTGCTTGACTCTGTTCCTTGGAGATCCAAGGGCTGCCACACATTTTTCAGTGAAAAGGAAGCGGTTTCCTAAGTGATTACAAATGTTTGTGCACTTTTTTTTTTTTTTTTTTTTTAAATATCAATCGTTAATTCATTCAGCAGTCTATACTCCCTTGAAGGAATATTGTAGTTGCTCCTATTTTAGTTTTTTTTTTTATATAACTTTCATTATTTATAGGTCCCAAAATGAAACCTCCCATATTTCATGCTGTGTATGCACACAAACATCCCATATTTGAGGAGAAAGCCAGCTTTGACTAATCTGTCCAATTCTCCTCTTAAAGTAAACCTAAAATGGAAAAACGGGGCCCGTTTTCCATAGATGGTGAATCGAATCTTTATTTTTGGTCCTTCGGTCATTGTCTTCATTTTGGCTGCTGTGTCGTTCCAAGAGCCATTTCCTCCCTCTTTCTGGCACTGGAGGTGATTTTGGGGGTCTTGTTGCTGATCTGTGGGTACCTGTGCTGCGGTATCTCCCCTTGGCGGTCGAGCCGGGGGGGACGTGCCGGTGCTGGCCCACGTCTTGCCGATTTTTCATTTGCCGTGTTTACAATGCTGAACATGGACTGTGTACACAAAGCCGGGTTATTGGGAGATCTGCCCTGTGACTCTGTGACGATCGTTCCCGTCTTTAGGAGTCACAGGATGCAGGAAGCAGCCTGACCGGTGTCCATTTAGCCTCGGGAGTCCATTTTGGGGATCCTTGTCACTCAATCTTTTGAGGTTTTGTATTTTGTTCAGAATTTGTCCACTTGTTGTGAAACCGCAAACTCGTTTCAGAAGCTGTAACAGCCAACAGCTGGAGGAAGCTGGGGGCCAGTGTGCTCTCTGTGCAATATTATGTAGAAATTACCTTTTTTGTGTGGCTGACTTGTCAGAAATATCAACATGCTACTTTTTCTTTCCTGTGGCACTGGATCTCTGAAACAAAAAAACCTAGAATCCCTGTGTGTGCATTTGGCACATGGAGCCATTTAAAAAAAGCTATTTGATGCTGACCACCTGTTATGGTTTGTACTTTTGTAGGTTTTCGGTCTGATTTCATTGCACTATGGGAATTATGTATGTTCATTTGCTTATTGTAGTGGTTGTCTCTTGTACACTGGATGTTTTTTTTTTGCCATTGCAATGCCTTTCCAAAGTGTTTACAGCTGCAGTACTGTTGGGCAATTTGTTTTTCTTTTTTACTAAATTCCTGTTATAGGAAGTGGAAATCCTTGTCTATTTGACAATAAATATTTTTTAAACCATGACTATGTCTCATGCATTTGCCTTTCGGTTTCTTTGGTCCCACCATTTAAATGCAGTGCAGAAGTTTGTTCATGAAATTAAACCTTGCCAATCCAATCCGTGTGGATTGGCAAGGTTTAATTTCAACTTGTGCAGGTGCTGGTAAATGCTGTAGTGCCACCCATTTGTGGTATGAAATTTAATTTTACCATCTGCACTTGGCTCAAGGGGGGTATAGCTGTACCCCAAATGGGAATCAAACCTGCAGCCTCTGGTTAAATATTTAACTATACTGCTGCCTGTTTTCAGCTGTACACTCCACAGGTGGGGGTTGTGCTTCTGTTAGGAGACTCTGCAATGCTCAAGGGCCATTGCTACATCCCTTGTGCCTGAAGAATGAAGGGAGGGGCTTGTCCTCTCTGTGCACTGTCCTTGTTTTTCCCTTAAGTCTTTGGCGCAGTAATTCACACGGAGTGGAGCGGAGGCCGTGCCAGGGCCAGAGCCGGGTCACAGAGAGGGCTTTTGCACCCACTGACAAACTGCCACTGCAGCACAAGCGTCCCTTTAACATCAAAACACCCACGTGACCCACAGACCAAAGCGCCTCACTGTTTGCTCCTCTGCCCTACCGTGAACTGTGAGGGTGGGAAACGGTTGCCTTTCCGTCGCCGGATAATACAAGCCTGGAAAACGGGCGTGTAATCAGATGGCACATTACTAATAGTCACCCTTTTTAAGCCCACCCACCCATTTCTGTTAAACAATTCACGTGCAAAGTGGAATTTGAAATCTGCTGACCCTCTCTTGAGACTTTTCGTTTGCAAAACTTCCTGTGGTACGAGCTTAATTTGATGTGGGACACTGGGGTATTTACATGTGTATGAGCTCAGTTCATCCTGAAGTAGACTTCTTTTTTGGGATTGTTTGCGGTAACTGTCTTATATTTTCAGCAAGATGTTATTTTTGTATAGACAGCTGCTTTAATCAGCGACCAAAATACTACAGGGAGGGACCAGAGGTTAATTTGAAGTGAGGCCTGCAAGTAGTGCTTACAAATCAAGCTAAAACCCCCAAAAAAACTTCACATGTGCCTCGAAGAGATACAATCTTTGCCCCTCAGCACGCATTCCATCCCAGGTCAAAATGGCTGGAGTGTTTACGCGACCACACAGAGGAACACTCCCTAATAACCTTGCAGCAACTGTGAGACATTTCTCCTCTGGTCCTTAATGGAGAAACCTGTGTGTGTGTGTGTGACAGGGGCGAGGAAACTAGAAGAGAAGATGAGGGCCTCATTGCTAGACAAAACACACAACGTCTTCACTTTGTCCACCCACATTGCTTGAGTAGAAGAGGAAGCACCTTATTTAAAATTCTAAATAAGCTGAAGTACCACATTACTTGCTTTTAAATGAACTCTGGTTTATTTAAAGGACTTTAAAGGATTAATTGTAATAAACAATATGGTATATATGAACATTAAAATGTCAGTGAAGGTATGAGTACATTACGTTATGTATGTTCTTGCATTTTTTACAGATGTGATGTAGCTCTCCTGTGTGTAAAGTTACCAAACAAATGAAGGCAAGTTATTTTTCAAGGTAGTTCTGTAGTTGTAGTGTGGCATCGGTTTTTTTTGAAGTGTTTTTCTTTTCCCCAAGAACACCATGAGGTCAAACTGGCAGCAGAGTGCCATACATTGAAGATCTCTATGAGGTTGGAGACAATTATGCCTAAAACTTCCGAAAGGTCATTCTTGCCGATGTCTTCGATGTTGTGTCATTGAAGACCTGGGTGAGGGAATTTGCAGTCTGATTGAAAAACCTCTGAGTACGCACCCTGCCCCCATCCCATGTCACTGGGTTCAATCTGTTAACGTAATTTTGAATAAAAATCTACAATTAAGATTTCATAAAAATGGCCTGACCCCTACATCAACCTGCCAAGTTTAATTTATTTCCTACCAGCCAAACTTAATCTAATTTCAGAACTTCCAAACTCCAAACTTCCCCACCCCCCAAATTTGAAATTAACATTCTTGCCTCTTCAGTTATCACCATGCCAACTGCACTGGGAAAGGTGAAGCCGGAGTGGAGTGCATGCTTTCCTCCCATGTAAATCACTGTCAGCCAATGGCTATCTTCCATGCCTTGGGCATCACAATTCGATAGGAAGAGCAGAGCCAATCAAAAAGAGGTTTTCTCTGGGTTACCGGGTGGCCTGTGGGCACACTGAGCATTGCCATGAGGAAGGCAGGGAGTTCCAGCCCTCTGAAAATGCACTATGTCCGAGGAATGAGGACGTTGTGGTTTCTGCATTGTAATCAGTAGAAAACAACAGTGAGAATGGTGGAAAACAGCAAATCATTTTCACAGTACGATGCTTAAACTAATGGCCGAAGGGTTCCTCTTGGGGGGTATGAAAAATAAATGTATAAAAATAAATGTTGTCATTGTCTAAGGATGGAAAAAAATGACATCATTTGATAAATTCCCTGAATCCCAAAACAATATAATAAATGCATAGGCATTTTTAATGGCATAATTAGCAACCCTACATCCTGTGAAACCATGGCAACATCATATAATTATGTCTGAAATAGAAAGTGTGCAATGATGTCATTTCTGACCTTTGATATTTTGTACCAGAAAAACTTTTTTGTAAATAAACAGGTCCTAGTATATTCTTCCTACTTTAACTAGCCCCTCAGCAATGAGCAAGGAGTTAAACCTGCAGACACTGTGGCCCTCCAGGACTGGAGTTAAACCTGCAGACACTGCGGCCCTCCAGGACTGGAGTTAAACCTGCAGAGGACACCTGCAGACACTGTGGCCCTCCAGGACTGGAGTTAAACCTGCAGACACTGTGGCCCTCCAGGACAGTTAAACTGCAGGCCCCTCCAGGACTGGACTGGGACTGGAGTTAAACCTGCAGACACTTAGGAAGTTAAACCTGCAGGACTGGAGTTGAACTGTGGCCCTCCAGGACTGGAGTTAAACCTGCAGACACTTAGGACTGGACCTGCAGGACTGGAGTTAAACCTGTGGCCCTCCAGGACTGGAGTTAACACTGTGGCCCTCCAGGACTGGAGTTAAATCTGCAGACACTGCGGCCCTCCAGGACTGGAGTTAAACCTGCAGACACTGCCTCCCAGCAGGACGGGAGTTTGACACCTCTGTGCTATCCCCTTTACAACAGCTGGACTGATATATTCATGAGAAGTTTTCAGGAGCAGTAAAGTGGTTTGCTGGAGAAATGAACTTCAAAATAGACATTACCCTTTCTGGCCAACATTCATTATTTTCTCATCCACTGATCCATTTACAAACTGGAACAGCTGTTCATCTCTGAGAGATAAGGGACAGCAGTTTCAGTTCATAGAGAGGTCAGTGGCCTGGTTGTGCAAACATGAAGTTCAAACTCCTGCTAAGGTTACAACTTTTGCTTTAATACTAAGTGAAATAAAAATGGAGGCTCACATTCAATCTCTGCCTGCTAATTATTACAAAGGGGTCAGTGTGTGATAGTCACAAAAGCTTGGTCTGAAAAACAACAAGCTGGTCCGTTTGCTTTGCTTGACTTCAGCAGAATGAAACGGTATCTCTCTACACTGAGCGCATCTGAATGAGCTGAATTCACACCATGCCCAGCGCAGCCTCCGCCAGCCCCCGAGCCAAAGAGATCGTGTTACGGTGTGATTTATTCTGCCCTCGTGCAAAAGCACTTTCACTCAGAACGGGCCCTGTAGATACGGGGACCTGCAGAATTTAGGGAGGACAAAGTAAATGGAAGGTATTTTAATTGTGTTACGGCCTACTTGTCTTGCTTCGTTTGGATTATGTTTGTCCATCTGCATATAACATGCATCGTATGCAAGCTGGGGAATATTGGACATGTCTGGTTTATGTATTGTGAACGTACAAATTTATCACCATATCCCCAATGGTAACTGGTATATGATTTTAAATTATAAATTAAACTTCATTGCTATTTGCCTTAATAATTTTTTTAACGTTTTGACTTAATTCTGTGTTAATTTCCAGTGTAGTAAGTTCATCGACAGAGTTGTGTATGTCTCTGCAGCTGCAGAGCCAGGTGAATTAACACATGCACAGAAAGGTATGCAGAGCATGACATGAGAGCAGCAGCGGGCTCATATGACCTTTACAGTCAGAGAGGAAGACAGGGAGACAGATTCCGCTGTGGTGCAAATAAAAGCCAAAGTGAGCCATTTCCAAACTGCCAGCAGAATGGGAAATAGGGGTCATTTAGTTGACGATTTAAAGAAAAATTCTGAGCAACCCATGCCAAATATGATTTGGGCCGGAACCTAGAACTTCCTGATTCCATTGATATAAGAGGAGCTCATTGGTCAATATCTGCACCTCCAAGAACAAGCTGAACTTCTGCCGTTTGTGACAGGCAAGTTCATTAAAGAAGATTGAGCTCGTTAAATTGTCTTGGGGAATTTTACCGAAGTTGATGATGGCGAGAGGTTTTTATGATCCCCACTCCCACCCCTAAACCCACTCAGCGTTTCCTGTCTTCCTCTGTGTGAATGGTAATGTGAATTGCATGCAGCTTTTTGGCATAGTCAGCATTTTCCACCCTGGCAACAGTAGAAACCCGATCGCGCTGGAGTGGAGGGAGGGGGGGTAGACCTCAGCTCAAATGGAATACGGTTGGCACGGGACCTTGGGCAAGTCCACACAATATCAGATATGAAACCCCCACAACGTGCCTGCTGAGACCAGCAATATGTTGCCAATCGTCTGAAAAAGAAATCCAATGGCCTATTGAACGAGTTGCTGAGCAGCCAAATATTAAAAGGCAATCCCGGAGCAAATGGTCGTTGCCAAAGCAAATTATGAGAGAGCGTAACTCTGAAAGCATCTATTCTGCTGCAAAGTAACTGATACAGACATAATACTGAGAAGCATTAGGGCACAGCATTTATAGCTCAGCCTAACTGTTATTCCTGTCAGGAAAATATATTTAACTGTGCAAAGTGCTTGTAATTATTTCAAAGATCAAAGTGGTAGTTCTCTGCAAACTGACTTAAAGTTTTATTGTAGGTGACCCACCTTTGTCACGTGACTGTCCTCACAGCTCCCCATGTTTAATTCAGTCTTCTGGGGGTATGCATGTGGCAGAGGTTGTCTCATTCTTTCTGTGCTAGTTGTGTATGATTGACCGTGGTTATAAAAAGCTGGAGAAAATATTTTGGACACGCATATAAAAATGTCTCGGCTCCCGGAAGTCTACGGGGAACAGACCATGGGCATGCAGGCCGCGTCTATGATACTGGCAGTGTTTTCCAGACTCCACGGCGACATGGGTCGACTTGAAGAGGGCAATCCACCATGGCAATATTCTGTATGATACAGGCTATTTTTGTCATGCTGTACTATGTTAGGAGGAAGACCCCGAACCGAGACATTCGTTCTCAAGGTTGTAACTATATTTAAAATCCATGCATATTAATGAAACCCTCAAGTGAGGCCTACGCTGCGTCTTTCCTGTTTGAATGTGGTAATGATAAGCTCCTCTTCCTTCTAACTGAGCCACCAGCTCTCTCAGATTAGCAGCTATCTGCTCTTAAGCCCACAGTGAGGGTCAGTGCATGTGGCCTGTGGTCAGTGAGCACCTCCATTTTACCATCTTATGCTTTAGGGATTGCTTGTAAAGCACTTTGAATTGCAATGTGATTTGTCTGAAAGGTGCTATATAAATGAAGTTTGTTTGATTGATTGATTGATTGATTGATTGATTCTGCAAATCACCCATCAGTGCTGTGTCCCAATGCACCTTATCACCAATGCTGACATGGGCCTTTCTAGAAACAGCTGGATCCCACTCACACACACACACACCCTAAATCCCAGAGTACAGGCTAACTGGAATTGCACTTCCAGGTGATAACTCAACTGAGTCCCAGCTATCCTCCATGTTCAGCCAATCGAGTCAGGGTTCCTCGTGGTGAGGAAGGGACAGACAGTTATTGGCTGCTCCATGTCAATAATGCAATGTCTTAACTCTAACAGCATGGCGAGGTTCTGCAGAGCTATGAAACTGTGACAAAGCCACGGTCTCACAGGATTGAGGTTTGTGAGGGATTCCGTTAGGTACTACTCTTCAAACACACACACAGTCAGGCCAGCCATGTCACTATCCATCTGCTGTCGCAGACTGAAAACACACCTCAGACACATGCACCAAGGGTCAACAAACCCAGAACACTGAACATTTATTTTATATTATATGTTTACTAGATTTATCACTGTACCCTCAAATCCATGTGATATTTTTAAAAAATTAGATATGATTTTTAGTTGCACCTAAAAACCTAATAAAGTCAAGCCCTTTTCCAAATCCATTTGCTGCTGAAAGCAATATATACCAGATTCCCCTTACACAGACCATTAATGGTGGCGCTGATAACTCGTCTCTGCTCATTGCCTAAACCTTCTTGTTTGCACTTTCACAAGTCATGTGCTGAATTTGTCAATGGAAAATGATACATGGGGGCTCTTATCCATTAAGGCCTGAGCTATATAATGTCATGTATATGATATTTGGATCATAATATACATCGATCAGCCATAACGTTATGACCACCTGCCTAATATTGTGTAGATCCCCCTTTTTGCTGTCAAAACAGCCCTGAGCCTGAAACGCTTTAATCTTCCACTCCATACTCTTTAGTAGCAGTGCTTCAATAATTAAGAGCCGGATGATGACACAGGATTGTTTTGTGGACTCTCAGGCTTGTTCTGCATTCTGTTCACTCACTGGTCAGCCATAACTCTGAGGCCTGTATCACTGAGGTTAATCTGCATTAACGTTATTAGCATTTTCATTTCATTGAGGGGGAAAGACTGACTGCCCAAAAACATGCACACACACACACACACACACACACACACACACACACACACACACACACACACACACACACACACACACACACACACTTAGAAACACACACATACACACACAGTCACTCAGACACGTGCACACACACACACAAACACAAACACTCACAGACACTCAGACACACACACACACACGCATGCACACGCACACACATACACAAGCTGCAGCTGTACTTGCTACAGATTGAAGCGGAGCTGTAATTTCGTCACTTTGGCGAGACCTCAAAGAACATCCTGTTCAGTGCTCACCAGCTGGTGCTCGGCCCTCCTATCCCATGCCCAAAAGACCACTTCGTTTTAATCTGAAAAGTGATACCCCATGCATGCCATAAATAATACTAAAGCAAAGCTAGGTATGAATCATATTCATCACATTATACAGCCACCCAGGGAGGGGTGCAAAACAGAAGTCCCTTAGGTAACATTCTGTCCTGTAACGGGTCTGACCAATGTGGCCTTCTGGGAAATTCTGCATCCGTCTTTGGGACAGTCCACTGCTGGGAGGCTTATCCTGTTAAGGCACTGTTCCATCGTTACAGGTCCAAATAAACAAATAACCATACATTTTAGAGAGGTACATTTTACTTTGACAGGTGCATGGTCTGGGAGGGGCAGTGGGGCCTAGACCACTGCTTGAGGGCCTGCCGACCTGCGTGTTCGTTACGTGCCTCAGGTCGGCTGCTGAACTGCGTGTTCGTGCCTCCGGTCGGCTGCTGAACTGCGTGTTCGTTACGTGCCTCGGGTCGGCTGCTGAACTGCGTGTTCTTCACAAGCCTCGGGTCGGCTGCCGACCTGCGTGTTCGTTACGTGCCTCGGGTCGGCTGCTGAACTGCGTGTTCGTGCCTCGGGTCAGCTGCTGAACTGCGTGTTCTTCACAAGCCTCGGGTCAACTGTCATCTCTTCTACATCCTATCATGTGCGTACAGGCTTACATCTCTCCCTCAAGGGCGATTCGGTGTCTGAAATCGCCCTCATTTCTGGGTGCTATCTCACTCTCTACCTCAGCAGGTCGCAGCTTTTTCCAAACGTGACCTTGGCAGCCGTCTGATGACTGTTCATCCCCCTCCCCCAAATCGGCGGGTGAGGTAGGCCTCATGGACAAACCTGAGCCGAGTCACATCTGAAAGAGACACTCAAGATTACGGAGTCATGGGGCAGTCGAGAGAGATCCGCGCTTCACTAAAACCCTTACTTTATTTAGAGGAGATTAGTATTGATCCCTTCTTTCTTTCTGTGATTAGCAACTGTGCGCCGGAGTCACTTGGTCAACTTCGAAACTTCCATTGATTCGTTTCTCAACAGCGGTCAACGTTGCCGCAAAAAAAGGTTCAGTTTATCTGCGAAGCTTATCCATGCGCGGTCAGTGTGGCGTTAAAATGCGTAACAGGGCCGCGGCTATCTCTGCTACGTTATCTGCTCTTTGGGCCAGAAGAAGGTCGGGTTAGATGATTAAATCCCAGCTTTTATCCACAAGCTAATGACACACATTGAATCTCTATTAAGAGCCTGGATCAGCAGCACCTGCAAGCTCTGCATTTTGGAAGGGAGGGTGGGGGGACTTCAGCTGTTGTAGCCTTGAGCTCGGTGTTCTGCACAGACTGCTAGAGTGAATAACACGACATGTGAATTAAGGTCATGCTACAGAAAAGGGCCTTTTTAAAATTTAATGCAGTTTCAGGTTATTCTGTAAGTAAAACGGGTGTCCCATCTTTTTTTAGGGTACCGTTTTGCACCACTCACAAAACACAAACTTTTTTAGTGTCAATTCATAAATACACTTTTTTGGGTAGCCTGTGTCCATCACTGCCATCTTCCACAAAAATTAAAATTTTCCAAAGGTGGCTACTGGATGCATTGCACAATATTTTTGCAATCAGTGGCATATATTATATGCCATGTACATAAAATATATGGTATTTTTATGACTGCATACAGTGTGTGTCAACAGTTTCTGAAACTGCACTTATTCCATGGAATGAAATAATAACCCATTCTAACTCAACCTTTGGAGAATAAAGTAGGTTAAGAAGATCATCATTTCAGTACTGAAATACAATATCACAAACATGCACCAGTTTCAATGAGATTGTATCACACCTCACACCACAGGCATTAACAGATGCTGTTATTGAGTGAGATCAATCCATTTACCCATTTATACAGCTGGATGTTTTTACTAAAGAAATTCAGGGTACGTAACTTGCTCAAGGGTGCAACAGTGACACCATAGCTCTGTTTAAGGTTGTTTCTTGAAGTACAGCAGAAAATAGACCCAACATGGATCCCTGAGGTACCCCATTTCTCATTATCATGCCACCCCTAACAGTCATATTAACCAGCCCAAGTATGAGATTCCTCTCTTTAACATATGCATAGAACTTACAATAACTTAAATAAAACTTGAATGTTTTTTTAATTTGATTGAATTAAAATATGTTTTGTTTTTATGTTTGTTATATATGGTACATTATGTGAAGGGCTGTGCCTTCCAAAGTGATATTCACAAAAACTTGCCATCAATGTGATCAGGATATTGCCACCTGTGTGAAAGAGAATTCGCTTACTGCCACCTCATGGACATATTTGGGCATTGCATCTCAGTTTTGCAGCATTGATTTATTGTCAGGTGTGGAAAAAGTACCTTGCTCTGAAGCAGCCACGAAAATGTATATGGAGACAGGTTTATGATGTTCTGTGTTAAATTAATAACCATTTTCACTTTCTCCCAAAAATAAAAAAAAAAAAACATGAGAGAGTGATCAGATTATCTCCATTTTCCAAATGCAGCCTCAGAAATATTTTGGTTGGTTGAAAGAAGTCAGTTATTGGCAGCTAACTGTGACTCCATCAATTTAGCCATTACCACATCTCATTCACTCATTTCTATAGATGCACAAAAATAAGTTCTCCAGCATAAATATGCCCCAATGATTTCAGAAGAACTGGAAGCTGGATGAGATCTGACCATGATTTAAAAAATAAACGTTATAAAAGAAGAATAGTGAATCTTCTCTTAAGTTGTCTGGGACTCGTTACATGCTTCTTCATGTTCTGGAGTGTTTTCTACGCTGTTAAAGGCTTTCCACCAGGAATGTGTGAATGTTTACATTGTGCCACGCTCGTTGACGCATTCATTGAAAAGAAACTGCCATGGCAACTGGCAAGACAGGTTGAGCAACAAAATGAACTGAATGGCACCCTGCATTAAGCAAATCTCAAAGAATAAAGTGTGCTCTGAAAGCCATAGGATACAGTGGCTGAATGGCTGGATGGCTGGCAGCAAAGAAATGTTCTACCAAAGGAATCAGTGAAAACAGCAGTGTCCTTAAGCAGATGCTATTCTATACGTATACTCTCATATGTTATTACAGTCAGTATCCCAAGCAAATAGACAAATGTTTTTTTTTGTTAATATTTTATACTGGTAAGACTGATATTCTAAATCTTTTACTTTATCAGCAGACAACTGAAATCTGCAGTGACATTTTTGTTCTGCAATCTCTTTAAGCTGTTCTTTTAAGGGGACAAATACTGTCTTACAAGAATTATATCCATTCAGAATAAAACATTTATAGCTATTTCTGCCAAGTAAATTGTGGTGGCTGTAGTGCTTTTAGATGAGCAAGAAATACTGTAATCATTAGTCAAAAGAAGTTCACTCACGATATAAAATGAGTGACTCTGGAGTGTGAGGTCATTGTAGGGGAGCACCCCCCGCCCCCAGCCCCTTGGAAGTTCCCAGGAGACCAGCAGTTCCATCGATCCATTACCTATACCTGTGTTACCTGTGTACCTGAGGATGTCTGGACCTGATCCCAGCATGATGGCCTTTTTCCACAGGAAGGGCCCAGACATAGTGCACAGTGGGAATCAAACATGGGTTCCTTTTATTGTGGGCCCAGGATGCCAACCCTCCAGCCATTGTGCCACCCTGTTTTCTCTACATTGGTAATTGGCAGGTGCCATGGTATGTGGCCTTCATGGGATAGGTGTTGGTAATTTGCACTTTCTGTGGTGTTAAGCCTGCTGTGGAGATGTTTTTATTTTCTTTTCTGGGTGCTGTGCTGGAGGCAGGGGCTGGTTTGATGAGACATGTATCCGTGCAGGAAGCTGTAATGGAGAAAAATAATTTGGCAACAGCTTGTGCTGACTCTACTCTGCCCATGGGGGTCATCCTCTGCAGATCCTGTGTATGAGATTTCTGAATGACAAAAGGAAATGAACGAACAGCCCATGGTTTGGAAAGATGTGGGTGCAAGTCAGAAATCTCCCTCCTCAGGCAGTAAAGCAGAATGGACCTAATGAGCTCTGGGCATTTTATCTCCACCCCTAACAGTTCCTGTTCACTGTTCTCCCTCATGGTTTAACAGATGCATGCTTCATGTTATAATTTTACATATGCGATTGTTTTCCAAACAATTGACGTTTCTTGCATCAGCACAATATTGACCTCTACCTTTATGTATTTTTCAGTGTTATTTTTTGCATCTTTAATCTTATTTGGTCAGTCTGCTCCTTAAAGTGTTTTATTCACAGATCACCTTGTGAATTGACTCCTCACTCACTTTTTTGAAAGAAGTGAACTTTGAAAGAGGTTCATCATGTGACATTCTTTGAGAGTTTGTTTCCAAAACACCTATTTTGGCCATCTTCCATTTTGTGGCCCACATTCAGTTTACTTTATTAATGATCTCTGGGTACTTTAAGTAGCTCTTTCAGTTTTATAAACTTCTGCTTGCCCTAATTACCTTGTGTTACAATTACTGCACCTATAGCACCTTTCATGAAAAATCAAATCAAGACCAACGTTTTCCCCTTTATATGTTCTTCTTTGAAGGAAGAGAATAACAAGACAGAGCTCTTGTATGATACATGATGATGGTACAGACAGAACTGCAGTGGACATTTTGAGTGTTTCAACAATAAAACAGATCTTTCCTAAAGATGTCTTATTCAAAACACACCAAAAAATGCTGTTTTAATACATAAAACAGCAGTTCTCTGTTTTAGTTTGAAGCTATTTCAACTATAATTTCAGTTTCAACTGCACAAAACTCTTCTTATACATGAAAACATAAAATATCACATTAAAGTTAGAGAAAGATGGTATTTTAATTAATCTTAAATGGGTTTGCTGCTATACTAATGATCATTCATGATATTCAGAACTTCAAACGCCTTATTTGCACTTTGTATAATCATAAACATAAGCCACAGAATCACATCAGGACATGTAATATATTATTGGCACTGTGAAACTGTTGTCCAAATTATTAAATTCTGTGTCTGGAAAGAAACCAAGAACTTTTGTAACGTTTGTGGATTTTCTACCAATAGGGACACATATAAGCAAACACAGTCGAATGTGTTTCGCTTGATTATTTAAAACGCGTCACTGAGCGCCTAATAAAATGCGCGATGAATGCAAATAAAAACCACATTTCCCATAAACCAGGCTGATATTAGGCGCGCGATTATTTTCGTCCCGCGACTTGAATCTTGATGTGGGTTGCGATTGGTTAATAATTTTGTCAGAAGCGATTCTGTTTGAATACAATTGGTTGGCAGTCTGAATGAAGAAGTCCCGGATGTACGGATATTCTGTCTATATAATGAAGTGAAGGCGGGACAACCAGTTTAAAACAAGATAAGGTAAAGCGCGATTTTATCAGAGATCTGCGTGTCAGTATAGCAGTAGCACAATGGTAAGCTATTTTCCCCATCTGTTAACCCTTCTTTGTTTACATGGGGATAACCCTATGTTCATTTGCGCTCTGTTGTTCGTTGTATTTTTGTCTAATTTGTGCGAACATTTAAGTCATGTGTACGATTAGCTAACGTTAGCTTGCTATCTTGGCATAAGCTTCGAAACCAAATGCCTAAGTTACATTGCTAGCAGTATTTCAAAAAAAGCATTTTTTTGTTTTTAAACGCATTACAGACGCTAGCAACGATATATACGACATAGATATAGAAAGATTGTCGATAGGTTTGCTTATCAGTGTATTGGCTGGCCGTATGCTTTGTTTGGAAACGTTTCTTTAACCGTCTTGTATTTTTTTGCACGTTCTCCTTATTAGGCTGGTGGCAAAGCTGGAAAAGATTCCGGAAAGACTAAAACAAAAGCTGTTTCGCGCTCCCAGAGGGCTGGGCTGCAGGTCAGTGTGTGTCTTCGTGCGAATTTGTTTTCTTCACTGGTATTGTGTGCGATTCATTTATTTGTAATGGTACATTTGCCTCTGGCTAATTACCAGTTGTACATTATGTTAGACGCACGTGATGAAGCGCAGGGCTCGCTAGGGTGCTCAAGGACACGTGATATTGGTTGCACGCTAGCTATTTAGCCGGCTAGCTCAGCGGGGAAGGAAAATGGGGAGCGAAAAAGCGAGACAAAAATGTAGTGTAAACCGAAACCGCGCAAGTGGCCGAGAGACGCATGCGTGGGGATGTCCACGTTTATTCATTCCGCAACATTACGGTTAAACGATGGTTAATGTTCTCCTCGCTGCTCATTTTGTTTCCAGTTCCCCGTGGGCCGTATACACAGACATCTGAAATCCAGGACAACAAGTCACGGTCGCGTCGGAGCAACTGCAGCCGTATACAGTGCAGCCATTCTGGAGTACCTGACTGCAGAGGTGGGTGCATGCTAAATCTGTAACGCTGCATGAAACCGGAAAGACTGTAAGGGTCGCTTTTTGGTATTTTATGATCCAAGGTTTCAACGTTTTGTTGAACGTTTGTTTGTTTTGTTCCATTAACAATAATTTGTGTGACCCGGCATCACACGGTCACGCCTACTGAATCTGTGATGGTCACCGTGTTAGCATTGGGTCCAGAAAGAAATGCATGTGTGATTACACGCGAATGTCATTCTACAGCACTGCATGTTACCCTACTGTATAAATGTTTAAAACCAGGGACTCTGATGGAAACCCAGCAGCATTTTTTGGGTGCTGTAAAATATAGATGGCCAAATTGGCTCTTTGCCTGGCTGCAGCTCCAGAGTGGATGTCTTTTGGTCGGGCAGTGGGGCAAGCCTTATGTGGGTTTTATCAATAGCTAAAGGCTCTCTTGACTAATGATTGGTATAAATCGCACTCTGTGGTTTGAAAATGGTGTTTCGCTTTTGATCCACACTGAATGTTGTCAGTGAAAATATGACTGTACAGGCCGTCAAAGTACATTTTCTGACTCTCTCCTCATAAAACCTGCGGGGGTGTACATGCTTGACTGTAATACAACTGTGGTGGAGTTATTCTTTTAATAAACGTGCGGTCTCTCCAGGTGTTGGAGTTGGCAGGAAACGCCTCCAAGGACCTGAAGGTAAAGCGCATCACCCCTCGCCATCTGCAGCTCGCCATCCGCGGAGACGAGGAGTTGGACTCGCTTATCAAAGCCACCATCGCCGGCGGCGGTAAGTCGGTGCTGCCTCTGTCCCAAACGGCACATTACCCGTACTTTACAGCGCCTAGCAGATGGGCTCACGCTGAGCTAAAACACAGAGGCTAGGGCTGCGTAGATCAGGGCTGATGCGTGATAAACCCCCAAGGGAGGGAAGTATTGTCTGAGACCAGAGGTGCGACAGTATAAGCTTTCAGTGGAAAAATGAAACATCTGACAAAAAAAATCCAATTAATGTTCAATAATATGAACAGTTACAGCCCTAGGAGCACTTACATATGAGGGTGCGTAGCAGACCGTCTTAATCAGGGTGAAGCATGCATTACCCCTTAAAATCTTAACACTGCCCCCAGCTGGTACCCGCTGGAACTTCTGTGCAATGGCAAAGCCAATGGTTTGTGGGGAGAAAAAAGCGGAACGATCTTTTAGATTTCAAATGTTCCTTTCTTCTGTTGAGCAGGAACTTCACTGTAAAATTCCCTTTGTCAATGTCCCATCGAACAAGCTCGTGAGCGGTTGCCATGACTGCATCAGTCCGTTAGTGAAGCTGTGTGTTTTCATCTTTAACTCTCCTCTGGTACTGATTTGTTATGTCCCTTGGCAAGTATTGTCCTACTTGTGTGGAAGTAATTGGTTCAGAGCGAACTCCATATTCACCCCCCCTTGTGAGTTGAGATCCATGTTTGCAGTGCAGGCTGGTTGGTTTATAAACAAGTCTCAAATGGAAAGCTGCAGTCGCACATTTCCTTTCACATTTATCCTCCTGTGAGGAAGCTCCGTCAACGCACGCATACACAAAAACGAGCAGCAAAAGCCACTCAACGCAAAGTCCAAAAGCAGAAGTAAACAGAACATTAAGAATATGTGACCCAAAACTGGCACTGCAAACTTTGTGAGGTGCTGCCATTGAGACGTGTCTGGAATTTTATTTGCACCCCCAGGGAACTAAAAGTCTAGGACAAGATTTGTGTTTTTCTTATTGTTGTTATTGCCAAATGTTACTTGCTAGTGTGAATGCTTAAACTCGTGGTGAAGCGCGTGTCTCGCTGTCCGCTGGCGTCTGAACAGTGGGGACTGAATGGTGAAGTATGGGGGTCATACAGGTATACAATATATGTGCTGTGTTTGCTGTGCAGTGCCGAGGACTGCAGTGTGTCAGACTAACCATGTCCCGTCCCCCCTCCCAGGTGTCATTCCCCACATTCACAAGTCTCTGATTGGGAAGAAGGGCCAACAGAAGACCGTATAATCCCCGCCCCCCCCAACCCCCTTCCCCCTGAACCAGGTCATCTCAGGACAAAACGTCGACTCCGAAGGACCGAGAATGCTCTTTATTTTCCAGACTTGTTTTTAAGACTGTTTTAAGGAAGGAAGACTCGAGGCGAGAGCAGGACGAGCTTCACACGCCTGCTTGGTTTTTGGTGTATTTTTTTTTTTTTTTTTTTTTAAAGTGAAGGCTAGCTTCAGAGAAGCTTGGGCTTTTTAATTTGGGCTTTGAGTTGAGGTGCTGAGGCTGAGGGCTATCGTACGGTTAACGTGCGCTGATCGATCTGTGGACAGTGTTGGCTTTGAGATCTGTGTTTGATTCAAGTGACTTCCTGGAATAAAGGTCAATAAACACTCAACTGTTTACGCTGTGCCATTCCTTTTCCCTTATCTGTCCAATATGATGGACTCGTATGAACACTCCTGTGGATGAAATGCTTTCACAATTACAGTAATCCATTGTGAATGGGGAAGCATGGTTTCTGTAGGGTTTGATTTATTGTGCCCCCTGGTGGCTGTCAGCAGTATGCCCCTGGGGTTAAAATGGGATTACATGAGATTTCATGTATTCTGTAATGAGTGGGGCCACAGGGGGCTGTCAATCACTTGTTTCATCCAAATCAATAATTATACCTAATGGGAAATGTAGTTAAAAATTTTTTTTTGTGCTCAACCAGTGCTTCTCCAGTTTTTCTGTGCATTTGCTTTTTACTGACATGTTTACTGATTTACTGACACATTTGAAATTTAGCCGATGACTTTCTGAGAAAGTTACAGGGGGCATTAGTGAAACACCGTGTAGAATCAAGTCCACGAGCTATAAATGAACAGATGCAATGCTGTAATGAATGTTTGGTGTCCGTTTACACGGACGGCGAGGTTCAGCGCTTCCTGTAACAGAACCTTTGAAGGCCATTGACACATTCCTGTCATAACTGTAATTAAAAGTTGCATGTCTCTAGAGGGCATCCCATAAAGCAAATCTGGAAGCATGGCAACAAACAATCTGTATAAAGACCAGCTGCTGAAGGAAGAAGGGGTTGATTTCACCAAGCAGAGCCAAGGAGAGTGTGCTGGTGAAATTACACTTACAAAAGCTTCGCTGGTTTTAAATTCAAAATATTTACCACAGTTTGAATAGCTCCCTTTGGTTTACCTTAACCTCGGGTTCTGGCCCTTGTTCTACTGACTGTCTCCTGTATGAGGCTGTTGCAAGTCCCCATGTTGTTCAGACATCCTCATTTGATAGCTGTGAATTCACCTGGTATGAGCTTGCATAGAGTATGCATGTCATTCCTGGGAAGAGGTAAAGAATACTAGTGTGTAGAAACGTGTGAAACTGGCTAACTGCTTTATCACACATTTCATTAACGCGTCAGGGTTGTGGCTCTGAAACAGGAATAAAAATATGAGGAAAATGTCCTCATCAACATGCCCTTAAAGGGTGATTTTAAAGTGTTGAATGAATGTGAAGAGTGCTGAACTGTAACTAAGCTCACATGAATTATTCAACCTGAAGGTCAAAGCAGCTTTTATCAAACAGCTGTAAGTCCTCACACCGCCATGGGGCAGAGTGCCTACCTTGTGTTTTCAGGGCAGGTTTACAGAAGTTGATCAATGTAGTATTTTCTCTTTTGAGTTCTTTGTTTCAACTTTAAGATGTCTGACCTCTGAATACATTAAACTAATTTGACCTCTAATAAACCATCTGTGGCACACTGGTTTTAACCAGTCAATGTGCTTTTCTGTCGATGGCAGCATCGTTTGTTTTAAAGGAGACTGACAGCTCGACCAGGGTAGCGCCACTGAAACCTTTCCCTCATGGCCAAGTTTGAGGCCCTGGCCTGCGCTCCTATTAGTGTCCACTAGGGGGAGTAATGAGTCGTTGCCAGGCAAAGTAACAGGTTAAAGGATGTTTTGACTCATTCTGATGTTTTTCAGCTATTTTCCCACATCCTTTAGTTTGAAAATGATGATGCAAAATGAAACGTCATAAAATGGACCTGCTGTTGAAAGTATTTTTGCTGTGATCCATAAAGTCGTAAAACTTTCTGTAGTTGATTCCTCATGACGAGGGTCTGAGTCTTGAGGAATCAACTCCTCCAATAGGTGGCGACATTGCACAGCATTAGTAAAACAAACCCTGGTGAAAGTATAGAGTGACATTTATCCAATCAGTAAGAGCATGTGTTATTTGAGTGAGACTGGGTGACTGGTCTGAGAACTAGAATCTCATCCATGAATGTCCAATAAAACCACAAAACTGGGGAGTTCAGATGATAAATACGAAATAACAGGGGTATGTGACGGGGGTAACTGAAGGAAAACACAACAAAATGAAAACATCGAAATGCACAGGAGGTGAGTAGGATCCCAAAGGCATATCTTCTCCTGTAGATAGGAAGATGCCTCTCACTGTAACTGTAAAACTTAAAGGCTTCCCTGGCGGAGAAACCGATGTCTGGAATGGGCATACATGTTTTTTTTTTGGCATGATCACATTTTGTGTCAGCATATATCAGCTGCATATGGATCAGCAGGGTCATGATGTTTCATTGAAATACCTGACTGTGTAGTAGGTCCCAGGGGTAATTATTCCTAAGAGTTACAGATACCTGTGTAGGCAATAGTGATGGAAGCGTGAAGCTTTGTGACATCACAAATGGTTGGAGCCATTATGTTTCATAAGATGAATTGACGAGTTGTGCTACAGGGAGCGAAAAGTTTTTGATTGGTTCAAACAACTCAGTGAATGTGCTTGTAAACACATTATTTCTTATTGGCTGTCACTAGCGCAGGTTAACAGGTGCCTAAACGCACAAATTTTCTGGTGAAATGAGATGAGGTGAACCTGGCTGAAACTCAACCCCCTGGGCAAATTAAATGTGAATAGATTTAACCCGACACACCACCCAGGCGACCAGATTTTTTTAATTTTAGCCATAAATTTAAAAGGTTGATAAAGTGACAGATTTAATGTTAAGGAAATAAAAGTTTTAAACACGTGTTAAAGTATATAGCATCATTGTAGGTATTTCTGTTCTTAATTTGAAGCTGCAAATCCACGGTGAGGGGGAAATGTGTTATACATTGGTTTATGTCACGGCTGCAGCTCGTATGTGTATTATGTGGATCATATGTCTGGAAGCGGATCAATCACCAGCTTTCACAACTTATAACTCAATTCTGCGTTCATGCTTTAATCCTGCTCTCATTCCCACAACAAGATTAAACTGTTCCATATGCCGTCAGCGCATGTATGTGTGTAAGCTTTTAAATACCACTTTTGTTTAGGTTCACTGCTCTCTATCTTGTGTCTCTGGGCTGTCAGTGTCCTTAAAATAAGTATGGGAGGCAACTAAATATCTTTGTGCACTCAAATAAAAACAACAAATTCAAAAAATAATTTCTTGCTTCTTCTTAAGCGCTCACAATGTAAACCCATTGACTGCTGGCATCAGCATAATAATCTGCATATTTGTGTTGAAAGTAGAAATTAAAGTCATCCATATCAGGAAAAATGTTGGGAGATGCATAGTTTCCCTGTGTATAATAAGCGTATCATGGCTGTTATCACAAACACCATGCTGTATGGCAGAGCGTGTTATAACTCACTCAGCTACCCCTTCATTACGTGAACATGTCTGCTAATCGTCTCTCTATCCTATCTCTTTGCATTTGTGCATGTTCCAGTTTTGATTCATCTTATTGGTTGGTTAAAACACATCACCAACTCTCAGGTTAGTTAACACACAAAAACACAACAATTGATTTAACGTGATGTGTTTTAACCAACCTGTGAAGCCTAAAGCAAATTTCCACATTTGTGTGGACAATAAAGACTATTATTTTTATTATTCAGTGTGTAGAAATAATATATTTTCAAAAAGCTCAAGGCACACATGGATGAGGAAACCTTAGCGATACAAAGCAGGCACACATGGGGTGGTTAACCTTTCAACTAAGGAGCTATCAGCAGCTCACAGAGTTATGCCTTATCATCCTGTCTTTAATAATTGATACAGAAATGCTGACATTAAGCCAAAATAGTTATATTTAGCATTAATAAAAAACCAAACTCAAAATGAGGAAAAAAGGATATGTCTTAACTAACTGCACTTCAAAAGTAACAAACATTTTTTTAAGTTCTGAACATCCTCCATTACCAACATGCATGTATCTCTGCAGACATTTTCATTTCAAACCCACCATTCCAAATTAAACTTTACTGAGAGAAAGAACCTTTCGCCTTGCTGATTGATCTAAAAGTACATTTAGGATTAAAGTAATAAATGTGTGCTGGGGATTTGAAGCACCTCCTGCTCTAAAAGAATCTACGGCACTTTGTGTGAATGTGGCAGCCCAGCATAGAGGCTGAAAGCTGTCTGCTTGCTGGCTGATTCACTGAATCCCAGCTAATGCAGAACGTGATCCCAGCTAATGCAAAACATTTCCAGGACAATGGAGAAGATTCCGGTCAGACTCCCATTTGGTTGTGAGATATCGTTATGACATCAACGCTCCCCAGACATCTTAGAGTTCCGGACATGTTCTGTCAAAAAGTCACAGAAAAATGTTCCAGGCACGTAGTCTTCAAGGGGAATCCAGGAAGCTGGGGAAAACGCACACACTGGGAATGTTTCCTACAGCTTTCCAGGAATGCACAGGGAATCTAAGACTGCTAAGATGATGATCTAGAAATCTAAGATCCATTTGGGAGCGAAATGTCTTGCCTCCCAGGCACCTCTCCTCGCCTAAAGCAAACAGATTATTTCCTGTAGGTGAGAACACATCTGAAATGGAAAATCTCCGGCTCTGTGCTGCATGTGTGAAAGGGCAACTCCAGATAATGTCCGGACCCGATTCTCTGGACATTGTCCGGAGTTTGTATGTGAAAACGGCTTCAATGTTATAATGTGTTGGGTTACAGAGTCCACACTGTATGCCAGCGAATCGCTGCAGATCCCTGCTGGCAGGTGATAAACTGTCATTATTTCCTCTATTATTGCCATATCTCAGGATTGTGTCTTGCATGCCAAGGGGTGTCAGGTCATACATCAAAGACATGAAAGACAAAGGTAATTAAGACATGCACGGTGTGTATACAACATCATACACTGTCACATACACTTTACTGTCACATCTGTCAAAGAAGCTGTGGGCTGCAGGGGGGTGGAGCTCCAGGCTGCAGTGGGGTGGAGCTCCGGGTTCCAGGCTGCAGGGGCGGAGCTCCAGGCTGCAGTGGGGTGGAGCTCCGGGTTCCAGGCTGCAGGGAGACCCGCATGGCCGGCTCTGCTCTCTAATCTCCCAAAGGAGGAGAACACTGAGACACCCTCCAGCACACACACACACGCGGTACAGTTGAGAGGGATTAGCAGAGGTCACGGTTTGTGGGTCTGGCAGGACACAGAGAGAGAGGGACAGAATGCACCCCAAAGCCAGGCCTGTTTGGGTGGACACGGGACGACGGTTAAAGAGAAAGGGGTCAGGCGTCTGGAGGAGGAGGGGGGTGTAGCTCTGCACCCCTGTCTGGAGCCTCTCCACTAAGCATGTCCCCTGTGATCTTTAAGGGTGCGTGTTGGTGTTTACACTAGAGCATGTGGCTTTGGGAAGGAGCTTATTCATGTCGTATGTGTCCTCCGGCACCGGCACAAACCCGGAGTACTCTGCAGAGCTGAACTGGCCGAGCGTTAGAGAGCTGAACGCACACATGAGTGTCAGCTGATGGTGATTATTACTATTTTATTCCTCTTGTCATCATTAATTGTTGGCATTGTTCTTTTGTTTATTCTTGACATGATTAATTACAGCAACAACTAAAATCATCATCATTTTCAACAACCATCTGTGTCAATATGCAAATACTTAATAACTTAAATAACTTGTTAATAATTTAATAGATTTTGATAGTATTTTGGCTTTTTCTAGTTTACTGTGGTGTTGATATCATTATGAACAGCAGAAGGAATAGGGTCAACATGCTGTATATCAAGTAAATATGCTCTTCATTATTTGATAAATATTTTATATTTCTGGCTGTTTGAGGAGGTAGTTAGAACGTTGAATCTGTACTTTTGTGAAGGTTCCACCTTCCCCTCAAAGACACCACAGCATGTCTACCTGTACACTCAAATGGCCAGTTTTCCGTGCGCTGGCTGCCGTAGATTAGCAGTGCTGTGTGAAGACAGACGGGGCCAGCCCCAGGGTGGGGCGGGGCTGGCCTATGCCCATGGCTTTAATAACTTCCTGTCTGAGCTGTGCAGGGGCCGTGGGGCCCTTTCTCTCTCCCCTGCACCCTGGCACCGTGCCAACATGCCCGTCAGCGCCCCTTTGGCTGGTGACTACATCCAGGGATTCCCCTTTCTCTCACAGGAAGTGATGTTTCAGAATTCTGCCAGCATTTCCCCCCTCTCTCTCTTTATTTCACTTTCTGTCTCTCTCTCTCTCTCTCTCTCTCACTCTTAGACTCCCTCTCTCTCTTGTTCCTCCACAGTTTCATTACAGATGAGTCAAATCCTTTGTTTTTGAGGGCTCGTTCCATGATCTACACGACGTGCCAGTTGTTAGAGACACATCACGGCGTAGTGACAGAACCTGTCAGACGACAGCAGGGCTCAGGTGTCACAGCTTTAAGCTGATGTGACATGTTCAAAAGCCTGTCAATACAACCTAATATACTGTTATAACATATGGCTTTAAACACGATACCTGTGCTAACTTTTTTTTTGAAAAGGAAAATGGCCAAGCCACCCTCCTGTCCTTCTTCATTCAGACAGTAGGAAGGCTGAGAGGATTACAGAGAAGAGGAGCCACTTGAACCGCAGTCTCCCAGGGATCAACATGTGGACGAGATGGCTGCTCTATCCGGCCTCCCTACCTGTGCTTACTTAGACCCGCTTTGTTTTTGGATAATAATGCTAATGCTACCTGCTGGTGAATTTTACCATGCACGTAAAAGCCTTTTTTTCCTACTGCACTGTAAATCTTAACTGAAAGTGGGAAGCAATAGACTCAGAGTAACAAACTGTTGGTATCAAAGTAACACTAAGACTAGTTCTGATGGGAGGACGGTTCACAGAAACATGGCTGGGACTCACTCAGCTGCCTGACCAGGTAACGGTCCATTTGACATCGACTGTCTTTGGCACCCGTGTTCGTGGAGAGCCAAGGAATTCCGTTCCACGTGGGTGAACGTCCCTCATCGTTTTTAACATGCACAGCTGCCATAGGAAGGACAGTGTCAGGCATCAGGGCTGAAGGTACCAGCTTGCTGCCAATTTGCCAGCATCCTCACACATCATGTGAATGGGCTTGTAGGTGGAGGCTGGAACCGACGGCATTTGCAACTGAAAATTGTATTTGTCATACATAAGCATGCATAAGAAATGTACAAGAGTCCAGATCCAGCCCGCTCCCATTGAAGATGAACTAAGGTAGCATACACCTTGCAGAAATGTCAAATGGATTTGACTTAATTTTCCTTAAGCTCTCCTGGGGCATTTAGATAAAAAGTTGTGGTTTTGGAAGACTTCCAGGACTTTTTGTTGAACCACCCACCTTGACAAAAGCTATAAAAACCATATGCGCTCCACATGTCAAGGGCTGGTCCATTTAACAGTACTTACTGTTTTCACGGTCCTTTCCGCCGAGCATGTCAGATCTGGAATAAAATGAATGTTTCCCACAATGCATCGCAGAATTAGATGATATGGATGATTTGACCCTAAAAAAATGCAGAATCCAGCCCATACATGCAGGCTGGGAAGCGACAGTCTACCGTGCATAACCAATTCAGCTTCAAGTCATTTTATATCTCAAAATTCCCATGATGATCAAAGATAACCTCAGGTAACATTCAGTAACTTAAAACAATACTTCCCTAAGAACTTAGTACGTTAAGATTTTCCATTAGACACAATGGAAGCATGCAGGCAAATCCCCTGAGTTTGACATTCATAGAATAATTTCAGTAATGGTTTCTTATGCACTTCAGAACCAGATGGGTATTTTTTTTCCATTAAGGTACAAAATCATAGCCCAGACATTCATCAATTTTCCATCAAGTTTTTGGCTCTGAAACTTTCATATACGAAGCATAACAACCGTTTCAATTTCCTCTTCAAGAAATGTATCTAAATCTATTGTACCTGACACTTCACAGAATTCTGGAGTCAAAGAGCTTCAATATTTGGGAGGGCAAAAGCAATTCAAATATTGTTTTGAGACAGGTATGACCATCAAAAGCTCTTCATTGCTCACAGACAGGATATTCTTGTTTTGTAAAGAGCTGGACTGAGCATGCCACCTCATCTACATTACCCCATTTAAATCCAGCTGTCTACATGGATAGTGTGAACAAATATCTAAGGTGTGCAAGTACATAGAATTGTACAGTTACTGTACAATTAAGTACAGGAGTGTTGACAGAAATGGAGCATGAAGAGTACATTTTTAAAGTGGTTTAATTTCCTTATTATTTAATAATAGTTCATCAGTCCTTGTCTTCTTTCGCCTTTCTTGAATGTATTATTTATTCTATGGTTGGAGAAAGAAATTGCTGGATATTAGGCAATTATCTTTTGGTCTTTGATTTCCATAGTTTAATTTTTGTGTTATTTATCAAATCTTTCTACAACAACCTTATCATCGGTGTTAAAAAAAAATTGTATCTCATTTTTTTCCTCACTAATGAGAAAAAAACAGATTATCAATTTATATTGGATTAGACTGGCAAAAGTCATACGGTGCTTTGAATAAAGTTTATTAGTCGCAAATTGTTGAAACAGAGCCATGACACAGCTGATGATGTGAGTAAAAAAAGATGTGAGATACAAGTTTTTTTTTCCAGGACACTGATGCCAACGATGAGAATGTCCTGGCAATGAATCTAAGCACGCAACCAAAAACGTCTGTGACACGTAAGTGCAATCAAGCGAGCTCTCTCAACACACAATACTCCAACAACAACCCTGAGTCTAACTACTTGCAAAAAAAAAAAAAAGACAAAACACATTTACAGATTTCAAAATGGAAGAGTGAAAAATTTCTGGTAAAACTTCCTATGTAAAAAAATGGCCAATAAAACAACAAAATACAGAGGTGAGACAATCCAGCTGAATGATTTGTAGCTAGCTAATTTTCAAATATTGGCCTGGTGATAGTTACAGTAACATTTGGGCTGTATGTATTACAGTGTCTTTCTTAGCTGGTCAGATTAAATGGTACAATCTTCTCTTTTGAGTCTTATCATGTAGTTTGATTGTTACCGCTCATTGAATGGTTTGTAAAGATATCGTAATATTGATTGCGATGCTATGGTCCGTGAAGCAGCATGGCATTCTTATAGGACAAAGGTCAGTCATGAATGCTTATTAATGTAGTAATAACAGCATTGCTCATTGTTAATAAGCACATTTATGTTGGTTAGCCAGCAGTGATAAATGTTAGTTAATGTGTTACACATAAAGGGAATGAGGACGGAGAATGCAGACTGACACTTCCTCTCAGGGTAACGATGAGCACAAGGCTTGATGTTTTCCTTCAGCCAAACAGACGCAACTTAAAACTTGCAAGGCAACACTCCATTAAGTCCTGCATCAAATATTTCACCACAAGAGAGCAGTAGTGTCATAAAAACAAAACAATTTTTAATTCTTGATACACATAAAGTCTGGGTTAGAAACCCATGCCCTTACCAGAATGTTTGGGTGAAAATATGAAAACAACACGCCTGCCATTGCACTGCTGAGATGCGCGATACTATAACAGTACAACCCAGCCTCCCTCTTTCTTACTACAACATGTACTAATATTTATTCATGTTGCTTTAAAAAAAATGTGTTTATAAGGACACATGATGCTGTTACTAATGTGTTATTAAGTATGAATAACGGATGCAGCCCTTAGATATGCAGACATGAGAACTTAAGACGGACATTAACAACACAGACAATTTAGCACCAATGTCTGCCGCTGCGCATGTAGTCTCTAATCAACGTTTGCATACCGTGTGCAGGACAAACACACGAGGCCCACGCGCCAGCTGACTTTGTGTGAGGCTGGAATGGGAATTCTGTCAGATTAAAATAATAAAAGAAATTCACAGCCTTCCAAGAAATGAAAGATAACATCTCTATCACAAGTATACCACCATTTATATGTACATAAAAAACAATGTACACTCATATTATTCATACAATACAAACATCTTTGGGCTGAGGAATGATAATCAGAGAGCAATTACAGATATGCGTCGCTTAACGTCCACGATACTTTCTGTGAAATAGGACGTTATGTGATTTGGACGTTGTGCAAACACCATATGATCAAAGCTATATGGGATACTGTAGTGTACCTGTATTGAATAAATAACCAAGATACTGTACACATACAGTACTGTATTTCAGCTAATGTATCTGACAAGGTAATATATGGGTTAAACAGGTTACGTCCACTACATCCCGTTCTCTGATCGGGATTTCTGAACTAACTCTATAACCTTATGGGACCACGGACATGTAGGCGGTTGGACGTTGCCCAAATGGATGTTATGCAGCGCATACCTGTATTCATTTTAAAAAGACGTGGTCAGGCGTTGCCTGTGATGAAACACACACACACAAACACACACACACAAACTGAGGAGGTTTCTTCTGGAATTCTCCTTCTGAGGTTCTCCTGTATTAGAACAGAGCGGTTTCCACAGTGAGTAAGGAAAACTCATGATGGCAGTAGAGTTCTCTGCAAGGTAAACAGAATACTACACAAAATAATAAATAAGAGTAATCCGATAAAAAAGGACACAAATAAAACAATTCAAGAATGGACTTTATCAGTCCAACAGGATGTCTGGTTCCATTGCCAACCTCAGTCTAGGCTCCTCCCCCAGGAGGTGGGGTCACATGACCACAGACCAATAATCAGTCAGTTCCCCCTACACTTCCACAGTCACATGACCAGCTAATGCCACACCACTCTTATCAGACAGATGTTAGGGTATGCGTTTACATTCTATTTACCAACTGTGTTCGCTGTCATGACAATACCCTATTCAATTAAAATATTTTCTCATACCGAAATGTATGAAAATTGAGGGTTTCTTGTATTTGAACAAAACATTTTAAAAGTGTGTTTATGTCATGCTTTAGAAAAGTGAGCCTTTACGCTTTGCTTAGATTTAGTTACAAAAAACTGTTGTATGTCGCTGCATTTCTGTAATTCTGTGACAGTATACCTGTACACTAACGGGACTGGAGCAACGTTGCTTGGGACAGGATAACTTTCGCACACCCATCCTCCAGTGCAGGTTTAGACATGTCTGTCGCTGAAGTGCTTGTACAAATGACCAAGTGTATCGCCCGCCCAACACACAGCCCAACACCTGAACCTGAACATTGAGATGGGGGCCCAGTGTCAGGTATGCGTTAGTGAAAAGGAAGAGAACAGCCACAACGTCTCGAAGACACTCCTCTGTCCATGTCCTGTCTCTGTTCATGCTCTTCATTTTTATTTCACTTTTGTTGTTCTGTGCTTTCCTCCTTGTTTTTGATTAGGCTTTTCCAGGTGAAGGTATCGTGGCTTTTCCAGGTGAAGGAGGCACACCTTTTTCCAGGTGAAGGTAACATGGAGGCAAACCTGAGAGTTATTATAAGAGTCATCTGGAAGTGGCAGGTCATTTGCATTGCAGCATAATTTCAAGTAAAAGAAGAGAGGGCGAAAAAACCAAAAATCAAAATTCTGAGGGGCGTTGCACCCCCCCCCCACCCCCTCAGGATGCACCCGATGTCTCCAGGTAGCTCTGCAGCTTCCGAACCGTGGTTCTGTCCAGTGAGCACAGGTCAAAGTCAAACGTGGTGTTGGTGAGGTGGAAGTGTCCCGTCTCTTCGATGAGGTTGACGATCTGGAAAGACCAATTGACAGACACAAGATTTTTCAAGAGCTGGTAGAATACAGAATATAAAAACGCTAAACTGGAGTGATTCATTACTGCCCCCTGGTGGTAGAACAGGCAACATGCAACTATCAGAAGTCTCTCATTATTTTCTTGGAGTCTAAGAATCTGTGGTGTCCCCACCTCCTCAGACAGTATGCCCACCCATTAGCCTTATTACCATTAATACATATGGGCTTTGGAGTTACAGTATACCCACCTATTAGCCTTATTACCATTAATACATGTGGGCTTTGGAGTTACAGTATGCCCATCTCCACAGACAGTATACCCACCTATTAGCCTTATTACCATTAATACATATGGGCTTTGGAGTTACAGTATGCCCACCTCCACAGAGACCTGCAAGGAACACCATGACAAATCGCAACATCTAAATGTTCAGAGCACAACAGATCCTGTACTCAGGTTTTCATTACGGAACAGGAATGGAGAAGAGGTAAAAATCAAATTTTGAGTCTATTTTCCTGCCACCAGTGCAGAATATGTTTATTTATTTATTTATTCATTCATTTGTGTGTTTTCCCACGCAGGGAGTAAACATCCTCTGGCTGTGTTTTCTCATACAGAGCCCAGTGCCAAACGATCTACACGGCACGGATCTCAGGGAGGTGAGTCTTTCCAGTCTGGCGTTTCAGGAAACGCTGAGGGCCTGGCGGTAATCGCTCCCATCCCCATCCTGTGAGAGCTTTTGGGGTGACCAGAGCCCAAGTTCCCCTCCTTCAGCCCCTCCTGCCGAGCTAGCAGCTCTCTGCCGTACCGGTGAACGCGGTACTCCCCACTTGCTGAATTAATGTTTCTGGCTAGAGGCTTCTCTTTTCCACACTTTCAATGTTTATCCATTAAAATTCAGGTTACAGTGTTTACGCCTGACTGTGCTGGATTGGGAGGGTGAGGCCGAATGTTGCTTTTAAGGTATATGTCTGCCAACATACCACTCATTACTGTCTATGAAAAATTGCATGGAGTTTTGTCTACTTTTATGAACAAGTGATGCATTTTTTGGACATGTTATTTGCTGCCTACTGTATTTACAAGATACATTCAAGGTATTAAAAAAAAGGTTTTAGTGAACCAGGGATGAAAGGAGATTCTCTTGTGACTGCTTCACTCTGTTATGACGGTCATGCATGCTAGTTCCATTAATGTTATGGTTTTGTCTTTCTTTTAATCGCTGAGGAACATCTTTGGAAATCATACATGGTCTCGAGGGGATAAATTTCAGGGCCGTCTTTTCTGCAATACTGACTCCAGCTCTCATTCACACATGAGCCCTGAGCAGAATTGTTCTGTAGCCACAGGTCGGGGCTGCAGGTGTGTCAGGGGTCAGTGAGGGTGGAGAGGCCCTACCTGCTGTAGTACATGCCTCTCTCTGAGTGCCATTAGTCTCCTGTGCAGCTCCACCAGTTCATCCAGGTAGGCCTGCAACAGCCAATCAGAGAGGGTATACAGGTCACATGCACACACATGGCCCACACCCACTTCCTGTCTCTCCAACACAAACACTGACCTTCTTTGATCAGAGATTTGTAGTAACCATCCACTGTAATTTTTTTACCCACAACCTAACTACTACAACACATAAAGATGTATATTGTATGTTGACAGCCTTTTCTGTGGTTATTTTGTCTATTCACTCCTTTGAGAAAAGACATTATATACACTGAATCTTATGGCCAAATTCACAACAGTGGTCAACATATTCTTCTGCAGGAAACCATTTTTTCAAAAGAGATAAACTTTATTATGGAATTATTTTCTATTGACTGCTGCCAGAAACTGATCACTTGCTGAAATTATGAGGTCAAACAAAGGTTCACAAAGAAGTGCTCTCCGCTTCTTCTTACTTTGTCGCTGTCCAGGTTTCGTGCTTTTTTATCCAGCTTCGCCTGTTTCACTGGACTCTTCTCCAGGACCTGCAAAAAAGCAGAAAAATTGAATAGACAACAACAACAAACCAGATGGAAACAGAAATGCTCCTATTCCCCAAAACGCACCGCTATGTACATGTGGTACTGGCATTGAGGGTTCAGAAATGCTGATTAAGTTCCCCAAACCAACCAGGGATGTTTCCGGAAGCCACAGCTGATACATAATTAACTGAACTGCAGATGGTTTAGGTTGTATGATTAGCTGTCGGAGGGTTACGGTAAATAGGAACCAACTGGAACATTTGTTTTGCATAAAATAAAAAACACCCGACCCACCTCCCCCTGCCTTTACCGCCAGAAAACCTGGAACGGCCAAGCGGCCCGCATGCCAGGTCTGCTGCCATTACCAGACCAGCTATGTGAGCGTAGAGACGATAACAGCTATTCTGCTGTGAGCGTGAGCAGCAGTGCAGGGAGGCACCGCCATGCTAATGCAAATGCAAATACTAATGCTCATGCTAGTGATGATACCAGCGCTGATAATGGCACAAATGCTAATGCTAGAGCTAATGCTCATGCTAGTGATGATACTAATGCTGGTAATGGCACAAATTCTAATGCTAGTGCTAATTCTAATGCGCATGCTAGTGATGATACTAATGCTGATATCAACACAAATGCTAATGCTAGAGCTGACTTTAATGCTAATATTAATGCTAACAATAACACTAATGCTATAGCTAATACGAATGCTAACACTAAACCTACAAATTTACAAATACTGCTTGTAAAGATACTGAGCAAATCAGTGCGTGTTGATTTTCCATCAAGTTCCATGAAGTACCCGCCATACGCAGGTAATAGCATGACTAGCGTAGGCCCACTCAAAGGCCCAATTGTATCTGCTGGTTAGCAAGACGGTCCCTCCTCACCGTATCCCAGCACCCACCTGGTTATTGCTGGGCTTCAGCAGAGCCGGAGGGTCGCTCCAGAGAGACGGCGACGAGGCAGAACTCTTCTCACTGTGGCTGCCTTCGCTCAGACTCACCCTGCACAAGACAGCAGACATCACATTTAGCAATACCACACTTAGACATTCAGTTATTTTCCTAGCTGGGTCTGGATGGGGGGTGGGGGTTGTGGGCTACGTTTTGGGGGGGTGGTTCCACACCTATCATGTGATATATGAATACAAATTAAATAAAACATTTACATACAAAAACATCAGCAGTAGATATGAAAAACACACATCTTATTTGGCCAGGTAATGACCAAGTAATATTTTCTTATTAGAGATTACTATAAATTTATTGTTTGAATTCAGAGCTTTATTAACTCAGATCGGTATAGCTAGCTTGCATATACTCTCAGCTGGGTCTGGCTCTATCGCTCATATTACTCAGTGAATGCACTGACTTTTTCCTTAACAGTAAGTTGCTCTGGATAAGAGCACCTGTTAAAAGACCATACTATATCTGTTATGTATGTGCAAAGTTTTTACTTGTGCGTAAAAATAAAATTGGCAGTTGAAATGGAACCTTAAAAGTTTGCACACACTGCAGCCCACCAGGACGGAGTTATCCAAAATCAGTTTAGATGCATAATAAAGTTAAAAAAAAAATAAAAACAAAAACAGTTTAAATACATACTCCTGAACACATTGCCGTGCTTAGCATGTGACTTGTAACTGGATTTTGAGTAATGTAATTGAGATCTGGAGTTTGGTATATAAAAACACAGCAGCGGCTTGCTGTAGCGTGGTGCGCAGCCCCTGTCAGGCTCTGTGCAGAAGTACTGTATGATTTACGGGTGGGAGATTTACGGCCTGGGTGGCACGGCCCTGCCCTGCAGGCAGAGGTACAAATCACACTGAAATGAAATGCATAAAAAACCCACAGAACCTGTAAAATGGATTCCACAGAAAATATACTAAGACATGACAGCTGGAACACTGACAAACATGGACTTCATTAGTAACGCTTCTGTTTCTCTCTCGCCCCCTTTTTTTTTTTTTTTTTAACAGCCGCAAACATTTCTGAACGTGAGATAATGTTAAAACCTACTCAATGCTTGCTGTACTGTTTTAAGTTACTCCGACGTGACAAGACACCAGTGTTGAAAGATTACAGCGGAAGAGCCATTTAAGAGTGTTACAGCACAGGTGAGATACCTGTCTGATTTCACCTTGTCTCAGTCCACCTGAACATCATCAGGCTTGTGCCACTGTCATCTGTGCCACTGTCACAGGTGACATGTACGAGCTATCGCATAAACAATGTAATCGGTGATACAACAAATCACCAACCATGTGAACATACCACATAAGCACCTTTGGGTAGATGAAACAAAAAATGTATCAGTACAGTAGAGTTCTCCATCACATGTCACAAAGTCCTGTCCTTGGAATCAAGGTGTGTGGACTCCATATAGATAGCCACTTCAGGTTCGTAACTCTGAAAGGTTCAGAACTATGGGCATGAGTCCCTCTGATGCGCAATAACTGCGCATCAGCAATTTCTTGAGTTTTTTGCTGGTAATAAACCAACAGTCAGCCGCTAATTCACATAAGCCACACAACAAAGCGGGAGTGTGGTATGGTAAGCACAGTGAACTGAATACATCCACAGATTAACACAGATTAACACAGTCAACTAAACCCGTTTCAGATGAACACAGTGAACTAAACCCAGCCACAGGGATGCGCTGTTGCCGGGCAGACTACAGGAAGCCTCCCTCAGCGGGGGCAGAGAGGTGAAGGAGGGCGGGGCTCACCTGCGGTATCTGTGGGCCAGGTGGGGGTGCGGGGGTCTCTCCAGATCAGAGTGGTTCTCGCTGTCGTCATCCGACTCGGACTCCGAATCCTCGTTATCGTCGGAGTGAAGGTCCCGAATTATTGAACGCAGGGGATCTAGTGCTGAGAGAGAGAGAGCGAGAGAACGAGAGAACGAGAGAGAGACGGAGAACAAGAGAACAGCTAAAATTAACCCAGTATAACAGTGCTGTAACAAATCAGACCACACAAGTTCAATTAAATATCACATCAAAAAGCACATTTATTTTCACTGTCCTGAGGTGAGATGAAAAGCTACACCTGCTGACACTAAAAGGGGAAGAAGTGCTCTGAGACAATCCTACGGCAGAACTAATCAAAGGAATAAATAATTCCCTGACAGACATATTTTGGCCTGGACCCAATCAAATGTGCTTAGCCAGTTTAAGGGCATGTAGAATTCAATCAAAACATTTTCTCCACAGCAAATAATTCAAGTATGAATTGCTGTGATAACGGGCTCAAAAGATTAAAACCAACAAGCAAAAAAAAAAAAGATCCGTGTATTCCTCAGCTCACAACATTTTTTAAATCATTGAACAGTGCCAACCGCCTCTCACTCGAAACATTCCATTCTGTATTTTTAAATCGTTTTTACACATTTCCACTCGTAAATGTTTGGCAAAGTCTGCAACTGAAATGTGTCGATTCTCAGGGCGGCAAACGAGGGATTACAGGAATTTCTGCATTTGATACGACTATCGGTTCTGCCCGAGCGGTCGCCCTGAACGAGCGCAGAACCGCCACTGCGCACATTCCAGAGGTATCTGATACCCAGCAGGCCTTTCACCGCAAGGCCGTGTGACTTCCTGCAGCCTGTCACAGAATGCGACCGCTCATGTGCGTGTGTCAGTCAATCGGCAGCGCCGCCATGACGATCACTCGCGTGGATCGCTGTTCCTTAGCCTCACTTGTCAGACCAACACCTTACAGCTTTCCTTTGGCCAATCAAATCCACCTCCATCTGAGTGCACCAATCAGCTTGCTAGACAGCCAATGCCAAAACAGTATTGACACATATCTCCCAGGCAGTGAGCTGGATGCTGAGCGTGTGGGCTTGGTTGGTGAGGGGTACCTACCTTGGCGCTTCTGTGGGGAGGTGAAACCCGACCCGGAGCTACAGCTGGAGCTGGCTGGGCTGGGCTGCTCTGACTGGAGCATGGGAGGTAAAAAAAAACAAAACAACAACAAAAATTATTTATGCACATCTTCCCCTGCGTCCAAAATCGCATACTAATCAGTGCCTACTAAATTTGAACAAAAGTGTACTGCTCTTACGTCAACGTAGTGCCCACTACCCAGTGCAGTACGTGAGTTTTCAGACATACTACGGACATTCGTCATCAAGCTTTAAAGAACTCTGCCATCGTCTTCTTTGGTGTCTATCCACCCAACGGCCTTGTGGGATAGCACAGTGTACAGTCCTTGCACACTGCAGAATTTTACCTGAAGCAGTACTCCATCCGGGTAACGCTCGCATACTGATTCAGCCAGTTTGAGATTTCAGATGCACTACCTACTACGCATACTGATTTTTCCCTATTATACAGGGCGTAGTGTGCGATTTCGGACAGGGCAATACACTCTCTGGGATTTTCCACTTCCTTTTTTCCACTTCCTGGCTTCCTGTTTCGGCTCTCCTGCCTGGACAGGACCTCCCTGCTGGCCTCCACTGACGAAACAGTTTTCACCGAAATACCGTGCTGGTAAACTCATTAGGAGTGCCTGGTGGGCAGCGGCCTGAGCTGTGCTCTGCCAAGGTTTACCTCTTTTTAGTTGCTTTATGACAACGCTCTTGTAAAAAACAAAAATAAAACTGTAATTAAAGTCACCTGATTAAATTTTACGGAAAATAAAACATCAGCATCCCAAGGACAGATAATCAGATCTAATCTACATTCCAGTGTCTTCTCCAGGTCTGTGGTGTGGCAAAACTTTAAATATAATGTCATAAAATAAATACAATGTAGGAGCTACTACCTTCACTACACAGCTACAACACCTCCCTGCCCACAGACAGGACACAGCCCAGGATGTCCCTGCCAGGGGGAGAGTGGGGGTTTGTCACCCAGGCAACTACAGTGGGTGGGTGGGGGTAATAAAACCTCAGGGTACTAAATCACCCCACGGTGGGCGAGTGGCAAACACGGTGCGGGCGGCGCAGCTTATCGGCGGAAAGGCAGCGATTTCTCTGGACCATAAACCCCGGCCATTATCTCTCTGGCCCGTCTCCCACTGCAGGTGGCTTTGAGGGTTTTAACTGTCCCTCACGGCCCTGCCTCTCCATAAATCTCACCCCCTCAACCCCCCCCACCCCCACCTCGCCCCCCACTCACTACTCGCCAACCCCATAACGACGGCCAGGTCTGAACCTCCCAAATTGCAGGGAGGTAGGCGGTAACTCTCCCCATGGCGCTATCCCAAAATTGGCCCCTCCTACACTGCATCTTCCTTTGCTCCACCCCCTTTGTTGAGGCTGGGATCTCATTTCCTGACACCACCACCCCCACCCCACCCCCAAAAAAAAAAAAAAAAACAAACATAAGAAAATGGACAACAGTGCTGCTTGATGGCTGTAGGGCAGGAAAGTGACTTCAGCGCTCAAACTTCAATTTGCACAAGTGTTTCATTTTGACTGTCCAAGAGTCCAAGCACATACACACACGCACACACACACACACACACCTAGTATCCAATGCTTAGACAGAATTTAATACATGGACAGAAAGCTTGTATCACCAAATGTGTATTGTCAGTGTTTAATGGCAAAGTGAGAAAAAATAATGTATTCAAAACACTATGTACATTAAACCTATCATATCTACTGTAATGATAAAAACTTTTTCCAGCTCATACAGAGTATTATTTTTGGGGATATATTTATATATAACACAAAAATATGACACAAAAAAGACGATGCTTCCAAAAATGTCACTGTTGACAGTAGAATCATTTCTGTGTAAATTATTCTACTCAAAATGAGGTGGTATTTGACTGAGAAGAACATGAACAAGGCAAAAATACCATTCCGCCGAGACAAGAGCCCCACAACACCTCCATGCAAATCATTATAAATTACTGACACACACGAGACAGATTTACGGTTCAGAGGGACGGACGAATTAGCAGAGCTATAGATCCTGTTAAGGATGATAATGCTCAAGGAAATATATGGAGGATATTTAAAATTTGGGGTCAAAACAGTCCATAAGAACAACTACATGTGCTTTTCATTTATTAGAACAGAAGATGAATGCCACAAAAGAAACAGGCTAGTTTCTTTTTTAAAAAAAACTAAACCAAAAGGTGAGTGAAGATTCTTTATCTGAACATTTAAATTCCATGTTGGGACCTTTCATGAGGGCAAATGCATGCAGTCCACTCTCCGGCAGGAACAACAGAAAAAAAAATGTTATTCCTTAAAAAGAAAAAAAAAACAATTCCATCAATAGACTCTCTGGAAGACTTGGGGTGGAAAAGTAATTTGCAGAGAAGTGGGTCGTTGCCTGAAAAGCCAGGCCAGGTCTCCGCTAAGATGTCTGTGTCATTTCTGAGCAATCCAAACATCAAACAAGTACAAATGATTTCCCACAAAAAAACAGCACTTCAGAGTCATTACGGCAGCAGTGGGTTTGCGGTGCGTTTTACCATTGCATTTGAGGTTGGGATAAAAATTTACAGACTGAAAAAAAACTCCCAACAAACTGCTATTAAAAACTAATCCCTCTGGGAAGGAACCCCAGTAAGAAATCTGAACAGACTGTTTAAGTTAATCTGCATTAATTTGTTTGCATTCCTCTTTGATGAGCTTGCTGGGAAATGCACTTAGAATTCTGGCACGGTTCCCTGCTCGTAGTTTCAGCTCTACTCGATTTATGAAATCAAAAAAAATTAAAAAATAATATCTATTGAATTCTGCAGCAAATGCAGGACACAAATAATTACAGGGGTGACCAAAACTTTCTCAGCTCACAAGCCTGACAAAAAAGTGAGGTGCCAGCCAGCTGTACGCAGTATGTAAAATGTTAGGGTTCTCTGCTTACAGTGTTGGTGTGATTTTTAATGATAAATCTCTGACAGGCTGACATGTGAGAAATTATGGGAGCGTTCCCAGACAGAGTGATGAGCATGAAAACAGAGATATCTGAAGAATCTTTTCCCTACTCTATCTAAACACACACAGACATGCATGCACAGTTTCACACACACACACACACACACACACACACACACACACACACACACACACACACACACACACACACACACACACACACACACACACACACAAACTGAAACACACATAAAGACCAAAATACAAATGTACACACACACACATACACACACACACACACACACATACACACATGACTGATTGAGTCACTGACTGATAAACGTATGCACAGGTCTTCATAGAGACTAAGTGTGTCTGACTGACATCCTGAAACTATTGATTGATTGAAATGGCCAAACCTCAGATTTGGCCAAAGCCTGAGCAGGACTCAAAATGGTGCTTCACACTGCTCATAGTCCAGTGTCCAAAGGAGGCTGGGGGGGTACACCCTTCTCCAAATATGATTCTGGCGGGGGGGGGGGGGACAGTAAAAGCTCAGACCGAGGTAGTATCCAGGGGTTCCGTGCAACCTTCCGATGTCCCTTCCTCCATTTTATCATTTACAGCGCATTTGTCTCTCTGGACGCTGCAGCCAACGGCAAGCATACAGCGCGAATGCCTCCTGCATGCCGTTTGTATCCAGGCTTTCAGCATAGACTGTTGAATATAGCTCAGGTTGAGTGCCTGGCTCAGGGGTACAACAGCAGTTCCCCACCTGGGCATCAAACCTGCAACCTCCAAGTTGCAAGTCCAGTATCCCAATCATAACACTACATCTCATTCTCTCATCCACTTCATTGCTCTCATACTCCCCTCGACCGTGAGTTACAGCCTCAATTTCAGTACTAGTTTGGCGCGACATGACTTTTCCCTGCTTCGGTCATTAATCTGCCACGCCCTGGAACTCCCGTGCGGGGAAACACATGAAGGGCGAACGCTGGTCTCACCGCCTGACCCCGGTGTTCAGACGCAGACCGCTTTTTCATACAGAGAGCTATAAGGGTGCCACAGTTCTGGCTCTTGTTCAGCAACTACGGAGTTAAAACCTAGCTGACCCTTACAGCCATGCACATTAAACAGAAAACATGCCCGCAGCTATTTCTTGAACTGCTTCCTTTTGTGGTAAGAGAACTAGAAATTTTCACAATGTGATGGTAAAGACCTCCATTGAGATATACATATTTATGAAAGGGTATTAATTATGCATAAGGAAAGTCTCTGGGACGGGCTCCTTCTCCTCTCCTGCGTTTTGTTGACGGTAATGGATGTTGGTTTTTCTAACAGTGATTTTCCTGGGGTCTCTTGCAGCGCTGGTTCACAAACGCTGTCCTGGGGACCCACTGCGTATGCCGGGCTGCGTTATCTGTTCTGTGATCTCTTGATCAGTTAAGCTTTCTGAAAACATGTGTTTAACTTCCACCGTGTTTTTTTCCATAGACGCACGTTAACACAGTTCAGGGCTGGCTCGCTGCCATTTCGCCCTGTCACTGAAAGTGAATTTTTCCCGCAAATGGTTCAGTTCCAGGGATCAGTTATCTGAGTTTTAAGCATTTGGGACAGATTCACTCAATTAACCATGCTACATCCTTCAGAAGGAATCATTTTCCATGGATTTATGTTTCAGGAAAGTATTTGTTGTCTGAGGACTGACTGATTAAAAGCAACGGGATGTGAATAATATCTGGCATTTGTGTGTGTTTTACTGTGGGGTTGCAGTATGTGGAATACTATTCATATGTTGACTTGTGTGTATACGGCTAAAATCGTTCATCACAAAAGCAACTCCTTTCCCTGCGTGGAGAAATGGTGAGTGCCTTATGGCCCAGATAGAATCTGGACCAGTGCAGGTGGTCCTATAGTCCTGAGGATCCACCCACAACAGGTTTCTGTCAACCTTGGAGGCAGGGGCTCACTGGCGGCCCCTTCTGGCCATCGTGATTCCTGCAGTCTGTCTGCACCAGCCACTACAGCCCAACACCTTAGTCTGAAGAGCACTGCAACTTCCATTGGCATGTAGCAACAGTGCAAAGAAGCTCGAATGGTTAAAGAAGGTTTGGGCTTGTAACTCAGGGGTCAAAGTTCAAAGGTTCAGTGCCCGGGTAGAACACTACTGTTGCGACCTTGGGCAAGGTACTGCATCTCAGCTCTTTCAGTAGAAATCCAGTTGAGCGAGGGGATGAAAGTGCATTAGTCATTCTGAATGAGAGCATGGGCTGAAGGCCAGTAATTTAACGGCAATAAAAGCCATGACTCTTCACTCTCGGTGCTGGCCAGCTCTTTTAACACCGATTCTAAGAATTCAGACATTTTTTCTCTTTGGGGACACAGGGATATTTTACATGAGGACACGGCTATCACGGTAAGTTCTGACGCATAACTATGAAATCATACCTAGGTCTATTACATTAACTTTACTCTTTGGAAACAGGGCCCGACTCAGTTAAGCATACGCTGGAACCCCATTTGGACTTCTGAACGGGAGTAACGAGAACAGCATGCGGAGCCGGGGCCGAAAACGGTAGACGGAACACGCGAGGGAGATTTACCCATCACCATGACGACCAAGAAACGCCCGAAAAACGCCACTCTCGGGGATCCCAAGGTTACTCGGAGAGGGGGAATTAGGTTCCGTTTCCTTTGCCCACTCACTCTGGTTTCAATATCTCTTAGGCTGCGATGGCCCAGAACTTCCCAGAGGAGACATGACTTAATCGTTAAATTGCCCTCAGGAACATCATGCAGTGAACATGGTTTTTAATTTTAGCTTTATTTGCTTAGCAGATGCCCTTATCCACGATGGCTTGCACAGCTTATATTTTACATGTCATATATTTATTCAGCTGGATATGCAATTCAAAGGCTTAATACTTTGATCAAACGTGCAAAGGCCCTCATAGGATATAAGCCTGCACTCTTCTGGTTGAAAGTAAAAAATTCCATACAACAAACATATTGCCCTGGTTCTCAAGTATACTTTATGAGACAGATTAAGGTTCATTCAAAGAGCTAAATCCAATATTTTTTCTATCGTTACACAGTAAAATATTCAGAGTGTAATCAACTTTGATGGAGTACACCTTATCCCTCTTGGATTCGTACCAACTCCGTTGAGAGTCAAATTAACAATAAACATTTTATTGCACAGCTCGCTTCATTAGCCGGTGATAAACCAGAGAGGCTGAAAAACAAAAGCCAGTTCCCCATATGCAAACGCAGAAGAAGGCGTCGTTAACGAAAAGCACAAGTTTTTTTTTCTTTACGGTTGCCACTGCTTGCGCTGCCGCCAGGCGCACGCTGGCCCGCTATTGGCCGCAGAGCCTCCACGTCCCTCTCCGATAGGCCGTAAATCTCCCCGCGGCCGTGATTTAGAGCCCCTGTCTCTACTGGCTGAGAGGCGTCCCGGCAGCCTTCCTTCAGGGCCCAATAAATAGACTTCAGTAAGGGCTCGGGCCCCTGTGAAGCCTTTCAATTCAATTTACGCAAGGGGCGGACGGGTGGGGAGGGTTTACGAGAACAGAGTAGGACGGACAGCAGACGGGCAGAACCTCCATCTGAGATGACAAAGGTGGCAGGGAGTGGGGTGGGGGGGGAGGGAAAACAGGATGGGGCAGGGGCGGGGGGGGGGGTTACCCAAAATATAACCAACGTGTCAAAACTGCCAGTTTCAACGTGGCCTTTGGTACACCCGATCCCCAACGTCCACCCTCAACCCCCAACTCGTTCACACGATCTCCTCCGGCACATGGACAACAGGTCGTGCTTCAAAGACAAGGGAAAAATAACGAACAAACCCCCCCACACACCCCCAACCCCATTTCCAAACAATTAGGATACCATATGTTTCTCTGGGGGAGCTGGTCTGCTGTCTGCACCGGCCGTGCGCTGCCAGCTTCCCCTGCCACGGCTGAAGTGCTGCATGCATGAATCTTTCAGAGAGGGGGGAGAGGTTCTGTCAACAGCCAGCTTCAGCCCGCGTCCGGGGGGAGTCATCTCCCATTCAGGATGCACAGCAGACCACGGTCCCATTGGCTGGCCCACTCTGATGTCACAGGATGCCACAGGGCATCATGGGTAATCGGCTACAAGGCATCATGGGTAATCAGCCACAAGGTATCATGGGTAATCAGCAAGGCTGGCTCTCGGGAGGTTGTGGGGTTGAATCCCTTATGCAGATACTACACTAGTGCGTGGATACCTGATACCAACACCGGACCATGAGACTGGTTAACCGTGACCAGGGAATTTTATGAAGTAGTGCCCTGGGAGGGAAACGATTCCTCCAGCAGGGGCATTCATATCCCATCATGCACCACTGACCCTCTGTCAATCAAGCCTCTGCTATCTGCCTGCACCGACCGGCCCATTGAGCGTCCTCATCTGACCTAAAGGCTCTGTGAGCTCGTCCGGTCTGTGGAGTGAAAAAAACACTGCCAACAGTTTATATCTCCTTTCAGTGCCTGTCTGTTATCTTCAAAACTGAGATGAGCACAAACACACACATGTGCACACGCCCACACACACACGTACACACACACACTTACACACACAAACGCGGACACAGACACACACACACACGTACACAAACACACACACAAACACCCATACACTCGCAAACACACACACACGTGCACAAACACACACACATACACACACACACGTACACAAACACACGTACACACACGCACACACTTACACACACAAACACGGACACAGACACACACAAACTGGACAATCCAACTTGGGAAAAAAATAAGGTTTAAGTTTGTTTTAAATTCAGGCCATAGGACACTACTTTGACTGTAACTGAAGTGCTGTATGGAGGCACATTCCACTGCTCTCCTGGATGCAGGTACACCTCCACACCCAAACTCAGGACAGGAATAAAGCACAGCGCTATCTGTTCTACAGTGCGACATCGGAGAGCAGGAAACGCAAAAGGCGGGAGAGGCTTAAAACAAGACAATCAAACGCAGTTCATGTGAGATGTTAAGAGTGTTTCTGTCTCTCTCTCTCTCTCCGTCGCTCTTCTTCAAGGCTGCAGATTAAAGGAGAATCCTGTGGTATTCACGGGCCTTTTACTATCCCCATTCTACGTCGTAAAACCATAAATCTCCTCTCGCCTTCGACCCCCCACTCCCCACACCACCCCCAATAAAAGTCCCGCAGCTCCCTTTGTGTGAGGTTTCTTCACCAGAAGTGTGAGGCGACTATCCGGGAACTGATTCATCACACGTCCGGCCCCTTCGGTGCTTCTTTTTAAAAATCCAGTCCTCCTCTTTTTAACTGCCCCTGTCCTGCGCCCGTGGCATTTCCTCCTTCACGGGACGTAAATCACCACGGAGGAATCTCTCACCGTTCACACGCGCGCGGACACAGCCCCTCGCTCGCACGGGGACAAACAGGACAGGGCGGTGGAGCGAGGGTCTTAAACTCTACACCACCATGGTGTCCGACTCCAGTCCTGGAGGTGATGAAGCATCTGTTGGGTTTTCCGTGTTACGGCACTTAAAGTTATTAATTTAGGATGCTGATCAGATGAAGCAATTACGTAAGGTGTTTCAAAGGCCTTAACTGACTGCTAGACAGAAAGGAAATGACAAAATCCAATCAACGCAGAGGCCTTCCGGGACTGGAGATTGACACCCTAGCCCCATAGGAATCGGGGTCTGTGATAGGCTGTCCCCAGCCCCATAGGAATCGGGGTCTGTGATTGGCTGTCCCTAGCCCCATAGGAATCGGGGTCTGTGATAGGCTGTCCCTAGCCCCATAGGAATCGGGGTCTGGGATAGGCTGTCCCTAGCCCCATAGGAATTGGGGTCTGTGATAGGCTGTCCCTAGCCCCATAGGAATCGGGGTCTGTGATAGGCTGTCCCTAGCCCCATAGGAATCGGGGTCTGTGATAGGCTGTCCCTAGCCCCATAGGAATCCGGGTCTGCGATAGGCTGTCCCTAGCCCCATAGGAATCGGGGTCTGTGATAGGCTGTACCTGGGATCTCAATCAAAAACCCTGGCAGGCTGACAGGTCTGCTGATGTTTGGTGTTTCAGCACCTTAGTGATTTACAGACGTCCTGCATTGGCTGAGGAGTTCACACACCTCGGTTCCAAGGCCTAAACTGGCAGCCGGAACAAAACCACACACACACACACACACACACACACACACACACACACAAAAAAAACCTCAAGAAAAATACAGGACTCCAGAGATTGTCTAAGATCCCTGGATGTACAAAGCCGTCCAAAAAAACTGAAAGATCAGATAGTGAACCAGCTAGGGAACTGTAGGAATCAAATTCAAACAAGACATGTTATATGAAGGCTTTTGGTTCCTCTGTGTTCTGGGAGGGAGGCTGAAGTTCTGTTGAATTTTCGGGTCACTGGAGGGTAGATCAATAGCACTTTTCAGAATGATCAAAACCAACAAAAAGAACAAGACAACTACGCGGGTCAAATAAACTTGACAAGAACATAAATAGAATGTTCTGTTTTCTGCAGCAGAGAGACTTTGAATTCCCTGACTGAAAACTCACAAGTTTTCACAGTTAGTTTCAAGTTGAACCACACAAAGGAAATCGAATAACGCTCTGGCCCACCACAAATCCATCTGGGACTGTTACAGAGCAGGTCTGCAATGATGGCTTTTAGGATCGTTTACTTCCCCCCAAACCTGACTAAATTAACCTCAAAATATCTATTCATTTACATTATTGGTATACCTTGGGACAGATGCCAAAAAATGAGCCCTGAAATAAAAATCAAAATAGCCTTAAAATTATCCTTTAGATGTATGCAATGCATTTCCTGCTTATATTTTTAACATTGCAGCACTGCTATTTGCTGATTCCCAAATAAACAAACTGGCAAATTAACATGGCAGGTAAAGCTTACAGCTCTGCTCACCTCATATTTGGCGGACATGTTCTCGTCCGAGTCGGAGTCGTTGGGATCCACCAGGTCCTGGAAAGGCGGGAGGGTGGAAAGGGTCTTGGCCCGATCTGCTACCCCTCCATCCCCCCTCGGCTGGTCCACCGGGGGCCTCCGCCTCTCCTTGAGGGGCCGCTTGTCCACAAGGTGCCTTTGCGGCGAAGGCACCGAAGAATCCCTCCTCCTCTTTTTGGTCATGTGATCCTGGGCGTCGGCGGAAGACGACCTTTTGGCGGGGGCCTTGCCGTTGTGCTGCGCCCCTGCCGCTCCGGCTCCGTGACCTACGACCTCTGACCTGTGCTCCTTGGATACAGCCTTGGGCTCCTTGAAGCCGGTCTTGGGCCTGTCGTCCTTGAGCGGCTGGTTCTCTTTGGGTTTCTTTGATGGGTCTTTAGGGGGTTTACTGTAGAGTTCTCTGGTCTGGGCTTTGAAGGCACTTTTGGGCTCCCGTGAGTCTTTGAAAGGTCTGTCTTTGTGCTCTTTAGCGGGTTTGAGCGGCTTGGCCAAACTGCCGCTGCCGTTGCTGCTGCTGGTGGTGAGAGTGCTTCTGGACATGTCCTGAAAGAGGCAACAGACAGTCACTCAGAACTGGCTGTCCTGAAGCCAAATAACATCGAGATGTAATTCAGAGCACACCTTCCTGAAGCAAAATCACATTCAGTGGCTGGATTTACACATTACATCTAAGGCATCTACAGATTCTGTTGAATACTCTTGTTTTTGTAAGTGAGTTAAAGTGCTTTGACTGAAATGTGCATGCTGTTAAAGAGACTACATGCATTTGCCTGAAAATAACCCCAAAACAAAACAGGACATGAATATGTCATGAAATTTTAAGCAGAGGAATGTGCATGATCTCTTCTTTTACCTCCAGCTGGATTGAACAGGTATGAAAATAAAAAGGTGACACACAGACATGCCAGTAACAGCTTCACTCTGTGAATGCGGTGGACTGCTGAGATCTGTGCCCCTGGGCCTCAAACCGTGGCGGTTTCTCCGCTGGTCCTTCAGGTGTGAAATTAAGAGAGCGGACACAGACGGATCTGAGACCAGGGACAGCCCACAGATCAAACCACACTGCTGTGTAAGGCGGCTGGGCAGGGAATCTCAGTGCTGTGGACGCCCTTCATTCAAAATCCCACACTCAGGCTTCCAGGAGAGCGGCCAGCACAATGTGCTTCTTGACAGCTGTGAGAGTTTTAATGCCACTACATAAAAAATGTCTCTCTGTCCATGCATTCTGTTTCCTGTGTACAGTTTGTGAATATAATCTGTATTTTCTCCAAATTTTAGTGTGATGCTGAGACAAAGCAACTTCCCATTGTTGAAATCGATAAAGTACCGCAACTACTACGACTAGTGCTATTCCTAGTGTTGTTACTATAATTGTTTTCACACTACTAAATCAATTGTTACAAATATCACTACCACATTCACTGTGCTACAACAAGTAATGCTACAACTATTGTTTGTAATGTCACTGCTACGACTTTCACACCATTACTACCAATACTACTACTTCTACCAGTGTTACTAATATTACTAATACTTTCACTCTACTGCTGCCATTACTGTTGCATGACTAGCATTGCTAATGCTACCACTATCGCTATTACCTTCACATTACTACTAAGGATTCTATAAAACTACTACAGGTTCTCTCACAGCACTACAGCTGTTACTTCTGGCAGTTAAAATGCAGTAAGGTCTCAGAAAGGGCCCATTGAGCAGGAAGACCCTCAATGACCAAAATAAAGAATGAAAAAAGTAAAAGCAGTAAAAAAAATAGCTGAGCTCATTCTGTGGCAGCAAAGGAACGTGAATGTTTTGACTTCTGACACAGTGTGGTATGGGTGTGTATGTGTGTACGTGTTGGGGTGGGGGTGGGGGTACGTGTGGTTTTGGCCGGTTGCACTGGGCAACATCACGGATGGACGGTGGCATTTCATCCTCTGACCAGACACGTTCAACTGCACCCTCCACCCCCACCCGCACCCCAACCCCCCACCCCCCATTCTCTGTCCATATCTCAGCACTGCAATAAAGCCGTTAAGGAGTCTAGACGCCGGGACGAGTTACGACCGGCTTTTACTACCTTTAAAACTTTATTTTGTCCTCTGGACATGGCCTTTGACCCCTTGCTTAAAGCCCTTTCTCTCTCTCACACACACACACACACACAGAACACAGCCCAGACTTACAGCCCTCCCTGACTCAGAGGTGCTTTTGGACAGCCAAAGTGTGTCTTTCCGTGACAAATGCACAGCACTAAAAATGTCCATTACACAGAGAATTATTTGGGCCAGATTAAATCAAATGCCTTTAGTCTCTATAAGAACAGGAGTGTATACAATTCAATCAAAACTGACTCTAACTTACAACTTATTTCTTTGTATATCACATTTCCATTATGTATATGTTCCTCAGGATGTGTTCTTTGCATCAATACAATAGAATATAAAGAGATTAAAGCCTGTTTTGACTCAGTATCACATGCCCTCGTATGCCCTTACAGAGGCTATAGAAGTCCTTTTGATTGAAGTGCCAGGGCCTGAAAGCCTAAGCATATGTTTGACTGACCCTAAAATGAGTCTCCTCTGAGCTGTAGACGCCTCCACCCTGTGTTTCATTTTTTTCTGCTCTCCTTTCTTGAAAAAGAAAGCACTGTTTGTAGTAACGTATCCAACCGTGTCACAATCTCAGGTGCCACGCTAACGTGCGTCCAGGATAATATACGACCTGAAAACTCTTCCTGCCTAATCGGTAATCAAGTCCAGCTTGTGGAGCTATCGAGTGCAATGTAACCAAGATATACACAAACCCACGTTACACAGCCAGGCAACGTCTTTGACACAAATTAATCCAGAAGTAAAGTATAAACAAAACATTGCACTGGGCAAATACGGAAACTACCGAGACAATCGGTTGACCCGAATCCAGCAACACTCCAACATGTCTGCTCTCAACAGAGTAAATCATTTGAAACAATATCAATCGCAGTTTTTACTCTGGTGAAAATAAAACAAACATTTAATCTGAAGAAAATCCTGCTGAGTCAACTGCATGAGTCTTTCTGAGAGGGAGAATCGGTTCATTTTTAACCTCCATCTGACAAGAGTGGCCTTGTAAGGGTCCTTGACGGTGCTCAAGGTAATTTAAAAAACACCACAGGGTAACACACATCTGTCTCCAGACCTTTACAGTCCAGCACCATGGCAACAACATACACTTTAAACAAAATCCACCTCCAAAAATATCTGTAAAGGCTATTTACATTTTAAACGGCCTTACGAAACAGCAAGAGGACGACCGTATCGTGACTAATAATTTATAGAATCAGGAGGTTTATACTGGCAGGTTGAAAATTTCCACTTTACACAGGAAACTAGGAAATAGTTTTTTAATCCGTGCGTAGAGTCAAATTCTAAAATTATGACATGACAACAAGCGGAAAAAGAACGACTCGGTAACCAGGGAGAACCCTCTCTGCTGGAGCCCAACAGACTATAATGGAGCAATTTCAAACATTTACATACAGGACCTGTGATTGCACAATCCTTCCCCAGTGACATGGAAAAACAATTCTGAGTCCCAGAAAAAAGGTATGCCCTTTGAAATGGTAAAAAAACACAAACTTGATTTAAGGCCAAGCTGAGCGATTTACAAATCTTGAAAGCAGACTTCACTCAACGTCTTTATACTTGCCAGATACGTGGGATTACAGAGTCACCTTTGAAGAAGTTGAGACAGAGGACGGAGAGGTCTACAGGCATGAACACACCCCTAAGCCGTACCTGGGGATCCCGGGCGACCTTTGACCCCTGCGAGGAGGGCTTGCTCTTCCTGGGGTCGGCGAAGGTCGGGGTGACGGGGCTGCCGTGGGGGGCTGGCAGCTTCAGGTGCTGTCTGAACAGGGACGACGCCCCCTCCTGCATCACCATCACCTGCAGACAGGTAAGGACACGAGTCTGACGACTGGGTCTGGACTGCAGAGACACGGCCTGTGGTCCACAGCACAGCTGCGCAGCACAGCTGCAGGCCCGCAGAGTCAAATGCAATGACTGCGCAGCTCAGCTACGGGACTGCAGAGCAGATATAAGCGATAGCTAGACGAATAAACTTTTTTTTTTGGTTTTGAGTTTTCTGGAACATGAGCCATGAATGTGCTAATAATACACACTGTGCTACACACCACAGCGACAAAACCACTTAGTGAGAGGCTTGCCTAATAAGTCCTCTGAGTGTCTTTGGATGCACAAAGACACTCAGAACAGTCTCAACAAGCCTTCCCACTCAACTACACCATCCAGGTTATTTGGTAGTCCCAATTCCAGATGCTCAATCTCGGGTCAACCATATGGAAAATGTGCATTAGCTCTTAGCGCAGGCTGCATGCAAGCTCGCTGGTGCCCACAGATTTCTGAGGGTGGCTTTTGGTAAGCCCAGAAAGAATAACCACCAGAGAAATTTCCAGCCCTGAATAGCATACTCAAACTGGACTGTCGCTTAACTGGACACAAGCTTATAATTAGTCAGAAGTAGTAACTGATCATTAGTTTAAGTGCAAATAACAGATGAATTTGGGGGAATGTACCAAAAAGAGTTTGCAGCAGTTTGTTTTGGCTTTTACTTATAAGCCTGAGGCTAGCATGTTGGTTGCTAACCACAAATCCAAAAGGTCAAAGTAAGTTTTTGGGGAATGAAGCAGTGTTATCTTATCCTAATGAGAAAAAAATATATATCTTGGGCAGAGTTGAGAAACTATTCTATTGACAAGTGATTCTTTCTGACGTAAGAGGTTGCCGTCAGAAGTCTGAACATACACAGTTTCTGATGATAAAAATGCTAAATTGATATGCTAAATCCAGCGGAGCCAGACAGGTGATACGAGAGGGGGAACCACCCAAGGTTAGGAGACCTCAACGATCCTATTTTTCCTGAATACAGATCATTGCTCTGGTTTATCTGGTTTATTGCCAACATAGTTTATTGCCCCCGACACAGAGTGTTGAGCCAATAAAGGCAGATTTGACTGCAGAACTTTTAAAAGGTTACCTTCTACAAGCCTGACAAAGAAAAAGTCATTTTCACGCAGCAAGCCAAAAGCAGCAGCAGCAGCAGCAAAAAAAAAAAAAATCCCAGAGGAAACCTTTAAATCAGATAGTCACATCAAAACACAAACTTAACGAGCGTGTTTATATCCTTACTTTAGAGCCGTCTGAACTTCTTTTATGATGATCTCTGTGCTGTCGAGAATATAGAAGACAACAATTAAGAACTCTCACACACTCTCTCCATTCTCTCTCACTTTCTATCGCTCTCTCTCTCTCTCTCTCTCTCTCACTGTCTCTCTGTTCCTCACATGCACATACACTAGAGCCGCAACGATTAGTCGAATAATCGATCAAAAGAAAATTATTTTGATGATCGATTAATTGTTTAAGTCATTTTTGAAGCAAAAATGCCAACAATTTGATGATTCTATGTTCTCAAATGTGAGAATTTGCTGCTTTTCTTGGTCTAACATTATAGTAAATTTAATATTTTGAAGTTTTGGACTGTTGGTCAGACAAGACATTTAATAACATCACCTTGTGCTCTAGGAAAGTGTAATGGGTGTTTTTCACTGTTTTCTGATGTTTCATACACCACACGATAAATCGAGAAAATAATCTGTATTAATCAATAATGAAAATAGTTGTTAGTTGCAGCCCTAACATACAAACATACGCACATCTTAAAACACTGATAACCAGATCAGTTTCAAGAGATATCTAAAGAGCATTTCCACTAGCAAATGTGAACTAGCTTTTCATCAACATTAAACAGTGTTAATTCTGGGCATATACATGTGAAAAGCGATCATCGCTCAGCACTGTCAATGAAAACACAGTGCGTTGGATAAGCTCTTTTGGCTCAGTTCCACGGCATATTTGAGAGTCTTATTGGCTTCGTGGAAATAATCCTCAACGAGCCGATGAAAATTAGCTAAGTAGCTAAAGCTGGTATGGTACACTGACGCAATTGCTCAGACATCAGATTCATTGCATTCCCCCTTTTAACTGACTACTTAATTTACTAGCTAACCAGCTAACTAAGGAACAAACTAATCTCAGCTAAATGTACTGAAGTGTATGAGATATTTTACACTATAAATAGAAATATTTGACTTAACTGGCTTATTGTTGATTGAGCCAAACAGATGTTAATATTCTCTGAGAGGGACTCGGCCTGTTCGGATAATGCTGACACAGGGAAAAAAAACACTTTAAATAAAAGGCACTTAACTGTAGCGGCCATTCATAAAAAAAGGAAAGAAAAAAAAAGAAAAACAGGTCTACAGCTAGAACTACTGGCGCCTGGCCAAGGACAGCTGGCGTTTCCGCGGTGATGGAGGGGCGGAATCGGTGTGGCGGGCTGTGCTCTGTGAGGCTGTGTGCTGTCTGGTTTGATGGGAACAAGGGGAACCCCCACCCCCGGCCTCTGGCTGACAGCGCTCTCCGCAATGATGTGACAGCAGATTAAAAGTTGAAAGTGCGGCGAGTCGCCGTCGGCAACCTGCCTGTTTGATCACCTGTGGGGTCTCAGGACGAAACTCTGCTCACCTGGATCTTTCCAATCGTCTGCTGTCAATCCCCTGTCAGTAACTCAACCCCCCACCCCGTCACCCCCTCAACACACACCCTTTCCCAACCTACAACCCGTCCTCACCTTTACTGCCACAGTCTCCGCTGCACTGCAGTTTCACAACTGTTGGATATAAAACAGTCACGGTTTCTCTCCTGTGAGACTATGTGTGAACTGCAGGCAGCACATAATAGTCACCGTCACTCTCCTACAGTCTTGTGTGGTCTGCTGGGTGTAAAATAGTCACTGTTCCTGTCCTGTAGTTCTCTTGTGAACTGTAGGTTATATGATGGTCTCTGGCTCCCCTGAAATACTGTATGCAGACAGATAATACATCAGCGAATAAGCTACATGTGGGCTAAACTAATCCTGATCTGCACGCCTCTCTGGTTTGGCTACCTGGGTAAATAAAGGTAAAACAACGCCTTGTAGTATTATCCAGTGACAGACTGATTTCTATCCCTGAGTTTCTCCCCTCCCCATTTCAAACACAGAATCTGACATTCTCAAAATGATAACAGTGAAAACAAGGCGGCAACTATTTCAGAGCTGGGACGGAAGTACACATGATGAAAGAGTTATACGCGCAGTCAAACAAACACGTTTGTGAAGAAGGTCCAGCCAAAATGGGTTAGTTTATGACTGGGCTTTCCTCTTTCCTGTTAAAATGAGGAGAGGATATTTGAAGCTTGTAGGAGTGTGGGTTTTAATGCTGTCATTCATTCTGTCCCATAACAGAATGGGACAATCCCAAAATTATAACAGTGTAAACAAAACAACTAAAACCCTGCTGACTCTGGGACAGAGTTACAAATCATTTTAATTTGCTATCCTATTAAAATGGCTTGAGGTATAATGCGGATTGTGTGAGCATGGGTATGCTCTCTCTCTCTCTCTCCCCCTCTCTCTCTCTCTCTCTCTCTCTCTTTCTCTCTCACTCACCCCTCCAGCCTTCAGCAGCTTTCTGCAGAACTCTTCGGTGGGCTTGTTGAACGTGAGCTTTTCACAGCGAAGGTGATTGACTGGCGGGTGGCCATCCAGGTGAAGGAACAGGTCGTAGTCAAAGCGCACCTTCTTCGGCTCTTCCTGGCGGGGGTGTGGGGGAGGGGGGGGAGGTGGGAAGGGGCACACACTTTAGCTTTCATCCATATGTCCCTTACAGATGCACCAATCAAATGCTGAACTAACGTTAAGTGGGCTGAAAGCCCACATAAACCCACATTAGCCCCACATAAACATGCTATTTCTATTGAGAAACATTAGCATTCTTTAATTTAACAAACTCCCACCTTGACAAACGAAACAAACAAGCAATGAAATATCAGTTACAGGCAGAGGGAAAGCAATCTGCCAGAATTCCATCAGCATCTTTAACTTAAAGTACCTTAAATAATTAAACATTTAATAATTTTGACAAAGGTCTGAACCTGACAGTAATTTTAACACCCTGCCTTTCTAGAACAGGGCGCCATTTTCTGTGAGTGCTATTTGGTGTCAGCTCATGAAATGAAAAGATGAAAAATGTAGATGTTTCCCATGACTTGCCCACTCAGGAAATGGAATGACTAACCACATTTGGGTCCCATTGATCGAAACGATGATAAATGTTTGTAATTTTTTTTTTTTTTGCTAACAGCAGCTGGCAGAAATGAAACATGAAACACATACCTCTTCCTCCAGCTGATTCTCACTGCAAAGCCATTAGACTCTGCATGAAACACTGTTCACTGCCCTGCTTTAAGTACCTTGTTTTTGAAGTAAACTTCGATTGGCAAGATAAAGCCAGCGTACCCCGATTCCTCCACTTTGTAGGGTGGGTCTTTACACACTGAAACACAGAGACGGAGGCGTGTGGGTTATTTACATCAGTAATGGGGTCCTGCTGTCAGGACAAGCGAGGAAGGGACTGTGAAAATCAGGCAAAACCAACAAATAACAATCACTCAATTATGAACAACCTTTCTGCATCGTGTACATTTCAATAGATAAAGTAAATATGAAATGCGGTTCTGTTAGCCTAATGTGGAACAATATGTGTGAATACATATATGGTCACACCTGTGTACACTTGGTGGTCTGAGCTGTTGGGGGCTCTATTATTATAGGGTGGATGCACTAATGTACAACTGACATAAGGCCCAAATTTATTTTATTTAATATGTGAATTATCTTTGCCACTGCACCAGTAAAAGAGTTTGTACCAGTAAAACTGGTCTCGGGACCATTAGAACTGTTCTCAGCTCTCGCTCCGGTCACACCTGGTTGTGTGCAGGGAAACAATGACAGGCCCAAATTTATTTTGTGAATTACACCTGAAATAAGGACCAGTTGTGTCCCTGACCCATGCAGGGAAATCGCTGCCACTGATAACACAGGTGACATTTCCTGTTCTGGCTCCTGTGCGATAACTTCACTGAGCAGAGGGCGGGAGAGAGAGAGAGAGAGGGAGAGAGAGAGAGAGAGACTACAGTAAATTCATGTTACATGCAGTTACTTAGTGGACGCTCTTATCCTGAGCCATATAAAGAGGGTTACAGCAGATTATGAGTCATAAGTTAAACCTACGACACGCCGATAAGTGCCACGCTAGGTACTAGAGCTGGGGGTTAAAGACTGCTTTAAGTAGCCAACAGATTTGAAGGCTTAATATAAAACACAGTGTTACATGCTCAGCTCAGAACAGCATATTGTCTTATGAGCGTCATAACCAGGGATGCACAATTAAGACAGAAAGATGTTTTATTGTGATTATTTTGCTCAGAATTATGGTTGAGATTAGTTGCAGCACAAACAGGTGAGTTTTCAGTCTGTGTCCGCTTGTTTCTACAGCTTGAGGAGACTAGAAGATGTCTCATAAAGAAGCTTTCATTTTTGGAGATCATGATTACCGATGCTTGTTTGCTTAATTTAAACTAACTTTACTAATAAGTAAAACAGCTATAATTTAGCATTCTATTTTTAAAATATGGTGGCAGTTACCTAACTAATGATGTCAATCAACAAAAGATTCACATCAATCCATTTTTCAAAAATGACACCATTACAGAGTTCAGAACAACATTCCTTCCTGATGTGTTTATATCTCTCATTTTAACCTGTGACCTTACATCGCATGTGATGAAGAGTGATTAACCTGCTTCATGTGAAGCAAATAGAGCTGGCACATTGCAGCGCAGGTTCTTACAGCGTTCCTGGCTGCTGGTGGGCCTAGCACACAGACTCTAATGAGCACGACAATGACATTTTCAACAAATGTCAATGCCGTCATCCCCAGGGATCTCATTATCACAAAACCTATTTTTTTCTGTGCCAAATTATGGACAGAGACATCACGTTTAAAATGAACAGACGAGGGACACGGCAGCTTCGTTTATTTTCATCACCATCATCATCATCATCATCGTCTGAACATACAGCAGTTCTGCTGCTCGTTTGCGACTCTTTTGAGTAAATAAAGTAATTCTGCAGAAATGATGTCTGGATAATTTGGGGGGGTCCACTTTTAAATGAAATTATCATGATGCCCTGAGGGCAGTGAACCTTCAACACTCCATCATATTCAGCTACTTCTCAGAACACCAACATAAATCATGCAGGAATATTATCCCCCTCATTTTTTGCATACGAAATCCAGATTTTGAGAAGGAAATTCATAATTTATAATTGATTCCTGTGGCTAACACCCTTCAGCATGGAAGTGCAAAGAACTCAGTGAAGTAAAAGTGCAGCAACCCTAATAATTAGCATCTACTGGGGCTAGACATAGACTAGCCTCAATTCAACCATCCATAGGGTCCCAATTTAGAAAATATAGAGAAGAGGATCTGAAAGCAAAATTGGACAGCGGTGTGGTATAATGGTTAAGGAGCTGGTCTTTCAGTTCAGATGGGGTGGATTTAGTTCTCAGGTAGGGCTCTGCTGTAGTACCCTTGAGCAGGACATGTATTATCAGATTCAGCAACATTTCCATATGCATGTGTTAGCTGTTCTGGAAAAGAATGTCTGCTAAATGCAGAACCCTTTCATCTGAACTGAGGACAAAAGTGTGCAGTCAGGTGCCTCTAAAGTGGCAGTCTCTCTAGGTAGTTTTTCCAGATCACTTTGACGTTAAAAAAACACACAGACACACATCCCTCCCATCAGAAATATTTACCTTACTTATGCACTAATGCATCCACCTGAACAGGGCTGAACTTTAAAAGAATTTGAGAGTCTGACATGGTGAGTGAGGGTTCCTCATTTACTCCTTCATCGTGACTGCAGGCTTTCATTTCAGCTGTGTGCATCTCCGGTGATCACGCAAGTCAAGACAAGAGGCGCTCGTTTAAGTTCCTCCCCACCCCCCGCTACATATCAATATCTCTGGCATCCAGGACTCATCACGGTTTTGATCTGATAAAAAATACATTCCACATCTGAAGCATATCTACAGTTCCACATAACATTTTCATACATATATTATCCATGTACACCTGCCAAAGTCAAACAGGGTCACTTCCTGTCAGGATCTCAGTGTCATATAAGGATGTCCTCATTCTGGACATAACATGCTTTGGATATGACATTAAACACAGATATATAGTTAAGTATAAACAGCCTAGAAATGTCCTAAAATGTTCCAAATCCAGTGCTAAAAACACAAAGTACAGAAAATTTTGACAAATGCCGGTAGGAAAAGAAGAGGGAGTTGTCTTTTTAACCCGCTGAACTGAAAGGCGGTAACACCAGCTGCGTTCAGACGCTAAACGCTGTGGCTGCGATACGTGAAACTAAAAGGTTCCATTCACACGGATGTCGTCATGCCAACTGCAGCGGGAATGGCACTTGATGCTGTGTGAAAAAAGCACACACACACACACACACACAGCCTAAGGAACAGGAAATTGTAACAAACCACAAACTTTGTCAGCAGGTTTTGGTCTGAAATGCCATTTTATGTAGGATATTAACTCAGACAGACACAAAAATAAACAACAATATATGCCGTAACTAGGAGGGTAGCACAACCCTGGCGGGTGTTTTTCACAAAAAATACACACGGTTTAAATCCCAGCTTGTTGACTCACTGAGGAGGCTAAGGAAGAAATGTCAAATTCTACTGGAACAGTGTCAATATGTCTGTGTTTTCTGCATGCAAATAATCTGTGTGAATTTAATATTGAGATAATCAACAGCATAATCTTCCTTTTTCTTGGAATAGTAAAAAATGACAATACCCATCCCAGCCAATCAGAAGAATGGGATCTTGTGTCAGCACAGTCTCAGATGTGAGACTTATGAGTTAACTGCGGATGACAGAAAGTTGCCGGTAGCTTGTTTTCTACCATGGAAGGTTAAAGTAACGCCTTAGCAACAATCTAAGCTGGGTTAGTGTACAATTACATTTAAAACATATGGCAAAAGACAACTTTTTCATTAAATTAGGAAAACTTTGTAGACCAGCACTCTTACCTTCTTCCAGCACTCTTTGAGACTCTTCATGAACACTAGCCCTGATCTAGAATCAGCATGGCCTTTTGGTTAACACTGGATAAGGTTAAGATATGTGTAGGGGAAACTTGACCCTGGTTCAGTCCCCTCCTGGTGCACAGACACAGTTCAGGGCTGGGGGGGAGGGTAGAGTCGTTTGTCTTATGGACAGGCCATTTCACCTGCACGTGCAGGTGGGTGCCCAACATTTCTTTGTGTTCTTATACCTGCTAATTATAATTTTTGTCTAAGGCTGTACTCCTCTTGGGTACTTTTGCACTTCAGACACAGGCTACGCGCTTGCCCCGACGTTGTAAGTGACTCTGGGTAAGAGCCTCTGCTTAAATGCTTATGATGTCATACTGTAATGTGATTACATCATAATGATGTAGAAATGAAGACACTACAGCTGCTCCTCATATCGAGACCGTGCAACAGAGCGATCTTGGGTTAGCAACACTCGCGCTTGCAATGTAGGGTGTGACAGGCTGTGCGCCCCAAACCTGACAAGAGGATGCAGTTACAAAGGGTAGGGCCCGCACCTTTGATCTAGCTACCAAACCTTGGAGAAAATGATAAAACATATAGGGATAAAAATATTTTTACTAAGCTTTAAAAGTGAGAGGCTGTGTAATTAAGCTCCAGCAGAAGCAGGAAAAGACAAACTTGATCCCGGCTGAACGTGGAGTGAACATTACCCTGGCAGCGGTCGCATTGGGGTCGAAAAGGTCACCGCACGCGAGAATCCCACAATAAAGCTGCTGAACCGCAACGGGACCGCGGCCAACGATTAGAGACAGAATCGGCACAGGGAGAACGCCTTCCTCTTTTCACCGAGCGTGCTCGCAGTGCACTTCTTGGCCCTGGGTCCTGCCAAAACGCCAATCACACAACAATCGCGGTCACAACGCATTTGCTCTTTCAGCGGCAGCTTTCGGCAACAAAGCGCCGCAACATGCCTGTCTGAACACACAGACGAAACTGTCTCTGGCAGAAAACATCTACCCTGGCTTACAATAATTATAAATAATTATAAGACTGTATAGCATTTCATTTATATAGAACCTTTTATTAAATCTTGCAGACCAAAACGCACAAGTAACATGAATGACCAAATGATAAAAACATAATGGAAAGTAATGCAATAGAATAAAAAATACCAAATGATGAAAATAATTAATAATATTATAACATATCATTTGTTTTATTACAGGAACAACAACAAAATGCCAGTGTAGCCCATGAAATTGCCTTTTTTTCCAAAGATTCCCACTGCATTCCAAAATTTGATTGCACTTCCATTAAGTCTCAGTATTCCTGACACCTTGTGCGAGCATTCCGAGACTTGTGGTGATGTCATGAGATCCCAGCCCGCCTCCAAACCGGCTTCATCTGCATGCAGAGGTGCTTATGTCACAGATGTGTGAGGAAGCAGCCCTCATCGCTTCTGGAGGTGATTCTTACACCTGAGAGTGTGAAATTTGGCTGTGTAGGTGTTATTTTGCTTTAATCTTATATATATTATATACACACACACACACACACACACACTGCAGGAAGATCAAACAAGTGTCAGCCTCACAGCCGGGCTTTAAAATGCAGCGTATGAACGGCTAATACTTTCATCCTCACATAAAAGCACTTTGGTTCAAGTTTGGCAAATTTCAGTTTTGTTCAGTCAAGAACCAGGTTAACTGCAACTTACGCCTTCTGCTGTAAAGGTGTGACAGGGCTTATAACTACAGGGTACAGATAACGGACAGGTTTCTAAAAGCCAAGTAAAGATGGAAGTACAGCTGATTTTATAATGTTATGTGACTGTTGTGCTCTACCCAGATTTTAGGTCCTCTTTTTCATGTATTTGTTTTGTATTTGCTCACCAACTCAGGAAGAACACTTCCACAGAGCTAATGGGTTTACAGGGAAACAAATGGGACAATCAAACTGGAAAATCATACCTGTGATTCTCCTGATAGCTGCCGCCATTCTCTTGTCGCAACAAAACAGCGACGTTCCCGAGGTAGGCCTTCCTTGCCTAGCAACAGGCAATCTCAGCGGCCGCCCCTGACTCTGCTCCAGGGCAGCCTGGGGGCCTTTGACACCAGCCAACGGATGTAAACAACCAACTTCACCCCTTTGGGTGCCCTCACCCCAGTGCCAGGCAGAAAAAAACCCAGGGAGACAAGGACCTGCCCCTCCCTATAATGCTAACAACAATGGGTTTCACTCAGACAGAGCTTTTTTATATAGTGCTTCAAAACTCTGTGCAGTGAAGGCGGGGAAGTGACCTCAACCACTGCCACCACCTGGGGGTTAGACGGTGGCCATTTTGCACCACAAAGCTCACCCCTCCACAGCTCAGGAGGAGAAATGGAGGGAGTCCATCTCACAAACTGTGTATGGGCCGACTTCACAAACATACTCTCTGACAGATCGTCTGGATGACCTTGTTAACTTTTCTGGCCTAGGCTTCCAGCAGTCCGATTGGTGCCAGCAGATTTCAAACGGTGGATCTGATTGACTCAGGTGATTTGTCAATTCACAGACCCATTCCTTTTGTGGGAAGGATTTGTCAGAAGAAGTAACTGACATATTGGTTCATTAGCAATACACAGTCGCAAGATGGACAGAGGTGAGTCATATTGGAGGATGAAATTAGTCAGGCTCAGAGCCAGAAAATGAGGCTAGCTCATGAGCGGACGAACAGAGGTGTGGACAGGACTGCAGTCACATCCCGGGGGGTTTACCTCCTCTATAGTGCTGGGTATCAGAGCTTTCACTGGGGAGCCTGTTAGGCTGCTCTCATTTTTTAGCACAGTAAAAATGACATGCTGTATCATGTACTGCGATGAATCGGCAGTTTCCAGGCAATGCAGAAATATCACTCACAGATGCTTAAAGGATCACAGATTCAAAGAGGAATCAAATGCAAAACCAGATTAGAAAAATGCAAATCAGAAACTTCTATTATGACCATTATTCAAGCGCACTCTCTCTCTCTCTCTCTCTCTCTCTCTCTCTCTCTCTCTCTCTCTCTCTCTCATCACATCACAGGGCTTGTATTTTTGTGAATGTCTGTCTCTGGGGGTAAATGAATGGTAGAGGTTGTTCAATAAATTAAAACATTCATTCCCTCCTCTCTCTCTCAGACACACACACACACACTCACACACACACGCGCAAACAAGGAAACACATGCTCATACGTAGCAACACACACACACCCATTCACACAAACCCCATCCCCCCTGCCACACATACACACACAGTGTCAGCCTGGAGCTTTAGTAAGGTGTTGGGGTGTTGGGTGGGTAAGGGAAGAGGTCCAGGCCCCTCCACCCACTGCAGGCCCGTCACAGGACCCCCCCCCCCTCCCCGGCAAGCAGGGCCTGTGGCTGACATGAAATAACAAACTCATTTAGCAGACCGGGGGCGGTCTGACCATAATTGGTCCCAGACACAGCCTCTTTAGCGGCCTTTTAGCGGCCTTCCGCGTTTCTTCTTCCTTTCTTCTCGTTGCAGACGGGTCCACTGCAGGCCTGGTGCAGACTAACAAAAAAAAAATGTTACAAACTCTTTAGCAGAAAGACCGTTTTAGAGCGCGTTGAGAGGAACTTTCCATGTTGAGCATGAACCGCGGAGCTTCTGACGTCCCGCTGACAGCTGCTGCGGTCTCCGAGACGCGGTGTGTCGAATCTCAAGGCCGGAGCTTAGGGGCGAGATGGACCCGCACAGCCGCACATAACTCCACCGTTATGCAAACAGAGGTTTTAATTTATTAAGCGCTGTTTTTGATGTGGACGGCGCAGTCTTTACTCAGTAGCGTTTCTGGAGAAGTTTGTTTTTCAGGAAGCCAGCCTGCCTCGTCTGGTCTTGTTCTCACCGTTTCGATCTGAAGGATCTGGGCCAGAGACTGCCGCTGCTGCGCTCTGCCATCTCTGGCACCTCCATAACCATTTATGCTTTTAAACGAGGTGTCTCCAGTTCATTTCCAGAGGAAAGTAAGGCACCGCCAGACCTAATCTTTTGCTATACATATTTGATAAAATAGCAGTGTTACTGGAGGGTGGCTGTGTCTAGAGACTGGGCACAGTGTGGAGTGCGGGAGTGTTTTGGATGTTGGCTGCTGACAGGAGGCTGAGTGTTGTCTGGTTGGTATTTAGAGTACGCTTGTGTTTGCAGATTGGGTGTGGGATTGGCTTGGGTGCTGTCCGGAGGGGCTGGGGGGGGTGTAGTGTCACAGAGGCCCAGCTGATTCAGGGGCAAAACAGCCACATTGCTCATTCTTCATAATGTCTCCCCACATAGAAGCTGGTGCATTGGGGTCAGGGAGAGCACCTACCCTTGGTTTATATTAAACACTGGCATAACCCTGAAACACTGTGCAAAAGCACACAGGACCCATTCTTCAGGCTCACAGTTTATGGCTCTATGACATCATAATCATGCGCCCGACTAGACTGTCAATCTGAAACAGAGTAACTCTGCCCCAAGATTGTGTGAAAGCAGAAATTAATCCTCCTAGTTAACCAAAGTATGGATTGATAAACTGTCTGAACCAACCAAATCCACCCACAGAAATCTGCGGGCACCAATAAAAGGGACAGTTAGCGTGACCAGCTGTCGCTGCATGGTTGTCGTCGCTGTCGTTTGACTGTGGAGCCGCGTGCCTCTCCTCACCCCCCAGTCTGTTGTGCACATGCACCAGGTGTGGTTTGCTTGGCAACCGTATTTACAAACACTGCATGCCAAGCCTGTCCACTGTGCAAATGTGTGTTTCGTTAACCCAAGCAAGCCTGCTCCCCGTTCAGAAACACCATTACAAGGCAGCCATGGCAGTGTTTTCACATCTCTGTCTGCACAGTACACTGCTAAACACCTACTGTGGTTATTTTACTGGAGTTGAAACAAACATACACATACAGGCACTCACACACACACATGCATACAAACACTCAAAGAGGATTCTGTTTTTAACAGTCCAAACTCATGGTGCAATGATCAAAATGGAGTTTTATTACACTGAGTTTTACAATTACTGTCATGTTTATTTCATAATTATGTATTGTCATTTACACAGTTGAATGTGAAAATAACACTGCCATAGTGGTTAGTCCTTTACTGCACTCACCCCCAACGCTTCATGTTTAATTAATTTATTATCTCAAATGTCCCTGATACTGGACAACGTCCACAGCTCACACTTTTACACAGAATCCTTTTCCACTGCTGGACGGTTAAAGAAAAGCTCATTTACTTTACCAAAATATATTACAGCAGCCCCTATGGACATTTAATTAATTGAAATAAAACATATCTTTAAGATACTGCATCCCGTGGTTCAGAAAAATAAAGAAATTACTGTACCTTTGAAGGCATTGTAATAAAATACAAAATGCAGTTCTGTAAAAATGTATTTACCATTACATGTTCTTTATACAATGATAAGCCCGCAAGACAATACATTTCTGTGCGTTTTTTCTGCAGTGGGAACGCGTTTCCCCGGGGTTTACCTGATACACCGTGTAGAAGTACTGATATTACAGCGAGAGTTTTAGGTAATTACGGGGAGCACATCCGTGGCCTGTCCCGGGGGACACGGAACATGAGCCAAACATGAGACGGCAGAGCTCCCGCAGAGGATTACCCCGCCCCGCCCGCTGCCGAGAGAGAGAGAGAGAGAGAGAGAGAGAGAGAGAGAACGGCGCTCGTTTACGCTGCGAAGAGGAATTACCCCGGACATCAATTTTTTACATCACCTCAAGGCGAAAAAATAACAGACTTTCAGGACTCTGTTTCACTTTCGGCCATAAATTTCCCCAAGCAAAGGACAGCTGGCCAACCACTGTGTGAGCCTCCCCCCACCCCTCAGCCAGCTCTTTAAGTCAGAGGCACAGTGGATGTCCAAGAGCCAGGAGGGAAAAAGTCCAGCTCGAACAATTAAAACCGCCCTTTATCTTGACGCGGTCGTTCAGACTTTTTCCACGGCGCCACACTTCACCGGAGGTGACACTCTCATGGAACATCGTCGTAAAGAAGGGAACGGCCGTTACCGAGCGTCAAAGTTAGTTAAAATAAACGGGTGAAAAACGCTCTTTTTCCATCTCTGATATTTTTCAACCTTCTCGAATAAAATAAAATGAAATAAAATAAAATAATGAGATTGACCTTCAGAAAGTAATGGAAGTAATGCGCTGTGAGAATCCATGAGGCATTAGCCGAAATCCCAAAGGCTTGCGCATGACGATCTGCGTGCCCTCCTAACTCAACCAGCATGACGCAGCCAAGCCGTTCCAGATATAAAATAATTTATTGCTGCGAGCTGCCCGAAACCGTATATCAATCAAACAGCTTTTTGTGGCCTTGCCGCATAAATCCCAAACTTGGCTGCCCGCTTCCCTCTCCCCCATCCCTCGCGGCCTGCCAGCATACCTCAAGAATAACCCAATTCAGCAGTTAATAATATGGAAACAGAATACGCAAGGAGGGGGAGAGAAATGTTAATGTATATTAGACACACGGACCAAAAAAAAATCCTGTCATTAAATCCTGTTTAGAAGATCGCTAAGAGTATCCAGATATTTTCTTGATATTCGTCATTGTTCTGCCTTTTCCAATTTACAATTGAATTAAACCGAAGTTTGACTACAAACAGACTGCAGTGGGCTTTAGTTTGGTTCATAATTAGAAAGTTCTGCCTTAAACCTTGGACGCTTTGAAAGGTTCTGATTGATTGACTGGGTCTGCACAGAACACACTGTGGCATTTTTCTACGGGCATTGGAATAGAATCGATCGTCGCCTGGTTAACGTTAAAGCATCCAAGGGGATGCGAGAGTTCCTTTGCGGGACTGTCTCCGCTCGAGTTGGGTAAGATGAAACCATTTGGTGCGACTCGCAGGGGCCAAAACTGCTGAGCTAAACAAAATGAGTTTACACTAATTAGGACCACGTTCAGAAGGGGCGCTGCAAACCTCTGTGACATTGTATCTTTTATATACACAGTCACTGTAACAATGCGCAACAGGGAGGAGGCCAGAGCCGGACACTAGTTTTATTCTAGAACACAGGCGGCATTCCACGATGCTCAAGCAGTTCTAGTGCCTGTGTAAAATCAGATTATTATATGGCATATTACAAAAAAAAAAAAAAAAAAAACTGCATATCGCAAATAAAATGTCACAGTACATTTAATTTTATTGTTTACACTTAATGATGAGTAAGTTCCAGCTTTCATTCCAAAAACTGTTGAAAACTCAATCTAACCACATAGCACAGTGTGAGGTCTAGTTATGTTTGGTTTTTCTTTTTTGTTTTTTTCTTTGTTCCACATTACTTGGACAACATTTGGGATGTTGAGTACAAATTGTCTTACAAAAACCGTTTAATCAAATTAAAAGTGCAGCTGGAATACAAATTGCTATCCCAGGCCAGAACCGCAAAAAAACTAATCCATGAATTTTTATGAGAAACAGCAGTTTACGATCTCTCTTTGGGGAAGACAACTGAGAGTTGTACAGCTTGCATGTTTGATTAGAGGTAATCAAGAAACCTGCTGCACTATTAAATCACGCTAATTATAACATATGCCTCCCCAGCTCAGAAATAATTAATACACCACTAATATTATCCAAATTCAATATTACTCTACTTCCAGATAAGCTTTAGCTCTGTCAATAGTAAAATGACTAATTCCAGTGAGAGCAACTTGAACAGTGTTCAGCATGGCTTTCTATAGGGAATCAGCAGTGCTGACGAGCCATAATGTCGTATACATTATGTTTTTGTATACATTATAATGTATGTCGTATACATTATGGTGTAGTCTATATAATCAACATTTGCATACTCTGTTCAAACGTGTTTGTCCCTCCCATCCTATAGTGGAGGCTACCGAGCAAAAGTAAGGTTCTGAGTTATTCTCCCATTCAGCTAAAAGCTAATCTAATCTCACCGCGATGTCTTTATCTGACAGACTAGTGTAGCACACTGAAGAATGTTGATGTTAAAGGAGAGATCGAAGACAACTTTACAACGGGCGGAGATTCTGGTATCCTCAGCTTACCCTCAGATACTGTACACACACATTGAGACATGATTACACAGAGAGAGAGAGAGAGAGAGAGAGAGAAAGAGAGAGAGAGAGAGAACCCGACACTTTTGCTCTCTGGATAAGGTCAGCTCCGATACCTCTGGTCCCATGACACAGGGCATGATCCGAAGTGCTACGACTGCTGACGTCAAACCGGGTCAGTACCATGACATCAAGCGGGGGTTGGGGGTCTGACACCACAGGTTGCCATGGATAACATACATTAGCCCATTGATATTAGCACTGTTTTCCCATGCTGATGCTGCTTTGGTTCAGCGATCCTCAGTTATAGTCCTGGAGAGCCAAAGAATCAAATGAGCCAAATGAGCCAATGAGCCAAAAATCAGTTTGTTTTTTTTGTGGTTAATCATTGCTTGAAATTGTTGATTACGTAATCAGACTCACCTCACCGACTTTTTTGGGTCTGAATTGGTTTGGGAATTTAGAAACAGAAAAAGAAACTGTTATGGCCAAACGACAGCATTACAGGTTTGCACCGCATAACGTCCATTCGGGCAACGTCCAACCGCATATACGTCCATCATCCCACAAGGTTATAATCAGAGCTCAGAAATCCCGATCGGAGAACGGGACCTAGTGGCCATAACCTATTTAACCCATATATTACCTTGCCACATACATTAGCTGAAATACAGTACTGTATGTGTACAGTATCTTGGCTATTTAGTCAGTACAAGAACACTGCAGTATAGCTTTGATAATATGGTGTTTGCACAACATCCAAATCAAAGAACATCCTATTTCACAGAGCTTATTGTGGACGTTAAGCGACGCAGACCTGTACCTGCACAGCAATGGTGAGTACAGGTGCCACCTGACTGGCATAAACTCCGCTGATGCCACACGGCTCGTTGGCACACTCAGCAGGCTGTCAGCTGATGCCAGCTCTGACTTGAGTTTTCCGCCTGAGCTAGCTCCGCTTGTTCAGCTTGACCCGACTCAAGGTCCTCTCTCCGGCAGAGTGAAATACTTTCATTCATGCATTTCTGCTCCTAACTCATAAGGGATGAAATGTATGGTCCTCAAAACAAGGACCAGAGGACTTGAAATAACTTAACATATATTATTTATATAGTACACTCATATCCCTTTGCTTGCCACATTCACACATATCACAGATAATGAAACATGACCATGCAAAAACGAATATTTATGTGTAAAAACTTTTCACTTCAGTGAAAATTCTAGCAAATCGGGAGTATGGCTGTGAAACAACGTGCAACACTTGAAACAAAAAAACCTGGTCTCTTTAAGGGTATATGAAATTCAGTGATAACAGACTTCAGCTCCTTTAAGGTTCTATATTGGAAAGCAAGGAGCACGTTCCAAAGAGCGTGTTTGCTTGTCTCCAGTTAGGAAATAGGAAGTAGAGATGATCCCACTGAATCTAGCCCACTGTGCTTTATTGCCTGTGGTAACTTAATTAGTAGAAGTTGTCTCAAATGCCTACAATTTCCTCTGCTATCTCTTTTCCTGCTAAAAACTGCAGTCATAATCGCTCACAAATAAGACCTGATTATACATGTGCTAATCTATTTTAGGAGCCCAAAAGTGGGAGAGAAAGAATCGCTTCAGGGAGAGGAGGACGAGAGGAGACCTGCCAAAAGACTTCCCTGATACACTACGGCTCAATAAAGACCAGACCCCACCCTGGTTTCATTGACAAATCTCAGACAGGGGGGCGAAAGAGAGAGAGAGAGGGAGGGAGTGAAAGTGTGTGTGTCTGTGTGAAAGAGAGAGACAGCAGTTTCTTCTTCAAGCCCTCACTCGTTTCCCCAGGGCTCTCCTCATCCCTCTCTTTTTTTTTCTTTTACTCTTTTTTTTTATGGCAGAAGCGCACCAGACTTCAGAGCTCCTCCCTAGTGTCACCCCCATTCAAATAGGGCCCAATTTCTAGCCCGTCGTAAAGCAATTACCGGAAAATTCCAGCGTCTCTTTTGACTGCTCCCCTCTTTGACTGGGCCGGGGGGGGTGTGCATGGGGGGTGTTCGGGCTTCAAAGCTGTCTGCACTTTCCGAACAGTGTGGACAGACACACAAGGGCTCCTGGCTCCTTTTATTTTTTTTTCTCGCCCGCCGAAAAAAGGAGGAACGTGAAGGAGAGGCTGTGTCACACCGTCCAGCCGCTGTTCAGGAAACGGCAGGGTGAAAAAAAACAAGCCAAACTTTTTTTTTCCCTTCTTCTCCCTGTGGCGGTTTTTTAAAGAGTGTGCTGTTCGCCACCCTCCTCACTCGGAAACGGCATTCAGGCTCACGGCTCCGCGTCTAATTTGCTGGAAAACAACCTTTTTTCCACGGCTCGAGCACCTCTTTGTCCCTCTCGCGTGGGGTCTCTGACACTGTTTGACACCCCGACAAAGTGAAGACGAGAGGGGCCTTCCGTCCCGGGCGCCGAGGGTCGGCCAGACGTTTCAATTAGGACAAAACTCAGGGACGCTTGATCGTTTTCAAAAAGCCCTTGAAAAAGATAAACTCTTTTCAATGAGCCCTTCGCCGCGGGACGCCCTCGTATCTGAATAATACTTTGTAGCCACGCTGGGCAAAAAAAACAAAACAAAACAAAACAAAAAAAACTGTAAATCACAGCGTTTAGGAGATGCTCCAAGAGAACTCCACTTCAGCTCCGAGAAGAAGGTGCCGTATTCATGGCTGTCATTAACGAGTACAGGCCAGCCATTGGCCTTCTTAGTGTAACTGTATGGTCATTTGTAGACAGGCGCTGATCAAACAAAAGGAGTTTTGCAAGCATTTCCTTGCATACCTTTAGCACTCTTCCAGCTAGACCCTACTGCACTGTACGGGTGGAGAGCAGCCATTGAATTGTTCAGAAAATTCACCGTCTTCCAAGCTTTAAAATGTAAGATTCCCAAATTAAGAACGTCTGACCAGGAGCAAAACTACAACAGCTACGACGGTTAATATGTGCTTCTGCAGCCTCTCTCACGCTGAAAGGAGAGCTACACTGAGAGCTACAAACTGATAAAGGTTTTTCACAACACCATGTGACTAAAACCGGCATGTCTGATGTTATTTTTTGTTTCCTGGAAAAGTTGTCTTTTTGCAGTTACAAAGTTTGTTTTTCAAAATTGGCAACATGGAAGACATACTGTACAGTGAAAACAAGAGACATGGAAGATGTTTCAAAAATATGAGAGGCCATCACTTCTCCAGCTCTCCACCACTGACTCGCGGTTTAATTTAAATTTATTTTGTAAGAAAGATAGAATTCCAATTTCATTTGACCGGTGTAGTGACTGAAAACAAAAATCTGAATGCTAGGTAATTTAAGCGCACCTATGCAGGGTGATTAAGAGTATGTGTAAAATCTCACGTCAAAATGAAAAAACAATCACAGCAATTAGTGATCGTTTATAACCTGTTGTTTTTTCCTTGATCTTCACAGATTTAGGTTCAAAGTATTTGGGTACTGAAGTATCTCTCCTGCTTGTATCCGTAGCGTAAACCACCCTAAATCACAGAATAAACCGGTCTGGGTTTTTACTGCTGTATAAAAATAATCCACTTCATGGTGGTGAGCACCCTCAGCCTGGCCTCTTGGCCACAGCGCACCCCCCTGTGGCGGCGTATTTCCATGGAGTCAAACAACCCCGCCACGGTTCACCCCTCACACGTTACACAATGAGAGTACACAACTTTGGACCGAGCTGCTCTTTAACATGACCCCACAAGCGTTCGGAGAGTGACGCCATAGCCCTTGAAAGTGATACCCCTATACCCCCCCACCCCACCCCCCCCCGGCTGGGCCATACTGGACGAACACGGATCCGGCGCTTACAGTTTCATTCGAAAGCGCGGGTTCCACAGTGCAGATTAAAGTTCACAGTGGCGCTATTGTTGGCTGATAATGACAGCCGCGCAGCAGTTAAAGGAATGGGACGGGGGGACACGGCTGGAACACCCAACACCTCGATCGCCCACGCACACTGACAGGCAGGAGGCCTTCCCCAGATCCACTGCGGCGAGGGGAATGGGGGGGGTAAGTACCAGCAGGACCCACTTCAGAGGGAAGCATTACCCCCTCAGGTGTTCCTTTTTTCTGGGATGGGGGGTAGGGGTGGGTGTGGAGGTGGGGGGTTTTACCTCACTTATCTGATGTGGCCTGTGAGCTGAAACCACAAAATATCCACTGAGAAAGGCCGAGCACAGAAAATTTAAAAGGTAAAAAAGAGCTGCGCAGGCTAGGCCAGAGGCTAGAGTTCCCTGTGTGTGTGTGTGTATGTGTGTCTGTGCATGCGGTTTTATTTCCGTATGGGGTGTGTGTGTGTATGCATGTAGTTGTGTGCATGTGTCTGTGTGTGTTTGTATGCATGCATGCAGAGGATTGTGTGTACAGGTGTGTGTGTGTGTGTGTGTGTGTGTGTGAGAGAGAGTGTGCGCTTGTGTGTGTGTCTGTATGCATCATGTAATGGTTGTGTATGTGTGTGTGTGTGTGTTTGTGAACATGTGTGTGTAGGAGGAGGGTCCTAAAAACACAAAACCTTGATATCTGAGACCATTTTAACAGCGACCAGTTAAAAAAAAAAAAAAGGAAGGAAGAGAAGAGCTCAGGACAGTTTCATTCAACGCGACTCAGAGAGCACCGTCTGCTTCCCATCAAACCCCCAGTGTGTTTACACAGTATAATCCCCCAACCTTCTCATCTCCCAAACGTAAAACGCACTCCGCTCAGAGAGATGCCACTTTGCGCTAAAGTGGAAAATGATACGCAACCATCTTCTAATCCCGTTCTCCTTCGGACAACTACGATTTAGGCGATGCCCGAGGCAGGGGTTGGGGGGTGGGGGTAGGGAGGGCATCAAAGAGAGAAAAAAAAAGAGTACTGTAGTGGGTAAAACTCTCGGGCCAGTATTTCGAGCGACATGATTGGTGGAGCGGTCCTCCGTGGATACCGCTACACCAGCCCCTCCTTGTCGGGACGAGGCTGGGGAATTCACAGTTCGCCGCGCGGGCCTGCTGAGAACGCAGTTCCATTATGTGGCGGTAGTCAAGGAAACACCTGAAGAGGAAGAAGGAGATGGAGAAGGAGAGGAGGAGGGACACTCCCTGTGCACAGAAACGGCTCGCTTTAATGAGCCCTGACTATTGTTTCATTGGCTGTTGCATCATTCATTTGGGCGCTGTTGGGAGGAGGTCACACGGGACCCCACGACAGTCAGTACAGGGGCGGTGATTCACCATCCCTCCTCCGTCCGAACGTCTCATTCACGCCCGTCGGCAAGATCACCCACGTATCATATGCGAATGTGCTTAAAATATAGTTATGGCTACAAAACATGACCTTTCATTTCACATTAAAGCTAACGGACAGACAACGCACAAGACCTGCGAGAGGGAGGTGGGGGCGGGAGGAAGAAAGGGAAGAAAATTACTGTATGAATTTCCAAATTCAGTTTGCTTGCCATTAATATCCACATCAGATTAAAAATATTTCAGAAATGAGGTAGGAATTTCCAGCAATCAGATTTATGTGGAAATCACAACCTAGACCTAATCCCAATGTTATCTGATAGAACCTTCCCTTGTCAGGTTCAATGTCGTAAATATTAAAGTTTGGATTGTGATGTCACAGTGATGTGGGAGTGTTTTTCTCCCTGGCCCACAAAACATCAAACAGCTGCTGAAGCCTGGACAACGCTCAACAAAAGACTGGAATGTCCAGTATAAAAGCTTCCCCAATGCTCCTGGGAATTCCAGCTACTGAAATGAAGATTGACATGCTACGTACGATTAAATAATTATTTTCTCAATATTGTATGAGATGTAATTTTTGTTGTCCAACTCTCCACTTCATTCCTGTCTCTGTCCATATTAGGCTTTGATGCCATCTCATTGCGTGTCTTCCAGGCCTCAGCCATATTCCATCCCTGTTTTGTGGATGATGTGGGAGTGTTTTTCTCTTTTGTGTCTGGCCCACAAAACACCAATCGGATGCAGCTGAAGCCCCAACGAACAAACACTGGGAACTCTTGGGAAATCCAGCTATTCAAATGAAGACTGACATTCTATGCAAGATCCAATCATTATTTTATCAATATTGTGTGAGATTTAATTTGTGTTATTTTTTTTTCTTGCTCAGAGAGCCCACTTTCCACTGCATTCTTGTCTCTGTCAATATTGGGCTTTGATGCCGTCTCATTGCGTGTCTTCCAGTCCTCCGCCATATTCTATCCATGTTTTATGGACGAGTGAGAAAAAACGGCATCATCTGCATGGAAACTGGATTATCAACAACAGATCAAAGGATTAGAGGCATTCTCAAAACTAAAGCTTCAAATCTGAGCCTTTCTTAGTGACGCTGTCACTGACACTCAAACAGCTGCGCAGGAAAATTAACCTGTTAACCCCCAGTAACCTGCTTTACCTTAAAGGGATCCTCCAATATTATCAGCCAAGCCCTATCGTTTACATACCGAGAGTGGAGAAACCCACCGGTACCAGTTTCATTTCCGTTCATTCATGCCAGAGAAACCCTCTGAGAAATTCGCCAGACCACAGTAGTCTCACTGGAAGATTCCACTTTTGACTGGAGCTAGTTTGTGCCTTGGATGTATGTGGAAAACGCACATAGAGTTTCATTCAGTTTCATAACTGCCAACTGCAGTCCCAGGAATTGTTCCAATAATTTCTCTGGAATTAATAGAGAGAAATTAAAACATTACCGGTGGGTTTCTCCACTCTTGGTGGGTAAATGACAGGGCTTAATTGCCAAAATATTGGAATGTAAGGCAAAGAGATTACCGGCAATGTTATGTGAGGATATACGAAACATATCCACTGAAAAATCTTACAGGCAAAGACTGCCAAAACATGCAACAGGGTAATCAGAAATAGACAGACAAAAGGAGAACAACTGGAATTGACACCATTTTCACCATGCCAGCAAAAATTTCATATCATAGCAAGATTTCCCCTTATATTTATTTTCTTACAATCCTTTAAATAGTGGGTGTATGTTTCTGTTATGACTTCTTTCATGCTATCTGTATCAATGTAGTATCTGCGCTAAATTGCAGGAGACAGACTCTAGAAACAGACCCATGTCAACGTGCTCTGTGGTATGAGAAGCAACACTTCAGAAATAGAGAATCTGAAAAAAAACTGCTTTTTTCTTTTAAAATTTGAAAAAAAAAATGGCAGAGGAAGAAATACGATATTCCCAATATGTTTATTTTTGGTTGATTTTCCAGCTCTCACTGGTTCCAGCACCAAATATCGTATGTGCAAACCTGCAGACCGCTGCAGCTCAGGAGATTATTTTTGTTGGACGTCTGCTGACTTTCACTGAAATTTCTTTTCAGCTATCAGGCCACGGACATTACAATAATAACAGATTAGCACATATACCTTCATGAGCTGGATACAAACGGTCCTCTTGTTGTCAAGAGGACCAGTTTTACAATATCTCGGCCGGCTGCCACAATAGCAGCTCACAGAAGAGTTTATATTCCTCCTAAATACATAACATCTACATAGTCATTTAGTCAAAAAAAGGCAAATAAAAAATACATAAGAAAATTAATAATTGGGGCAGGGATTCTTAGGCAAACTGAACATGATTGGTCAATTCAAAAATGACCCAATCAAACTATTCCAACCTCCCTCATTGCAGTACTTTGATTATAAAGTCCTTTGTGACATCACAGTGGTTAGCCAGACTCATTGGCTAGCTCACAATTGATAGCCAGGGGCCACCAGGCTTCTGAAAGGGGCATCTTAACCGCCATCCTAACTAGCGGGGCAGGCAGTGAACAGTTGGCTGATCATGTGGATACAAAACGCTTGGCGAAGCCCCTTCGCATGGTGCTGTCAAACCCATGAGTGTCATGGTTCACACCTCAATTAACTCTGGATGGCAATATGAAGCACCCAATGAAACGCCCCCGCTAACTGGAGCCCATTCCCTTCACACGCTCATACACAAAGCAACATGTCTGACCACGTGCCCTAAAAGTATCTTACAGTTACTCGGTTTCTGTACCTCCCAAATGTAAGTTGGGAAGTCCAGTCCACTGTGAAAATGTAGGAACGGCGCTCTAGCTCGATCAGTTTCAACATGAGCGACAACGCTTGCGGCAATGCACAACTCACATACAGCCGATACATTCTAAAGTCTTGCTACAACCTTCGGTTCTCACTAGCTAATTAAAGAGTGTATGTGGGGTTTTCAGGTGGCTCGCGGAGAAAAAGCGCCTTTCCCTGGTGCCAGTTCACAGTCCCTGCTGGGCCATTACAAACTATGGCTGGAGATCTTCACATAGTTGAGGCAACGATTGGCTCACCCTCTCCTCAAGAGAACAGGAGTTATATTGGTTAAGAATTCTCAGCTTCATGTTAGTCTCCGCAGCCTCTCCTGATTGGCTGGGAACCTGCAGCTCCCTGACCCAATCAGCATTGACAGTATATGATTGGTGACGCATCTGCGTCGCCGGGAGAAGCTAAGGCCTTCCATCATCTGAACCTGAGTAGGGCACCAAAAACGAGCAACAACAACAACAAAGTTATGAAAAGCCTAGTTGGGTTGGGTGGCCGGTTTGTCTATTAAATATTTGTATGTGTGTGCGGCCTCCTCCACTGTGTCTGTGTGGGGGACAGTCGCTCTGCAGGGCTGTTCAGGTGAGAGAGGGATGAAGAAAAAAATGCAGCCAAAAAAAGGTAGAAGCACATAAACATAAACCTGAGATGTGCTCAGGGACGATTACGAGCATCCGTTCCCACCGCTTAATTACAGGACGCATAAGCGCTGGGCAAACAGCGCTGATACAGCCATCTCGTGGTTCCTTTATCTCCAGAGGGGGAACGCTTTGGGAGATATCTGGGGTGTTGCAGACTCCAGACCCGTCTGTCTTTAATATAAACGTCTGATGTCTGGAATGAGAACGTTTCTCTGTGCATGAAGTCCAAACTCCGAAAATTGTTGTGCTCACTCATCTGCAATGGAGACATCTGCATGTAGGAAATGACCATGTATAAAATCCAAAAGAATCCGAGACATAATATATGTTTGAAAGTTAAATCTGGATTTAATATTTGGCGGGCACATACAAAAACTACAAATATGCTTAAGAGATGTTTCATATTTTTTATCATATCAAAAACATGTCAAGATACCCCTGGATTGACCTTTTTTACCCAGTGAAAGTTTTCACACCAATGGTTGTTTTAAATTTTAGTTTGTAGCAGAGATGGTTAGCCTACAATCTTGATGCCCGTTGATTCGTTCAGTTTGGAGAGTGATGAAGGAACTCATCAAGACTCTACATGAGTGGCACACTGTCCACACTGTTGTTTCTGAGTCAATATCAACTTAAATGATCTCTGGTTCTCCACATGCACTCACATTAATTAGGCTAAGCCGAGGGTAATTTAACCTTTAACAGTTTAAGTTACTCTCCAAGACATGCGCGTACGTGCCCACACACACACACATACACACACACACACAAAGGGCCACTGCAATTCCATTGAAAAAACACAACAGTAAGTTACATGTTTCTGCTAAATGCACTGTCACACTCACACAAGAAAGATGTTAAATGCGCTCTAAAAAGTATATTTAGCCCTGCAAGCTCCCACAAAGTAAATTAAACCAACTTTCATGCCATATGATTCCAGTCAATTAAAACAGTTTTATTTTATCCTCCATAAATTAAGTGCATGCTCAAAATAAATCTCATTATATGCTGTCTCATAAACACACAACTGCCCAGTAACATCAGTTAATGTTTTGCTATTGGTGGCATGGACTCTGTCAGACCTTTTGATGAGATATAATTGCATGTTATGTGAGTTCTCAGCTCCAAGCAGCCCGTATAAAGCCAGCAGCTCTCAGCTTCTGCACACTGCATAATCTGTAGTACATATCCTGCATGGTACATAGTCTGTATAAACATTGTGCTGCTTGGCACACATCCTATGTAATCACAGTGTTATGTGTTGCACAGTGTAAATAAACATGGTGTTGCATGTTACATACTGAATACAAAGTGGACTATGCTATATCGCTCATATAAACATGCAGTCGAATGGTACATCACCTATATAGACATTATTTTGCATGTTAAATAGTGTAAGTAAACATTGTGTAGCATGTTTCAACATAAACACAGTGGAGTATGTTGTATGACACATTTTAACATGATGTGGAATGGTACATAGCCTATATAAACATTATTCTGCATGCAAAACAGTGTAAGTAAACATGGCGCTGCTTGTTACAAACGCTGTATAAGCCTGGTGCTGTCGGGTACATGTGAAGACGGTGTTGCCTGGCACATGGTACATGAACAGCTTTTCAAGAACCCTTTGAGCTTATAAAACTCATAAAACCCTATTTGAGATTCCAAGCCAAGCCCTGATAGATTTATGCGATTTTGGACCGCCCTGCGAAAACATTAATCATGTTCAATCAAGGCTATGAATCTTCACCCGATTTCCCACGTGCGCGATGGAGTGTGCGCTCGAGTCTGTGAGAGGTCCAGACAGTAAATTAGGGGTGCCATTTCAACCCTCCCATTTGGCAGTTTAGCCTTACCCTAAAATTAAGGTTAACGCCGATGTCACTTTAAGCAAATTAAGATAGCTGTCTACGCAAACTGCAGTGGCAATGGGTCGGGAACTTAACTTGGCGTGTTACATTCAAATAGCCAGCTGTAGCATAACATCCAAAATCAATCCGAACGTTTTTTTTTTTTACAGTTATAGCCTATATTGAACAACACCGAGGCAGACAAGTCGCGAGGTGTATGATTCGGTCATGCGCGTTGTAACTGCGATATCACCTAGCAGGTTTGCTTCTGCCACGTGTAGTACTGTATAGCAGCCGCTGAGAACGTGCCCGTGTGTTACAACAACGCCTGATCTACAAAGAGGGCAGGAGCACGCGGGAGGAAACAGATGTTGTTGCCGATGCCTCTCATTGTTAGTCGGCTCTCCTTTCTGTCCTGCCAGCTGCGAGAGCAATGGTGCTTGTAGCGTTAATGCCCTAGCGCTACGTTACCGTCTGTTTTCATTGTCAAACGAGTTCACAGATCCAAACGTGTGTCTGATCAACGCCAGAAGTGGTAACTGACACAAGGAAAAACTGTAGTTTTTTTCCTGTCAGAAGCAACTCTTCTGGCAGGGCTGTCCTTCACATGCGATGCAGTAATAAACAAAACTAAAATAAATGCTCACTTTTATACATTTCGTAAGTAACTGACAGAAATCACCTTTATTTACACGTCATGTATATGCGTCTGTAACTGACAGCTGGTAAATACACACATGTAATGATACATCATGCGTGAATTGCAATGTGTTCGATAAGGTCTATCTTCTGGGACAACTGCACTGAGAAATACAAATGATGCCAAGAATGAACACAAACTTACAGATTGTTACACTGTGCTGTTCTTGCATTCCCGGTGCCCAATCCATGCCGCTGTACAAGAGTTTTTGTTGTCGGCAATATAAAAATTCATAATCTGTCACTCTATCACTCCATACCTATATCCTGTTACATTTTATTCCACAGTAGAACGGCTATTCCATTGACTGCTTCGTGAGTTTACTTCTGTTGACAAGCATAATCAGGAGCCTCACAAAAATTAGCATGACTTGGCAGTTCCACGAGGTTAGTTTGGCAGCGCTGAAGTTCACACGCGCATGAAAAAAATTACTCCCCGGCAGCCGCACTGTAACATTTACAAGACAATTTACAACCATTTACAAGACAGCCGTACGCCATCAAGAAACAAAATGCGCTCTTACCTCTTTTTGGCCTTGGGAAGCTCTCGTGCAGGTGAAAAACAACTTTTTCCACAAAGTGCTGAATGTTACTGTGTTCCGGGCCTCTGACGAACACCATCCAGTCATGCGTAAAGCCTTCCACGGTAGGTTTCTTTCGGACCTGGGCACGGTGACCAAGCTCTAGTTTCACCTGAACCGCACCCTATTATACAGCAATAACAGGGGACGTTATAATGCACTGAAATCGGCTTATCATCCCAACATTAAGAGTCACTAACCATGTAGGCTATGATTACAGTTAAATGTGCGCTCCTCAGATACAGATACGTAAGCGCATTCATCCAAGTTTTCAGTGGACAAATTAGTTACTGTACTCAACATTTCACCATTATTTAAAAACTATGCGTGTGTTGCTTACATAATTGTTAATCCCCTTTAACAGCGCGATAAAGTATAATCTTGATCGCTGATGTTATCTCGTTTATTCTGAGTATGCAGTTGTCATACCTACCGAATACGAGTTGACATTACATGTTTTGTGCTTCTCTGACGAATGTGATATTTCACAGCAAGAGGACATGTACACCTTTTGCAGAATAACTCACACCCAGCAGAGCGTGGGGACACTCGGCACTGTGGACGTACCTGTCGGCGCGGACTGCCGAACTAGTTTAACTGTATTTCTCTTGCATGGAGAAATATAGCTAGAATCTGCCGCACAGATGGGCACAGCGTTATCACCCCCGTAAAGCGTAGAAAAACTAAGGCGTAATAACTTCGAAGCTAGCATCAGAGACTACTCACCGAGCTGGTCATTCTTGGGGCCGTGCGTTAAAGCTATTTCATGGAGAATGTGCTTTAAATGGGGAGGTGGAAGAGCGTACTGTGTCGATGGCGGACATTGTCTCGTAATTGAACTCACTCCCGAGTTTGAGTCTGAAGAGAGGAGGAATACGCATGCGCTGTTTCAGCACACCAACTGGAGAATTGCAAGCGGCACAGAGGAGGTGAACAAACGAAGCGGCGTAATTATACTGACAACTGATGTATTGCGTCATGCAAACGCCAAGAAGGCTTATAAACCAAGATAACACAACTTTTCATTTATCTAACTGTTTAAAAGAGAGTATATGACATGGTAAAACAAGACAAACCACCTTGACTCTTTCTTCTTCTTCTTCTTATTCTTCTTCTTCTTCTTCTTTCTTCTTCTCTTCTTCTCAAATTATATTCCGTTTAATCTCTGATTGGTCTTTTTCAGTTTTTGTCACCATAAAGACCATATGAAATACATGACATAAATCTACCCATGCAGAGTAGTCAATTGTGTTCAGACAGTTAATGATAGATGATGATAGTTGTGCTAAACAATGCAAGTTATGACACCTTCAGTTTATGAAGAGCGAAATCAGCGGGGCGTCCTGCACAGACACAGCAACATGCCAGGGGTCTTTTCATTTCTTTCAGCGCTAACCCAATATTTAAAATCTCTTGCTTTTGTTCGGAACTCATAGTTCAAATGAAACTCTGCAAAACCTCAAGCTCATGTCAAGACATCCAAAACCAAGTGCCCCTGGAAAAGATGCTGGAGCTAAACTGCAGTGATGAACAGAACTGAATCAGCTGCCTAAACAGGTAAAAATTCAAATGAAAGTGATATCTGTTGCCCGGGGTAACGGTGTCTCTTGAGACCTGCATAAAATAAATGATTCCTCCTTTGAAAGAGTCTTGATGTAGTTTAGAGGGGACACTACAGGTGTTCCATGAACACTGGACTCCTCTTTTGTGTCACCTTGAGGGATCTCTAAATAAAAAAAAAGTACACAGAACTTGCTTAAATGCTGAAACCACACAATGAAATTTCAAAGCCGACGCAGTATTATTTCTTGCCAATTTTGACTAGATGATCTACAGACTCTTTGTATTAAAACACTATCTCAGAATGATGGCACAAAGTGCCGCGCTGACACCTTAACATTTATAGTGCTTTACTTTCCTTTGATGAGGATGAGGAAGCTGTGATTAACGCAGTGGACGTGTATCTAAGAGGTTACAGGTTCAATTCCTTTCTGAGGCATTGCCAGTGAGTGTGTGTGTGGCCCTGCTCTTAGCTTGCTACTCCAAGTTAAAACATAACTCAGGAATACAAAGACTAAATTCCACAACATGAAGATATACCTGAACTTAAATTCACAGAAATCGACCTGGCCTCAGATAAACTGTTAGAGCTGAATTACCAGCCAACTGTGAAAACATCAAAACGCCTGAAAAAAGAAAAATGGCTGCATCGCTTATCAAGCACAAGGATCTGAGCACAGCTTGCAGGATGGCCATATTTCACGTCAGACTCACAGGTAGCTTTGCCTTAATCACTGTGGCTTGCCCTAAAGCTACACCCACTGTTGTGATGGATGAGAAGCTCATATTTTCTTTCATTTGTCATCACAGGAGGCCTCCAAAGCTAGGGTAATTCATCTGGTATGTACAGTAGTGGATAATTAGCTTGCCACGAGGTCACTGGCTAGTTCGCGTTAGCCAGATACCAAACACACTGATTCGTTGGCAGTCTTGCCATTGGCCCCAGGCTCAATTCACAGCTGCTCTGTGGGTGTTTGTCAGTGTTGTTGACCCCTGAGTGTGTTCTGCATTATTAAACTGTTAAACCCTGAAACATGTTACTGGAGTTTTCAATTAGATTAGTGTTAGAGACTGTATATCATCATTGTATATTGGCCTGATGTAATGGCTGAACATTTTATCATCAGGCCAGTCCATCAGACTCATCCAGTCCATCAGCCTGGTTTCCAACCCGTTTCTTTGTATACCATTGGGTGCTGGAGATGCAAACATGATAACGATAGAATCCTACCCATAAAGTCCATAAAATCTTATCCATAGAAATCATAGAATGCTATCCATAAAAAGAATCTTATCCATAGAAATGATTGGATCCTGTCCATGGAAACCATAGAATCATATCCATGGAAACCATAGAATCCTCCCCATATCCTCCCCATAGAAATGATGAGGGTTTAGGAAAAATATTTTATCTCCATAAGCACAAACATCTACAATCATTTACCTTTCTTTTGATGAGGGTTTAGAAAAATATTTTATCATTCATTTTACCTTGTTTTTTTTACCTTGTTTTTTTACTGTGTTTATGTTTTAAAAGGAACTGGCACCAAAGTGTATCAACAGCCACAAATACAGCGCAGCTGAAGCCTAATCTGCAGGGAGCTGTGCGTGTTTTTGGCATCCCGCTAATCTCCTGTGACACCTCTGCTTCACAGCAGCCTTCAGATTGCATTTACCTGGGGGGAGAGCTCATATGGTGCCCGTCATCTCAAATCTCACTGCTTCCTCCCCGATGGGCCAACCTCCTCAGACGGCGATCTGGAGGAGCGACTTTCACATCAGGCAGCGGTGGTCTCAAACTCAGCGCAGGTTTTCATTCCAGCCGATCACTGCTGACTTAAACTGGTTCAATTATGTCTTAAGAATAACTCTGAGATGAACCACAGAATATTAGCAAATATTGTTATTTGGGGAACACTAATTGGGGAAAAAAAAAAACTCAAATTCTCCTAATCCACAATAAAACTCTACTCTGTAAGAGTAAGAGGGGTTTTGCACTTTGACTTGCTGGTCTGTTGCTCTTCCGATTTGACAGAAGAGGATTTCAGTGATGGGAATGTGGCATTTTCTGCCAAAGCAGCAACAGAGATTAGTGGAGTGTTCAAGTCCAGGCTTGATGCAGTACTAGATACTCTTTTGCCTGGAGGTGAAAAGGCAAGTCTAGTTTAGCTGAAGGGGCCTGTTCTCATCATTATTTGTTCATATCTTGTCGGCGTTGTAACACTTATGTAACTACAGTGTAACTGCTGTTTTACGAACTCATTGTTAGACCATAGTTTTATCTATAGACACATCTTTGTGGGTGCATTTTAAGAAGTATCTTTTTTATTCTGCAGTTGTCCCTCAACTCCTGCACAACCGAAACTCTAGAAACTTGAGTTCCACATCAGTTATTCAGTATGAAGATACAGATAATGAGGGAGATAGTGGATGCACTAAAAGTTATCAGGAGGTAATTGCAACAGTGCAGTGCCTTAATATTAGTGTCCATGTGAATAATGTTATTCATTAGCCTCCAGTTATGTATTGGTCATCATATGCAGCAGGCCTTGCCTAGGTTGTGTGAAAAGGGCCGTGTCTCTGTGCTGTAACCTTGGCCGCAGTAACCCTGGTCACTCAGATGTGAAATCTACCCAGCCTGAAGTCTGCCAGCCGTTGCCGTGGGCGCGTGCCAGGCTCGCTGCTCTCCTCTCCTAGTCATGCCCTTAATTAATCTGCTTTGATTGAAATGTTAATTTAATTCTGACGGGACGTTTCCTGCATTACACGTCTGTATTTCACGTCTGCTGTAGGTTCTTTCGGAGATAAATCTGCTGTTGGAACTGCGTTTCTCGCCTAATTAACAAATTAATCAATCTAATTAATGGAGGCTGTGTAATTATTTTTTTTTGTTAATAGCTGCCTCTGTGTTACGTATGGTGAAGTTGTGTCAATTAAGTGCAATTAATTGTTAAATTGATAGTTCTTGGTCGGACTGAAAAGTAAATTACTTGTAATTAAGGAAGTCTAATGTTTTTCTCCGGGGCTTTGAAATAAATAATAATAATACATCATAGAAAATAAATGTTGTAAATATAATTTATCTCCATGAGTTTATGCGTATGGAGATAACTAATAAGTGCTGCAAAAATCCAGGGCAGCACTTAGCTTCATTCATATAGAGCTGGACTGGAAGAAACACCAACATATGCTGAAAGATAAGGATTTTACATTTTTCGACATGTAGCAGATGTTCTTAACCAGAGCAATTTACACTTTTCACAGTTTTATACACTATTCATTTATACAACTAACTACTTAATCGAGCAATTCAGTTGAAGTAACGTCCTTGAGGCTCTTTGGGAATTGAACCTGCAACCTTTGAGTTACAAGATCAAACTCTCCAACCATTACATTACACTGCCACTCATTTGTGTTGCACTGTCACCCAGTTGTGAGATTATGTGAAATTATGGGATATGTTTTATTTTGCCATTATATCCTTAAGTGCTCCCAGCCAGCGTTTTGGGAGAGAGAGAGGGAAGGGAGCTGGGAGAACAGTACCCGTGAGGATACACTCCCCTGCCATATGGACCATTAGCCATGCAGATGCTGTGGGTTGCTAAGCAACCAGTGAGATGCAAAAAAAAAAAAAAAAAAAAACATGGAAGCGACAGACACTTTATGCAAATGGAACACTAGAGAGGTTAGTATTCTCTCTGGCTCTGTTGTTCCTGCTCTCACCCAATAAACAACCATGCAGGTCCTTTATGGGCCTCACTGAGTCATATCCTGATTAAAGTGCTGCCACCAGGAGAATAATGGAGAAATGCCCACAGCACCCTCCAGTGGTGAGATGAACTGGTGCATAGAAAGTGGCACAGTGTGCACTGGGAGAGGATAATAAAAAGAGATTTCCAGCCATTGTCTGGTCAGGTTTTGATTAATCAGTTTTGCTCATGTAAATAGAGGACTGGACCTTTGATTAGTTGCATCCTTTCACATCATGCCTGGTACAAATAAATGAGTTTGTTCTTTCTGCCTGTAGTCATACCACCTGATGCCCTACTCATGGCAAACTGCTGAAGCTAAGCAGGTGTTGATTTGCTCCAATTAAAGGTGTGATTGAGACATTAAACAAAATCCTGATTCACTATGGTTTGTAGGATGCCCACAGCAGTCTTTGAAACAGTGGGTGTGTTAATGTGCTTTTAGGTTGTTTAGGTTTACCCACTTTGATTGCTAAGATCCTCGCTGCAGAAGTTAACTGCTCACAGTTGGCCTTCCTGGTCTTGGCTGCCTTGTTTTATGTGGTCTCTCGTAGACTTTTGTTGTCCCGAGCACATGAGAAGTTACTGGGCGTGTGTAGGCGTATCCCATGATGCAGTGCTACTCACACAGCGCATCCTCAGTCTCTCGAGCTCAGCCAGCGGAAACCCGCCGGCACAAAGACGGGCCTGTTCCACACCGCTGACATCCTATTTCACCGGCCCGTGTGGTTTAACCTGACCAGCTCAGAGCAGAAAGTGCTTGAAGGATTTATCTCATTATAGCCTGAGAGTGACTGCACTGGTTTTTTTTACACTGTAGAAAACCTGCTTTTACAATTAGGCCTTTATGTGAATGCAGGACTGCCTGAGGAACTCCATTACCCACAGTGCTTTGCACTGTTAATTCACTTAGCAGACGTCTTTATCCGGAGTGGCTATAAAGCGGCTTTCATCTGACTATATGGCAGAGATCTCTGAGATAGAGATGAACCTCTGAGACACAAACAGACAGACACGTTCAATTTTCATCTGACTATATGGCAGAGACTCTGAGATAGAGATGAACCTCTGAGACACAAACAGACAGGGAGCGACACGTTCAATTAAGCCTCAAGGGAGAGGAGAAATGGCCACATGTGCACACACCTCAAACAAGCGTCCAAAGCCTTCTTCCTGTTCCAAACAAAACCCCAGGTGAGTGCGTGATCTACCTTCATCCTTAATGAGCCAAATATTCCTGAGGTCTGTTTTCAGCTGTCATTCCAGGTATGTGAGCTGTGATCTTCTCTCCTCACAAGCCTTTCAGTGGTGGGAATTTCATCAGCCCTGGTGTATTACCTTCCCCAGAGACTGGCCGGTTGGCTCATCCTGTCAACCGGACCATGTCAGAGCCACCGGTGACCAGCAGTCCTGCAGACCTCTGTCTGTAACAGGCTGTAACATGCCCTGGGGATGATGGAAAGGCATTAAGCTCAGGGTCCCTGTCTCAGTTAACAGCAGTGGCAGTCTCAGTTAACTCAGGGCAACAGTGACCCCTGCTGGTCACCCAGGCATCCACAGTCTGCCTGCCCAAACCAGCATATGAAATGTCCATTGACTTGTGCCTGTGCCACCATGCACCAAAATGCCAGCCGGAACACCAGCATACAGACATACAGTACCATTAAGGAAATGGAATAAAGCTGACCCCCACATCACGGGGTTAGGGGCTCATACTACATTAATATCATACATATATTTTATGCATTTATGACTGACTAAACTTTTTAATGTTTTCTTCACTTTTCATCTGCTTCGCACATCTTCTGCAGTGCTATGCAGTTTCCCACACAAGGCCGCAAAGCCAAAAAATTCCAATTTAATTGTTTGTTGCCAACCCACGAAAAATCAAGGCTGCAATGTGGAAAGCTGCAATGTGGGAGGGTCACCTGTATAATATAGTATATGTAATGATAAATGTGATTTTAAATATCCTACTCTCTAATAGGCACAGTTATTTATATATTTTCCTATGTATTGTGAAATGTTTATATATTTGTTGCTGTTTATTTTGTTCATATCCTTATTGCAATTTAACCTGGTTGCTGTAAATTGTTTGCATTATTAATATATTTATTGTGATCTGTCTTTATGCTGTAATTCATTTCATATTCTCAGTTTTGATAAGGAGCAATCCGACTTGGCTCAGAGACACACTGGCAGTCATAATGATTCTACTGCAGGGGAGAAAACATCTGATGGATTGTTAGGGACATAACTACACCTGTTGCCCTTGGAAAACACTTTTCCCTATAGAACTGCAACTGTGAATTAACAACCTGGGGAAAGAGCAAAGAGCGTTTTCCGTGTGCAGAGCTTCAATAATGTTTCTGGATCAAGAAACAGGAGGCGTAGAGAGCAGCCGTAACTCCACACTGTACACCTTCCCTGTCATCGTCAGCCAATCTGCATGCAAAATCATGTTTCTGTATTCGCCTTATGCTATATGGCGTTAATGGTCAGAGTGTAGTTCTGGAGCTGAGCGGTTTTTCCATAGACATGCTTAATGGCCAGTGGCTGTTTTCTTCCATTGTGCTTATTGGACAATGATATTTCACATACAACCCTGTCTGGGAAGGCAGCCAGGTGCTTGGCCCTGGTCCAGCGAGTATCCTGAGCCACACATGAGGAAAGTAAAAGTTGTCCTGAGGATTTTAACAGTGCCCACACAAACACCCATATGGACTCACACACACATATACATACACACACACACACACAATTGGCTGGTCTCCCTGGGAGCACTGAGTGAACTACCCCTCCACTCTTCCAAAAAACTTCAGAAACCAAAGACATAACCAATCGTGCATGGATACCATGGTATTATGGTCCTTGTAATAGAATAGTGACAGGAGCTTTGTGTTAGCCTGAACCCCAGTGCACCTCAGTGGCTGCGTTTATGGGGGGTGAGTAGCCCAAGGTGTTTTGTGGAAATAGTCTGGTTTATCTGATCCTAGGGGAACCAGGGTGGTGGCTTATCATTCTACTATAGAATAATGGGTACAGACATTATCCTAGCAACCTGTCCTTGTTGCCATAGTTACCATGCGGCATCTTCTGGAGAATGGTTGCAAACAGGCATGGTTGCAAACTGTTCCTAGAGAGCTGTATATGTTTCTGGATTTCGTGTCAGCTTCTGCTCTCAATTGCTTAATTAGCCACATTTCAGCTATGCTTATTTAATGACAGCTCAAAGACCTCGCTAGGTCCATAGGCCCTCAACAAGGGAAAGATGTAAGGTGAACTGGTTAGGGTTCATTAGCCTCATTGCTCTCTAGTCACCCCTCTGGGCCAACTGGGCAGCTGCAAGCACATGTGCTGAGCATATGCTGACTTCATGTTCCTCCAATGACTTAGTATGTGACCAGTTCTGCAGCTGCTCTGTGAAAAGAACTTGTGCATCGGGGCATTGGAGTTACAGTATGCCCACCTCCTCAGACAGTATACTCACCTATTAGCCTTATTACCAATAATACATATGGGCTTTGGAGTTACAGTATGCCCACCTCCTCAGACAGTATGCCCACCTATTAGCCTTATTACCATTAATACATATGGGCTTTGGAGTTACAGTATGCCCACCTCCTCAGACAGTATACTCACCTATTAGCCTTATTACCATTAATACATATGGGCTTTGGAGTTACAGTATGCCCACCTCCTCAGACAGTATACTCACCTATTAGCCTTATTACCATTAATACATATGGGCTTTGGAGTTACAGTATGCCCACCTCCTCAGACAGTATACCCACCTATTAGCCTTATTACCATTAATACATATGGGCTTTGGGTTACAGTATGCCCACCTCCTCAGACAGTATACCCACCTATTAGCCTTATTACCATTAATACATATGGGCTTTGGAGTTACAGTATGCCCACCTCCTCACAGTATACTCCTCAGACAGTACACCCCTCACCTATTAGCCTTATTACCATTAATACATATGGGCTTTGGAGTTACAGTATGCCCACCTCCTCAGACAGTATACCCACCTATTAGCCTTATTACCATTAATACATGTGGGCTTTGGAGTTACAGTATGCCCACCTCCTCAGACAGTATACCCACCTATTAGCCTTATTACCATTAATACATGTGGGCTTTGGAGTTACAGTATGCCCACCTCCTCAGACAGTATACCCACCTATTAGCCTTATTACCATTAATACATGTGGGCTTTGGAGTTACAGTATGCCCACCTCCTCAGACAGTATACCCACCTATTAGCCTTATTACCATTCATACATATGGGCTTTGGAGTTACAGTATGCCCACCTCCTCAGACAGTATACCCACCTATTAACCTTATTACTATTAATACATATGGGCTTTTGAGTTACAGTATGCCCACCTCCTCAGACAGTATACTCACCAATTAGCCTTATTACCATTAATACATATGGGCTTTGGAGATACAGTATTCCCTCTTCCTCAGACAGTATACCCACCTATTAGCCTTATTACCATTAATACATGTGGGCTTTGGAGTTACAGTATGCCCACCTATTAGCCTTATTACCATTAATACATATGGGCTTTGGAGTTACAGTATTCCCTCTTCCTCAGACAGTATACTCACCTATTAACCTTATTACTGTTAATACATGTGGGCTTTGGAGTTATTGTATTTAACTCCATATACAGTATGTTACAGTACCCCCTCCTACGCTAGTACTAGTTTTCCCTGACTGTCCAGGAATGTTCATAGTTTATCTTGGATGAGGGTCTGCAGAGAAATGCCCGTTGTTTCACATTACCTCACAAATCTCTCCAGCCGCTAAAACCAGCTCTCTGATTAGCTGCTCTGGGCTGTTCTGGAGTGGGGTAATGTAATCCGCTGTATAGCCCTCCTAAACGCTGGGCGTTTTGAAAGGTAACCCGATGCTCATTGTTCCTTTTGTTGCAACACTTAGTCTGCCCTGGCCTCCGGGTTGCTCCCCTCCTTTGGCGGGATAAGCGGGGTGCTGAGTGTGCGTTTAGCTCTCTCTCTCACAGCGCTTTTAATGCCAATGGCCCCCCCAGATGCCCCTGCTGGCAGGGCCCCCCAATATATGCCATACCCCCCTCTCTTACTGGGGTTCTCCCTTATTTAAGTACTTTCTTACGATTAGTGGATCTTTGGTTCTTTTCTCCCATTTAGGTGTCATATTTACAAACAAACATTCCTTGTGATTTGTTTTCTTGGAGGGTGAAGGGGGGAGGGTTTATCTTTTTCATGTTGTTAAGTGAGTAGTTAAAACTGTTGTTTTTTTAAGTGGGGGGGTTAAAATTATACAAGGAGATACAATGTTTTTTATTTAATATTTCATTAATTTATTTTTTCACATGGTTTGTTTTTTTATGGCAGGTCAGACATATCTCCATTCTGTGCACTTATCAGCCAATCCACTTTTACATGTGACTCCAAAAGAATTATTTGATGGTGCCATCTAGTGGACAATATGGGACATGGTCCCACAGAAATTGAAATAGAGCTGAGATTGGCGACCCACTTCCAGCGCTGAGAAAAAAATCATTGCTATCTACTGCCCATATCATAATTATTCCTTGCTGAACCTTCTGCAGTGTCTACAAAAAGACAGATACACAACATAGATAAGCAGTTTCCATTAATGGTCATTTTTTTCCTAAATCTATTTTTTTCAGTAAAAAGATAAATAATTGAAAAAAGGGTCATACATGGTCAAACAGAGAAACAATATAAAACAAAATTGACTTTTTTCCTACTGTAATACTGTAACTTCCATGCATTTTGAAATATAATCTGAGGTATTCTCTCTCATTACATATTGGGATGAAATACTTAATTGTGAAGAAAGTCATAGAATTAACGCAGGATGAATCATTTCTATCATCATGTATTTGTATTTGGCCATGTTCACAGCTGATGCTAGAGATAACTGAATGATGCTGGAACCCCCTGTTAACCTCGAGACTCTCTTCTAGCCTGCATGCACTGGCTTTTTTCCCCTCTCTCACTCAGTGTTGATAAAATCCAGTTATGGTCCAGCAGCGAAACACAACCTCCTATGAAGAAGTCCTTTTAAATTTTATGAAGAAGAGTTTGTTGAGTTTGACAGCAGATCCTCCTGATAACGTTTGTTCTAATGATGACAGATGCATCATCACTGGGGCCCTTATCTTAACATCCGACTCAGGTAAATATTTCGTTAAAAAATCAGGTGAAGCGTCCAACATCTGTGACAGACCCAGGGATTCAACATCCGACCCCTGAGTTCTGAGCTCAGCTCCCAAACCATCAGACTGCACAGATTCCTGAGTTTAAAGGTGTAACTGAAAATGATATGGGGATCTCAGGTTAACTGGGTATAGTTTCTTGACCTAACAAATGCTGCTGTTCTTTTATTCAACGTTTTATTGGTCTTGACATGCAACCCTTCTTTTGTAAACGTCTGTGTCCAGGAATTACGGTGCAGGAAAGTAAGGCAGGAAGATGAAAATGAGTACTCAAAGGAGATTCATTTTTACTGAATCCCAGCCCACCTCACCTGCATGTGAAGCGGGTCAGAACAGGTGTCATTTCCAGGTTTCCTACACATGGGCTGAACACGTCTTTTCATGATTCTTCAACATTTTACTTTATCTGTATCCTCATACCAGTTAAATATACAGTCAATTCATTTTGTAAACAGATTTCATTCACACACATTTGTTTTCATAATTACCTAGTTTTGCATGTTTCGTGAAGTATGGGTAATTACCTGTACTGCTGAGAGGCAAGTAGCTACAGGAACCTGGTGGAGAAAATTCACAAACACACAGACGTTTGGCACTTCTCCTGTCTGATTCTACACTACAGGCTCAGAAGCCCCACTGAACAGCCAAAGGTGACAGCTGTGTGAGAATAAGGTGAGAAATGAATAGGGTAAAGAGAGAGGAAGAAGATGAGAAGGAGGAGAAGAATGGACATGACCTTGTGTTGACTAAGTTTATGTCAGCTCTGTCACAAACAGCAGTGCGAATTCTTCAAACTTTATTGTTTTGTTCTGCAACCAAACTTCCCTTTGAGTCACTTCCAAAGGTTAACTGCATGAGCTGTGTTTGAGCTGAAATATTATTGAATCACACCGTCCCTCCCCTCCACTATCCAGCACCTTTGTAAATACAGGGAGTTGCATTGCCAATAACCAAAGTTATTGGCAATGCAAAATGCCAACCTAGGCTCCGTTCCAAAATATTATGCAAGACAATTTTCGGTAACTGAGACATGGCACATGGACTTCATTAGTGCCATGCCAGGAAACTTTTTTTTTTTCAAAATGCCTACAGGTTATGTTGGAGTCAGAGCTGGTGGTGGTGGTTGGGTGGGTGGCGGGTACTTGCTTGACTTTCACCAGGTGAGATCAGTGTGGTTCCGTGTGTTCTAGCAATTTCTTGTGGTCTGAACATTCTCAGAATGGCAGGAACCTTGCAGAGGCCAAAAGTCTCTTTTCTCCCTTCCACCCTGATCCTTCCACTTTATCCTGCAACCTCATTACATGTAATAAAAAAGTAATTTGCACTGCAGCTAACTGACATTGTTACATCTTATCCTGCGATTTTCCTCACATTACAGGATAAGACCTGCGAATGGTACTCAGCTTAGCTGTTCCCGTTCAAACCAAAACTGAGCTGTGGGTGGGGGGTCAATGATGTTTATGGGGGTTCATTTTGTCACTATTGTCAGCGATTTCAATGCCTTCTCTTTGTAACACTCTTAAAATGCATCTAAGCTGTATCATCCATCCTGTTTTCTTTTTGCATGAGTAAATGAGAACCATCGAGACTGGAAGTTGGCTGTAAAAAAAAATATGTATTTATATTTGTATGTGCCCTCGTATTTATCTGTGGATGAAATGTACATTAGCTTAGCATTGCAACTCTCAGAATTACAGATCACTTTGTCAGCAAGTACATTAATCCAGCAACAATAGTTTAGACCACAATGGGAATTAGATACTCATATCTGCATGACTTACCAGATCATTCAACGTAAGTTGGCAAAATAAACGCAGTCGTTATTTAAAACGAGGACCTATTTTTTTTTTTTTTTACAAAAAGGCATTACATTTGCCTGGAAAGAAGTTATTTCTAGGGGACTCCCAAGGAGTCGGTGTTGTCATACCTTGATTTTGATCATGGTCTCAGTGTTCACTTCCTGGTCTGGTTCACTTCCTGGTTCACTTCCTGGTCTTCGGCATTTGAGCTGCGGCATCAGAAGGAAACAACAGATGGCAATCTACAGGCACAACTGGACGCTGACCACGACAGTTATGCCAATATCTTGCCTTCCGTTATCTTCCCAGGTCAAAGCCCACTCCGTAACTCCCAAGCTTCCCATCTTTGGACAGTGCGTTCACCTGCAGTGCTAACAGTGAGCCTGGCTAATGGTGATGACCGAGTCTTCGTGTGTCACTCTCTTCAGGCCTGCAGATTGAGTCTCTGTGATTGGTCCAGGCTAAGCAGCACGGCTCTTCACATTACTCCTGACATCACAATGGACCACAGAATCTCTCCAATGAGCCTGATGTGTACGATCACAATAGGAGGTTACTCACACTCTCTGTCTGGTCCTACTGCCAGCTGCTGGGCCTCCCATTGGGAGTGCATTGTATTTCTGAGAGAAACCTGGGTAGACTACAAAACATGGTAAAACATGGTGCTAGAATATATTCAATATATATAAAAAATATTCTCTTGTCCTGGGTAAATGAAAATTTCCCATCAAAAACTGGAATAAAATTGATGCTAAGCTCCCTTATTATTGTTATTATTATTATTATTATTATTATTATTATTATTATCATCATTACACACTGAAGTTCTACCCTCAGCACAGTGGACTTTTACTGTGCTTTGTCATGTGTGCTGTTTTGTGGAAAAAAGAGAGAATTTTTCATATAAAAAACACGTATGTCTTTAAATAGTATACCTGAAATTGGTATACGATATGAGAATAACAACCCATTAAAAAGAAAACGATCTCACTTTTAAATCACCAGGGAAAAACTAAACCTATAGAATGCTGTTGCATGCGAAAGTTCGGCACCACTGCTCAAATAAAGTTCACTTTCTGTCAATTATTTTGAATCGATAATGAATACAAACAAATAATGAACATGCAACAAAGTGTGCAGAAACATATTATATCTAACTTAGAGGTCATATCAGCGTCTGTTCTCAGAGATTCATTTAAGTTTAACATAGAACAGGGATGCCCAAACTTACATACAACTATATATTAATATGGAATGAACACTCAATAAAACATTAATCATCCTGAGTACAGGTATTTGTGAATAAAATGCAAATTTTAATTTAAAGTTGGACAAACATTCTTATTCTGTAGCTACGTTTAGCGGTGAGCTTTAAACGTTGTAATTTAAAGTCCCTGTTCTTGCGACAGTCATGGTGGCATAATCAAACAACCTCGTAAAGCACCTGGAATATCCTGACTCAGACATATAGAAACATACAGAAGGAAAAATAATTGACAACTAAAACAAAAATCAAGTTGAAACCGAGCATTGTATTTCATTCATCATTACAAAAAAGTGAAAAGAACGTGAAAATAAATCAAAATGACAAAGAGGTAAACAAAATCTGTTCGTAAACAAAATATTAAGTTGCATCAATGCTTATTTTAAAGACAAAGGCATGTTTTTAAAACAACGAAAAAACAAAAGTGAAAAAAGTGAAGACTGTCTCCTTATATCCATATCTCACTTCACAAAACGTTTAAGTATGGTCGTACTTAAGCTTCGCTTGCATATTGGGCTGTATAGGCCTTCACTGTATTCTGAATTGGCAGCAATAATTGTATTTAGTTTGTGCAAACTATTGCCTCTATCATATGTGAAAATATTAAATCATTCAAACCATTGTATGCTTGTCACAGTCTAAAACACGTTCTTAAACCGTGCACAGAAATTACCCATACGTACCAACACATATGTAAACACCAAAGGATGCTGTAAGCGACAGACTCTGTCCATCCTGGTAACTTCCGTAGGTGACCGATGAAACTTTCCCTTCAGGTAAAGCTCCTTGGAAAGTACACGCGTTGTCTGTGGGAAAAAGTAGAGTTCCCGCTTCTTATTCGTGTTTCCCCAGATATTACCTCGTGTTACAGACTTAACATAATCAGCCACGTTACTTTCATGCAGCCGCTGAGTAAAGTTCTAAGGAAACGGGATATTCGGGAAAAACCAACAGTGAAGTTCCCATGAATCAGCGTACTGCGCTGGAATACACGAACAAGGTGCGGTCGCTGGGGGAGTGGCTCGACGTCGCAGACAGACCGCGACTCTTACTACACTGGAGTAAAAAAAGAAAGTAAGGTTGATTTGGCAAACTTCGATTTCAGAGGCGAATTCCTCATGCGGTCGAAAGACACTCTCCTGAGTTACATTGATAATTTCACAGTACTTACAAGAATGAAGTTTGTCATTTACATATTATCGTATAGCATATTACATACATATACATATTACATATGTTTCGTACACAGCAGTAGTTGATGTAGTTCTGGATACTCCGTACATCGTAAGGAAATGATGAGTCTGGTTATGCTGAAAGGCCGGTTGTTGGCATTATGCGTACTTATGTTCTTTATTTGTGTGCTAAATCATACAAAAGTGAAAGTATGAATTAATTCTCAGAAGGTAATACTGTATTTACCGATCATGCTCCTTGGGGCTATCAAAAAGGCCTAGTCTCTTAAAATAGTAAGCAGCATTTATTTTAAATTCTGTTCAATTATGTTAAATTATTCAATGATGTACCTAAATAAAATGCAACGAACAGCAGACATTTCTTTCTGGGTTGGGATGCTGTGTTTTAGCTACCTAAAATGGGAAAGCAGCTATTTTGTTTTAATATGTAAAGAGTAACGGTGCCATCGAATGTTATAGTTTATGATATATAATATAGACAATACTTTGGAATTTCAAAAAATATTAAAAGTTACTGAACTCTAATAAACTGTTCACAGTTTCCCTGAGTGTTTATGTTCTTCCAGCTTCAGACAACCTAATAAATAACGTGTAAAAATTCAAAATTTTAATTAAACTGTTAAAACATTTTGTTTAACCAAGGCTCAGTTGCTCTACGCGCCATTGGTAACACACCGTGTATTTTAAAGACGTGTTTTAATAAATTAGAGCAATCTGGGCTACATGTTATAGGCAGTTTCAGATTATATTCTGAGCGACGAATTCAGCACATAGCTATGATGAACATTTTGTTCTTCAGAAATGTTGTGCTTTCTATACTTCCAAAGTATTTCAATAAATGTATATTGAAATTTACAATCATCATTTTATTTACAATCATCAGTGAAAAGTGAAGTGGTCACATTTGGAGGAGTTTTTTTTTTAATCTGTTATCAACTCTGTGAAATATATTTTCAGAGTGCATGTGGTTTACGTCTATAGTTTTTGACAAAATCCATAAGAAAAAATACCTACACTTCTCTCTACACTGGAAAACAAACCGTTGCATGAAACGACACTTTGGATCAATTCAAATCTGCTTTAGTTAGATCTGAACATAAACTGGGAACTGTTCATATACAGTTAAACATGCACTTTGGATCAACTATGTAAAGAATAACACCAGTTTGTTCAACCTAATTTTATTAGGTTTTTTTCCACCATTTGTAAAATCTTACGTAGGATTTTAAACATAACTTTTTTTAAATGAGACATAGCAGTAGCATTGAGTGTAGCAAATGGGTGGACTTGATCCAAAGTATCATTTTCAAGTGTATACTTCAATAAATTATTGTGATTAGATGAAAACAGACTCTTTGTTTTTATTAATATTCTTTTTAATATTACCCAATGGTATTGGTGTTCACAGATCACCCTTTGCTGAAAATGATCAATACATTCCATTACAAATCAATACATTACTTAACCCAGATAATGTATTAACAATCAATCATTCACTCAAAAAAATGAAACATTGACTTAAATTAAATTTATTTTGTCAACAGGTTCCACAAAATTGTTGTATGTTAGTTAAAAGCAAAAATGTTAAGGTGTCATACCGATTAAATTGTGTTATACTGATTAAAGTCAATGTTTCATTTTTTTGAGTGTTGTCAAAGTGGTGTAAAGTTATCACTAAATAGATTTCACTGGTTTTCAGAGGTTAAACATATTCAGTTAAACAAATCTTCTCTTACCTGGAAAAATCCACTCTTAACTCTTTGCTAGGATTATATTCTTTTGTGATTACATTCCAACCATGTCCATAAAACAACTTCAGCGCTGTGATGTACAGTAAGGCATGAGGCTAATGCTTTTCTCATCTCTGGTCTGAGTTGTGGGTACTATTTATATTGCAGTTGTTTTGATGATTCATAACCTTTTTTTGGAGAAATTACTGTGAAGGGACCATTCTGCTAAAAACCGAAACTGATCTTCAGTAAATAAAGTAAATAAGACCACTGCATGCAGTTATTCTCTTTTCCTGATAACTCGATGTATAAACACTCACAGAAATTTCATGGAACATCCACCCTGCATGAGTGATTGTGGAATATTTGGGGAAAACCCCTCCTTCGGGAAATGTACAGATTTCCATGGAATTCTGGGATGGGGTGTACCTGTGCGCCTACACAATTCTAGCGAGACAGACCTGCGCGACCTCAGCTGGGGCCATTCAGCTGATTACTCAATGCGTTGGGGAGCTTTTCAGGATTTTTTTCGGAAGGAAAGGATGACTGAATTAGTGGAGCACTCAAAGTATGCACACTTCCAGACTAAATCAAACAGGGGGAAGCAAGAGTGTTCAATCTGCACCTGACATTTCCGTCCTCAGAGCCACAGAGCAGAGGACACATCGATCTAATGTGACCTTTAATTAACCATGCAGAGGAGGGGCCAGCCCCAATGATATCGCTGATACATTAACACACTCTTACAAAAACAAAAGGTTCTGTAAGGGTTCCTTGCTTGTCCAGCTGGAGAACCCTTAAATGTTCTTCTTTGATATTGATTTCACTCGAAGGGGTTCTCTGAGGAGCCCCATTGCGAGGGTTATATAAAGAACCCCTTAAAGATACCAGTGTCTAAGAATAATCTTTAAGGGTTCCCCCAGCAGGGCAAATGAAGAACTCCTACAGGTGCTAGAAAGACCCTTTTCTTCTAAGAGTGTAGACTGACAAATAAATATATATACACTAAGATCACATGATTTGACTGTGTTGAGTCAATATCATAGAACACATTGTGTTTGCTGGAAGCACTCCCACAGTAGGGTATAGACCTGGGGGGAAAAGCTTGATGTTTTTGCCCTTCATTGATGTGTGAAGTTTGTTTTTTCATGCCTTCACAACCTGGGCTCCCACGGAAAAGGAAAGGATAAATCTCACTGTGATTATGTTATGGTAAAATCACGGTTAAATAAAAACAAATACATCAAATTAGAAAAGTGCAGGCGCGTCTGTGTATTGTGTGATGTTGTGTGGGTGGTGTTATGAATTGCGTGGGTGGGACGACCTTGTTTTGCGTGCAAAAGCGCGATGTTACTCCATTTGTTTGCCAAGGTTAGGCTCTATCCTGCAGTAACCAGTTTTCCACTCCACATGTTTCCATGGAACAGAGGACAAAAAGAGAGGACAAAAATGCAAATGTACACCTGAACAAGAATTGACTGGAGTTTGATGCATCGGAGCAAGTGTGGATGTGTGTGTGTGACTTTGTGTAGATCTGCTGCATAGTGCGTGGACTGAAATTTGTATTGGTGTAAATGTTTTTGAATTTTTTCACACTGAGGCAAATTCAAAACCCTCAAATCAGCTTTTGTTCATATTGGCAGTAATGTATTGAACTGAAACACATGGAAATATTAGTTTTCGTTAACTGTCAAGTAAGTGATTATCAGAGTTTCTACGACTATTTTGTTTATTAAAACTGTAAGACTGTGGTATGATAAAATACAATATCACTTGGGATCAGAACATATTTGTCACTGTTATGGTAAATGACAAAAATATCCAGACAACATTGCCATGTTAGGTTATTTCACATGATTTGCCAATAGTTATTTGTTTTACCATGTTGGTAAGTTTATGCGAGTATACTGGCTAAATTTCACCACTAGGTGGCTCCCTCTGCTTTCAGCTCTGTGAAATTGGTGTACACTTTATTCAGGGAATGAAGTTTCAGGACAAGTGCTGTTAGCAGTTTTTTTGTTTACGTAACAATACATGTTGATTATTGTTGAATTTCATTTCAGTGTATGACAACTTTCTTCTTTTCCACAATGTTGTGAGATGAGGAATAATTTGGGTCATTATCGCAGGTTATGCGCGAGCTACGTCTCCGTGCGCCCCAATCCCAGATCCTCAGGATCCAGGTGGTAGATTGGCTGGCACGTGCCTGACGTCGCCGCCCCTTAAGTCTCCGTAATGTCGTCCTTCTCCTTGCGCCGTATCAACTCAGAAAGAACTCAGCGGAGGGATCCAGGCGGACGTGGACGGTGCCCCGTGGCCGTGGGGAAGTAGCGGGTGCGTCACCCTACGTGCTCCTGATTACCCAGGCACGCTCTCTGCTAATCTGCCGAGATTTAGACCTGCTGTTACTGTTTAATAAATCCTGCCGCGATTAAAATGGGATTACGGCTCATCCTCTGGGCCTTGATATCATCAACTCATATAAAATAATTTTCTCTCCCTCTTTCCTTCCTCTCCGCTTCGTCGGCCATTGCATTCTCAGTAGCCTTCTTCGCGCGAAAACGTTGTTTGCTGGCTCGGCTTCCTCCATCTCACTATTCGCGGGAGCCACCTGTAATTCTGTTCTGTGACGATTAACCTTGACCAGCCGCCGACTTGTGAACAGCCGAAGAGACAAATAGCTGGCAGCTGCTCGTTTCTGCCTCCGGTCCTGCTCAAATAGGATTTCCACCATGAGAAATAAAACGTGAATAAAAGCAAGGAAGAGACTTGAGTAATCACTGATGTAGTGTTCAGATTTGAACCAAGTGGAAATCTGGCAACTGAACCTGGATTTCTCCATCCGTTGAGGCCTTCAAGTCAGCGTCAAAAATGGACTTTTATCGTTGGCCCATGTATAATTGCCCCTTTTATTTTATTTATGTTATGTTGTTATTTATTTTTCGCTGGTATTCTGCTGCGATTTTTGCTTCTCCATTTTGCACTCAGGAAAGCAGTTTGGGATTTGAAAATGATCAATAAATAAAATGTATTATTGAAATGTTCCTGTATTTTAAAAAAAGGTTTTCAAACTTTGCTTTTGTGTATACAGCTGACTGGCCATAAGGAGACGGCACCACATTGTCACCACCTGCTTCCCCAGTCCCGCAGTGGTCCCTGGCTGTTAGGCTGGATCCCCTTGCTTAGTTAGTGTAAATTGCACTTGACTCAGTAAATGTGCATTCAGGAGGTAGAGGTAATTTCAACTAATAGGTTTCTAAATGAGCAAATTCATAACTAACCATTGCACTCCGCTGCTTCCTGAGCTATTCTGTTTGGGAGCATCGACTGGCATTGACCAGGCCGATGGACTTCCTTGACGGGGCCACCTGCAGGACTTTCAGGGGCTATCGGTGACCATCATCAGGTCTCCCGAAGCAAGGATAACCCCGTCAGCAGGCCACTTGAGAGATTAAACTCCTGGCAACTACCAACTGCCTTCCTACGAACCCACAGTCAGATGTCAGCGTGAGGAGCTTTGAATACAGTGCTCGTTGTGTATCGTCGTCTGCATCTGAATAAGTCGCTATCAGTTCTTCCCATCATGACTTCATCTGTTGTTTCCTGCTGGTACTTCAGAGTCGTTCTCCAAAGTATGTGACCTGGAGGCATTAGATCATGGGCCCGTGACTCACTCCATGTGCATTTTCGATTTTTATCAGCCTGTTCTTTTTCAGCTTGAAGTGACATGCAAGTCAAAGGTTTACGACAACGAAATCCTGCATGAAGAAGGTGTTGTTTACAAAAGCCTCTCCCTCCCATTAACATGCAGAATCAAGCCCTCCCGCCATCAGGGGAGGAGAAACGCTGGCTGCAGGAAAGCAGAGGCGCTGTAATTCATTGTTGTACCCATATATTTAACCAGCTTTATTACATTACATTTAGCAGACAGTATTATCCCAAGTGACTCATGCGTTACATTTCTACACACTGGTCAGTAATGCAGCTGGATTTTCCCTGAGGCTTTTCAGCTTAATTACCTTGCTCTGGGGAGCAACAACAGTGTCTTACCCGGCAATCAAACTCACCACATCTGCACTGGATGTGCAGATCCCTAACCATTATACTACACTGCTGGCCCATGTATAGATGCCAAAACATGTACGCATTCACTGTATTGTCAGTGACTTTGGAGGAAAGCTCAAGCTGAGCGAACAAATGTAAAAATGTAAATATGAATGCTGATAATTTCCTTAATCAGCTTCCTACCCGCCTCAAGAGCTGCGCTAATTACAATCAGCTGGTTTAGCGCTTGGGTGGAACAAACACATGCCCCGCGTCCGAAATCGCATACTGATCATTGCAAAATTCGAACAAAATTCGAACAAAAGCATACTGCGCTTACGTCAAAGTAGCGCCTGCTACCCAGCCCAGTACGTGAGATTTCGGACATACTATGGGTCACTACTTTCTTCGGTCTGATAGCCCGGACCTTTACAACTGACGTACATCCGTCATCAAATGTCACAGAACCCTGCCTCTCTGCCGTCTTCTTCTTTGGTATCTATCCACCCAACGGCCTTGTGGGATAGCGCACAGTGTGCAGTCCTTGCACACTGCAGAATTTTGACGGAAGCAGTACTCCATCCAGGTAACGCTCTCATACTGATTCAGCTGGTTTGAGATTTTGGACGCACTACATGCTACACGTAGTGATTTTTGCACTAGTATGTGATTTGGGATGGGGCCATGGTGGTTCCTCTGCTGTCTGAAGCAGGGGTTCCCCCCCCCCACCACACCCCCTGCACTTTCTGCCCATCCTGCTACCTGTTCTCAGTGCTAATCGCCCCCCCTGTATTTAACAGGAGACGGGCTGCTGCAGATTAGCGCTCCCAAATCCCGTTAGCGGGTCAGGCGAGCAGAACCTTCGCAAGGCTTCTGAATCCCTTAATCAACATGGTCCAGTTACAGTCTGCCGATGGTCCACTTACAGTCTGCCCGTGGTCCAGCTGAGGTCCTTTCATGTTCACTGGTAATCCACTTTACATGGAGCTCTTGTCAAGTTTTTTCACACTGGGCTTTTCAAAATTGAGAATTGCTTGTTTGCATTGAGCATATCTCCTCAGATCTATAGTGTTATTACAACATTAGGAAATTTTTGGAAAATATCAAAACATGTAATACATTTAAAATTGTACATTGCAGTATATACACACACATTTTGCTGTATTCATTCTGGTTGTGATCTTTTATTTTAATGCATTTTATTTCAATAAGGGTTTCCAAGGTGGTATAACAGAGACAGAGTCACAGGTGAGGGATTCCAGTTTGTAAAATGAACATTTCTCAGTAGAGTTTTTTTTTTCAGCACAGTAGGATTGTGTATGTACATATATTTAGCAGGTACACCCCTTTCTCTTTGAGGTTCATGTGCAGAATGCATGAGAGTGTGAGCTCTGAACCTGCCTTCACTTATCTGCGGCAGTCTCAGCCGTACGTCCGAGAGCATGGTTAAACCCATTGTTACCAGGAGCTTGCCCCAGTGATGGGTGATCCATAAAGACCCGGGTTAAGCCTTGAGCCTCGTGTCCTGCTTGGAAGCTCACTGAGGTCCAGTTATGAGCTGTGGGCCCAGATCTGACCCATATCGAGGAGCGGGCGACCGGGATGAACGAGATTATCAGATATCTCCAGGGCTCGAATGCCTCTCAGATGCCTCCAGAATTGATCTAAGATGTCAGATTACCACAATCTATTAATGGCATCAGTTTTGGTAAAGTCAAAAAGCATGAGACGTCCTCTCTGTCCACCCCTGCACTACATGAGTGACATTCTTTGCCATTTTAATAAATCATACTGAATGCCTAACATAAGGTAAACCCCCATCAAAAGTGCATTCAGACTCTGGGCACTGAGAGCCGACCACTGGACCTAAGGTGGGTTTTGATTACTGGAATGCACGCATGTCGAAGCACTTATGCTGTTGACTGGTTTTGTTTTGCATTATATCACAGTCATTTAGTGGACAGCCTTACCCAGGGTGGTTTACACTGTGAGCGAACATAAGTCCATCCACACGAGTTAAGAGCAACAGTGGTACAGATCTGGCAAACGCCTCCACAGTTGAGAGTGCAGGTAAAATATCATGGTCCATTGATGGTTCACTTGTGGTTCATTTATGGTCCACTAATATCCCATGTAGCACAGAGCCCAGATTATTCACATTGGGCTTCTCAAAACTGAGTACAGCTTCTATATGCTGAATGTGCTCCATGGATCTGCAGTACCTATATAAAAATGCAATATATAATGTAAATATGTGTATTTTTTTAATATCACAGAAATAAGTTAATAAATTAAGTTAATAAAAAAACATACAGCAATATATACAAGTTTTAATGCAATGTCCAATGTCCGAAATCCAACTTTCTGAGTATTGAATGCACTTGATAGTGCAGAGTTTGGACCCTGATTCTCTGGGCAGGCTTGTCATGCTGTGGTGTTATACTGCTTAGGCCATAGGTGGTGTCTGTGTTTTATGAACCCAGCCTTTTTCACCTAGTCACCCTCCACAATCCGGCCAAAAAAAAGCCTCCCTCCAATACTCCCCGCCCCCACCCCCGACACCCAGTTCTGACACAGTCCCTCCCATTCCCTAAAACAAATCCTCACAACAATACAGCGCACAAACAAAGCCAGGATTCACAGTGAAACACCGCCGTTTTCTCTATCAGGCAGATTTTTTTTTTTTTTTTTGGATATGCCTAAATGGGGGTCCCGTGACAGGCCCATCCTTTATGTGGGAGATAAACCCAGAGCCCCCCGCTCAGCCGGAGAGGGGCATTGTCAAAAAGTGCTGATGTCATGCCCCCTCTGTCTCCACCCCCCCCCCCACCCCGCTCGCTCACCCTTTGATGAAGAAAGCGTGCGCCTTCCCCGCTCAGGGCCATCGATGTGTTATTAATGCTCAGGACTGCAGTCGTCTGCGGTAGGATCGGGGTATCTGTAGTTATAACTTGCCCTACAGTTTTAGTGATGTCACAGATACACTTACTGCTCTGGGAATGCTGCTGACCTAGTCTGATTGTGTGGCTCATATTCATCCGTGATGCAGTTATGATCTCCCACACGGGACACTGCTCTGTATGAGTTTATGATAAGTTACTAATTTACCTTAACTGATTTATGTAATCAGCTGTGTAGCTGAGGATATATGCATATATATGGAGTACACCCTCCTAAACTTTTTGGATTTTAGGTATACTCACCTATTAGCCTTATTACCATTAATACATATGGGCTTTGGAGTTACAGTATACCCACCTCCTCAGACAGTATACCCACCTTTATTACCATTAATACATATGGGCTTTGGAGTTACAGTATACCCACCTCCTCAGACAGTATACCCACCTATTAGCCTTATTACCATTAATACATATGGGCTTTGGAGTTACAGTATGCCCACCTATTAGCCTTATTACCATTAATACATATGGGCTTTGGAGTTACAGTATACCCACCTCCTCAGACAGTATACCCACCTATTAGCCTTATCACCATTAATACATATGGGCTTTGGAGTTACAGTATGCCCACCTCCTCAGACAGTATACCCACCTATTAGCCTTATTACCATTAATACATATTGGCTTTGGAGTTACAGCATGCCCACCTCCTCAGACAGTATACCTACCTAACAGCAGGTCAGTCAGTCTACAGTACTAAGTCAGTACTTAGGTCATTCTAGTTCACAGGATCAAGTTCAGAGGTCGTGTACCAGTAATTAGTCTCTCGCTCCGTTTCCCTGCATCTATCTTTTCATAAGTGTCCAGGGCCAGTTTGGAAATAGATAATCTGATATGTTCCTGTGCAGTGTAAGGGTCATTTTCACAGAAAAGCAGTGAACACACGACGATTAGCGTCTAAATAAAGCTGCAGCTTTGGCAATTAAAGGTCTAATCTTGTCGTTGACAAAGTTGTATTAATCTATCGTTCTGTACGAGGGATTATGGTTACCCTCAGCATGGCCGCAGCTCGCGACAGCGCATCTAAATTCAATAGCCCTCACCTGGCCTGGTGAAACAGGAACATACTGCGTGATGCAGAGAGACTTTATGCTAAACAGAAGCCCAGTTTCTGCTAATGGTCTGGCAGAGCAAGTCTTTTACATCAACCAAGTTGCACCTCGTTCTGAGCTTTTATACTTCCAAACCACACAGTCTGTTAAGCAGAGTTTAACCATTTTCGCAATATAGTTTATAGCTTTTGCCATTTTGCACAGGTGTGTTCGTAAAATGGAATATTTTCCTTCCACAGATTGTGCTGAACATCATTTTCCTCTCCTCTTTCCAAGTCTCCCCTCATTTGGTCTCATTGTACTGACCTGTGAATATGAACAAAGGTGATTGGCTGTTGACCAATGATGCATCGACTGCTGATTGGCAGGTGATTACATGCTCATGCTGCTATTGGTTGGTGATGGTAGCCGAGCAGAGGCTGAATGGCAGTGGGCCAGACCATGGCGGTTGGCCTTAGCATAGGTCTTAATTGATAATCTTCTCTCTCCTCACCTTAGACATGACCCTGTCAACTAGCTGCCACGAAGGTCGCACGCTAACCATCTGACCCCCCCGAGCTCGCTCTGGATATGAACTTTGCGTCGTACCTGATTACAGCATGTCAGTCCTAGCCTTGGGCTGGAGCTACACTACAGCTGCAATGATACGGCCATTTTCTCCTGAAGGAAAAAAATCATAAAATGTTCCTGAGATGAATATCATGAGCTCAAGACATCCGCGCTGGGCCTAATGAAATGGCTGTGGATGAGGATTGTGGGATATGTTCATACATACATATGTGTGTGTGTGTGTGTGTGTGTGAGAGAGAGAGAGAGAGATAGAAAGATAAAAATAGTGACAAAGAAATAAATAGACAGATGTCCTTCATGTTCAGCTAGCTTAGTGCTATTTTGTTAGTCTGCTTCCCTAATAGCCTTTATGAGAGAAGACTTAAAACATTGAATTTACGAATGATAGCACTCTCAAAAAACACAGTTTTGGGGGTTATGGTGCCTCATGCTCCTATTGTTACTTATTGGAAATACTGTTCTGAAACTGAATAAATATGAGTCAAACAATTGAAATTGAACAATTGAACATCTTAGGTGAAAGTTTCAGTGGTCAGAACGTCATGCTGCATATCTGCAAGTGGTATTCAAGCAGTGAAATTGGGCTGTAGTGCGGTTAAACGGTTTGGGGAACTGTTAGTGTAACTCGGAGGCTGCTTTTTTCATTTCCCAGGCGAAGCACTGCTGCAGTGTCCACAAGCAAGGTACCGTAGTTCACTTGATTTTCTTAAGTAAATACCCAGCTGTTTAAGTAGGTATTTGTCGTGCGTAAACAATTTGAACCATTGTAAATCCTCTTAGATTAAGCTATCTGCTAAATACCGAAATGTAATAAAATGAACTTCTGTCCTGTCTGTTGCCTTTCAGAGAATAACATGGCACAGTGTGTCACATTCAGCACACATAACATATGTGCGCCTAACCTTGATGCATAACAATGTTACATAGACAAGTTATATCCACGACATATGGATTATATTGGAGTGACTCTATGTGGTGTAGTGGTTGAGAAACTGGGCCTAAAGCTCAGTTCCAGTTCCCTGGATCCCCAGGTGGGACACTGCCTTGGTTTCCTTGAGCATGACATTTAACCTGATTTGCTTCAGCAAGTGTACAGCTGTAAGGGTTGTAAAGTGTCTCAGCCATTCTGGATAAACGCGTTTCCAAAATGTATGTACAGCTGTCGAGCTTCGATAAAAACGTACAATAGAAATACAGCATTTTGATTTGCATGCATTTATTTTCTATAACTATCATGGGATATAAATGGGAACATTTTACAGCCAAATGTGTGGTGCTAGCGGTTTCACTTCTTCAAATGGTGACTCAGCACTTTCAATCCTTCAGAACAGCCTAACTGGTTATATCCTTGTAGGATAGGATAACAGGACAAAAGCAATTTCACCAAGACTTAAATGTGAATGAAATTCTTTTCTGCCATAATCCAAGTACAGTCAGAGGCCACATTCCCCAATATACTGCATTTAAGTCATACAGTGCATTTAAGTGTCACTGCGAAATATGATCACTCCTAAAGTTTGCTGCTCAGTCTGAAGAACAAACCACACACTGGAGCCAGGCGCCCTGTGGGGAGGAAAGGGCTCTTCCTGTCGGCCTCGTTACTCGCCACTCTGAGGACGCTCTGGCAAAGCGGCAAGGGAACAGACAGCTGGATCACCAGCGAGTCAGGGCCTGTTCCAGCCCTTGCTGTCGGGTCTCCGTCGGGGATGGAGCAGATGAGGGGAAACAAATCAAAACATTCTGTATCGCTTAGATGGGACATCACCGACAGAGCCACTCCATCATGCCCTCTTGGGCCCGCTTGCTTAGCTGCTTGACCTGTTCTTCCGGCCTCTGTTGTGGTATGGAGCCATGCCAGGAAACGCCGGGCACGGTCCTCTGGGTGTTTTGGGTAAATCATTGAATCGCTCTTCCCCCCTTCGCGATGCAATAAAGGCAGGCTGCGTGGAGCTGCTGAGGTCGTACATTCAAAGGTAGCTCATTAACAAAACCCCCTGGTAAGTTTTTTAAAACCTGGACATGTATGATTTATGATACATAAATATCAGTTATTATTATTAATATGTCTGCTGAGGACCCCCTTTGACAACACTAATTTAATTCATATCACATAACCATTCTCCATGCAATATAATATGATAACAGAAATTGTGCAAGGTCACAAACGTTGACAGAGGAATGCTTCGAAGGAACGAAACTAATCGTGCTAAAATTCTGTTGTCTTGTTCTCCGGATATTGCTGGGATATGGTTAATCAGAGCGCCAATCACCTGGATCATTTAGATTACTTGCAGCTGCCCATCGCCCTACCGGTGCCTGAGGAAGGATTAGCCCTCGCCACGGCACGTGCCATTCAGGCATAACTCTGCTGCCGTAACCACGGCAACTCTCCTCTGTAAGTCCACCTAGAAATTGGGCATCGCCAGCCGTGGCATAACTACAGAATGTGTCGGGCGTGAAAGAGGGAGAGAGTGAGTGATTCTGTGGGTTCGGCCTAGTAGCCACCTGTTAGCAAAAAAAAAAAAAAAAAAAACCGACATGCTTCACGCGCAGGACGCAGTTCAACCTTTTCGGCTGTTGATGTTTGCCTGCTTGGGTTAATGACTGGCTGGGTTTTGCTCTCAGGGAAGGGAGGGACGAGGGCGGATTGGAAGTCGTTCGCTCGCAGTCAGTCATCCACTTGGAGCTCCTCCCCTGTAGCGAAAGAGCATTTTACAACATCACCACATTTCGCTCAATGAAAGCAAGTGGGCACGGGAGGAAACAACGTTTTCCATTGCAACCAGCTACCATATCATCGCCACTTCTTGCCGTCTGCAAGGTAAGATAGTGTGCCGAATGTTTTCAACAAACAGTGTGAGTGCGTGTCAGTATTATTATTATTTCTTCCCAGAACTTGGCGTTCCTCAAAGAAAAAAAGGACATTTGTTTTTGTAGATGATCGTGTCCTTTAATATTTCACTCATAAAACAGTTGGGAACACACCCTTGTCTCGCAGGTCGTAATGCTGTTTATTAACATATGTATTTGTGGTTTATTGTCCAAAATAACATGGGTGATTATTGACGTGTGGACGCAACATTCATTCAATAAACAACATTCATTAATATAAATCAAGTTTATTCTTAATGCTGTTGACGCTCTTGATTTATTTGAAACATACCATCTCATAAGGCATGACAGATTGAATAAATGTTTTTTTTACCCAGTTTAGAGACTGACAGCACATGTAAGATTATAAATTAAGGATTATCAGTGCATTCGAAAAAAATATTGTGGAAACATGTAATCAACCAAGGGCGCGTTAATCAAAACTAAAGACGAATTAATAGTAAAAAAAAATAATAATAAAATAAACGAACATTAAAGTAATAAAGGGACACAATGTAAAGGCGTACCACAAGGTACCTAAACTAAAGATTCCCAGCACTAGTTTGTTGATGAAAGAACATTACATATGGATAGAGCAGCCTAATCGCGATCTCCTTGCAGTTCCTTAATCGCATTAAGATAACGCGGTGTGTCTTATGTATGTTTTAATCTAAGCAGTGTATTACTTACACCCTGATGCAAAGTACATCGCCTTTATGGTCTACGGATGCTGGGTCTTTACGCTCCGAAAAAAGAAAATTGACCTTTCTGAGTGCAATGTATGTCTGAGTTCCGTGGACATTGAAAACCCATTTGTTGCATGTCTGAAATCGGTGTGCGGGTTCTATTTACATACACACACTTAGTGAGCAAGAACAACTTTCTCTCTCAGGTTTAGATGTAAATACCGAACACGCTCAGCAGGAGAGAGCTTGATATATATTTGAATACGAGTGTTGTCGACATTGTTTCCGTCGTGTTTGTGTGCTTATTTCTACGTTGAAACCAAACCTTTCAATATTTCTGTAAGACCGACTCTTCAGATGTACGGTAAAGCATATATAATACAGTGTATTACATTCTTTTAATTGCACCTTTTTCACCAATGTTTCTTACGTCACTAGTTGCGTTTATCAGGTGAAAGAGGGAGAAGGAAAACAGTTATCACTGAAACGGCTGACAGACATAAAACAGCGACTGAGTAGCACTACATGTGAGTACTAATCTGGAGCTAATGTTACAATACATGTAATTTTTACATCATGTCTTTCAACTTCACATCCGACATCCTCACAAAGAATTGGATGTCGGATGTGATTTCATTTGAATATGCGTACGGTTAGCATGTGTAACTGTATAAAAACAAGAGCTCTTGTTGATAACTTTGTTTAATAATTTCCGGACGTTTGAATGCGTAGGAATTACAATCATGACATTCTCTTGCAGTCATAGTAACAAGGGGAACGCTAGAATACGCATTAGGGCCAAGGAAAGCAAAATATGAATGATTTGAAAAGTGACAGACGATTGATTTGTTCAAATCCTGTGTATTTACGCTTTTAAGGTCAAACGTATCGAGGTTTCATAGTGTCAAATGTCTTCATAATGCTTCAAGAGTCACTACGGTCAATTCAGCTCGGGGGTCACGGACACCCTGATACAATAGCAGCCCCAAACCGTTATTAGTTTTAAACTAGCATATATACTACAACAGCATAATAGAATTGCTAAAATTCAGTTGGTTTTGGTGTGCCGAACCAAGATTTTCAGTGGCCCCATCTGGCCACCCATGTGAAAAATTTCTGGGGGCGCCACTAACTACGGTTGGTGCTGTCTTAGCAATGTAGGGAAATGATCAGAGAACGCAGTCATTTGCTTGTGATGAGGTGACATTTTAATCGCGCCTTTGTGGGTTTTTGAACGGAAGTGGGGTGTGTCCGAATCTAAAAGCTAATCAGGTATGCAGGTATCCCAGCAGGTCCTCACAGAAAATAATTTCATATAAATTATTATACAAAACAGTTTAAACATTCATACTTTCTATAAATTATTATATTGATTGATATGATTTTTTTTTTGCAATGTCCTAGTTTGTGTGTATTAAAAAATCCAACAAACAACAATTCATCTCAAAGTTGGCCTGTAGCCTACGTCATATTCAAAAATTCAGAGTAAGCAGTAATAATGAAATCACATAAGTACATAAATAAATGCGTAAATGCTTGCAGATTCCAGGAAAATGAGGCCTGTGTGCACGCCATATTTCAGGGTAAGGTTTAGGGTTTGTTTTGCCTACCTGTGTTAACATTAGCATTGCTCACTGCTTGATGCGCAATGTAGAGCTAGCACACATGCTAGCTGTGGGTCAGCCCGGTGACCCGAATGGCTCAAGTGAGAGGGCGGCCACGTCATCAGGAATGGCCCTGTTCTCCCAGCCCTCTGCTAGCTGGGGGGCTCAGCATCTCCACCGTGGCTCAATGTCATCCAAGGACAGGTTTGATTGAAACAGCTCTCTGAGGAACCAAGTGTCCTTCTGCGGGGTGAATCACTTTGCAAAAACTTGGTGTACTGATGCATGTTTTTCTAAACCATACATCTGCACATTTTTGTGGATTCATTATTTGTAAAAAAAAAAAAAAAAAAGGAAAATAAATAAATAATATTTTAATACTTTACCAGTTTTCTTACCTTTTGAATGATCTTTTTCAGAGACTATAATGAGGGAATTGGTTCATGCTCCAGACCCTGGAAGACAGCGCGGCTCCTCCTGCTCCCTCTAATACGGAAAGCAAAGCGTCATGCCTTACCTGCGGTAAACTGAATTGAACGCTCTCTCACCTTCTGTCTCGCTCTCTCTCTCTCTCTCTCTCTTTCTTGCTCTCTCTTTTTCACTCTTCTTCTTGCTGTCGTCAAGCAAAAGGACAGCAAACGCAAACAGAGATGGGTTCAAACTCCCCCACTGCCGGCATGGTGGCAAAGGGCTCCGCGCTCGACACGGAGGTGGAGAGGGTCGGCAGGCATGAGGGGCCCGGCTGCAGGCACTTTAGGAGGAGGCTGCGGCCCACCAGGGTCCTAGGCTTCACTTTCGGCCTGCTAGCACTTAGCGGCGTCTTCTCTCTCAGTGCCTTGTCATGGAGCGGAGAGCGAGGGGTTGCGGTGGAGCTGGGCCCACTCACGGACAGCCTGGTGCTAGGGCCTGCCCCTCACAGGACTCTGCTGTCCACCAATCAGGGGGACGAGGCCAACGCCTCAGCGGGGGACACCCCTGTGGCCATGAAGTCGTCGCAGGATGGGAACGACAGCCATGCGGAGCAGGGGGACTACCCCACGGACCTGTTCAGCCTCGAGCAGCGGCGGCAGGGTGCGGTGGTGCTGCACATGTTCGGGATGCTCTACATGTTCATCGCCTTAGCCATTGTGTGCGACGAGTTCTTTGTCCCCGCACTGACTGTCATCTCCGAGAAGCTGGAGATCTCCGACGACGTGGCCGGGGCCACCTTCATGGCCGCGGGAGGGTCGGCCCCGGAACTCTTCACGTCTGTGATCGGAGTCTTCATCTCCCATAGCAACGTGGGGATCGGCACCATCGTGGGGTCGGCCGTCTTCAACATCCTGTTCGTCATCGGGATGTGCGCGCTCTTCTCCCGGGAGATCCTCAACCTCACCTGGTGGCCGCTGTTCCGCGACGTGTCCTTCTACATCGTGGGCCTCATAATGCTGATCGTCTTCTTCCTGGATAACTTGATCTCCTACTGGGAAAGTATCGCGCTGCTGCTCTGCTACACCAGCTACGTGACCTTCATGAAGTACAACGCCAGCGTGGAGGCCATCATCAAGAACATGATCAACAGGAATCAGGTGGACGAGCTGGAGGCCGTGCCAAAGGTGAGTCTGCCCACCAAATTTCTGCCTGTCCCGCTGTTCACCTTCCCCCCCATCCTTTGGTATGGACAGACACGGAGGGGTAACAAACCCAAAGAGCAAAAAGGTCGGCAAAGGGTCACAGTGCATTGGACATATTTCCAAAGCCCCCTTTTTTTTTTTTTTTTACTGTATTTCCTTTTCCTCATCAATTACAACACATAAGATGGTCCATAAAACTATGCATGGTGGTACAGAACTTTATGCTGACTAAGCTATTGCTGACTACCATACCAACACTGTGGATCGAGCCATAGCTTTTGCCTTGACATACACTGAGGACCTGTACCAAGGCCGATCACAGTGACTATGTGTGGGCACAGGAGTGACTGGGTACAGTCGAATATCCTGTCTAACACAACCAGACCCTTACGGCTGGAAAAAGCTGCTAACTCCTAATATATGGTGGTATTGTTTTGAAAAAAATGTTTCCTGTCCAGGTTAGTTAATTTTAGTTAGTTTTGTTTTGTTGCTAAATCACTAAATCATTATCTTAATCTGAGTAAATGGATGAGCTAAATCTGATTGGCTAATCACTTATATTTCCTCAGTCAACTGTAAAATGATGGCATTTGACTGATTTGAAAGCAGCAAACAGTAGTTAAAGCATACTCCCTCAACTTATTGGTATGGATAATGTCAAAATAAATAAAAGTGCATATTTTGATTGATGACCACCACTGTTGCTGGCTTATTCCAGCACTCATGTCCTTGCCATCCGATGAGGAGAGTTGGGTGTCAGGTTTTTTTTGGGGTTAGGAGGGTGTTTTATACCTCTCTCCATGGCAACTGTAACCCTTGGAGACAATGGTTGACTTAACATGCTTCATTCTTGGTCTTCTCAATAATGCTTAATAGTTGTGATGCTACACTGGAGGAAAAAGGATCAATATTCAGGGGTCAGGTCTTGACTTGTGTTTTATTTTAATGTAAAATACAGTCAGTTTCTGAAGCATATTTGTTGTTTTGCACATATCACAACCTATTGGATACCAAAATCGAGATTTAACTTTAAGATGTGTATTGTCGTTGGATTCCTCTAGATGTCAAGCGTGGTCATTTTCCCGGTCCAGACACGACAAGTCGTACTAAAGGGCTAAATGAAAGCATGTTCCCATTCTGGACTTAAGACGCTTTGCATGTGAAATGAGAGGCGAGAATGTTTGGAACATAAAAGACCCAGATATGTTTTAAGTGTTCCCAATCCAGAAATGTGAAGACCAAGATATCTCTGTCTATTGGACCTTTTTGCCCAGTGGATATTACTGTTGGAAATGACAGTCCAATGTACACATAGTCAATCTTTAAGTCTGTGTATGCTTCAATCAATGCAATGTACTGGTGAATGTGTACTGTATGTCGATGCTGAAAAGAAAGCGAAAGGCGTTTTCAAACCGGGTGCTGCACCCCCTCAGAGCTATAACGGGCCATTCAAACAGACATAAAGCCTGGATTTAGCTGTGCCGCATTGCAGTTTGGACACTCTTAAAGCATCAGATTTAGTGCTTTTAAGCAGAGTTAGCCCACTTCATACAAGTCAGTCTTGATGAGTTTTGTGGTTGATGAAACGTATTAATTACTGAGAGTAATCGATAGCATTAGTTGTATAGCAATGGTCAAAATACACTGGCCTGAGTACACTATATAGTCCTGTATATAGTTATAGGTACTGATAAGTAATGTAATAACATATATATTAACAATTTTAGAATGGATTATTAGCATGGTAATGACTGAATGCAGTACAACTTAATCCAGGCACAAATATGTCCTAAATAATTTGTGCTGTGTCTGTGAAGCTTGTCGGATTTGAGCGCGCCGTTCCTTCCACAGCTTATCGGCTGGAAGCAGAGGCCACATGTTGATGGGCTAGTTTTCCATCTAGACTAGCATAAGGCAGCAGGAAGTCAGGTGTTGATGTGAGCTGTATTACTTAGCTAAATGTTTTTTTTTTGTGTTGAGACTCTTGGATAATGTTCCTTCATGGTGCTATCCAATCCCAATTTACATGTTTCCACAATTTCCATATTCGCTTGTCATTTTGTGAGAATTATTGCCATTGTTTTTGAAGGCCAAAAAAACAGCTCTGTTCTTAATTTCTCTATTCATTTAATTTATTTGTTTATGTTTTTCTTGAAGATAATTCTAGCATGATGTCTTTATAAAGATATGATGCTAAATATTTGGAACTCACTACTCCTGCATCCACTAAAATCATATAAATTTTTCTCCTAACAAACCATAACCCGCCATTGATTGTAACTGGTTTTGCTCCAGCAGTTACTTGTAACACTGAAATACGAACACTGAGCAACAGAAAGTGGATGAGGATGCTAAATCTTAACTTATAATGAATTAATCAATACTAATGACTAATCTTCTCTAATTTTGTGGGTATCCGCCATTGAGTGGATGTCACTACATATCTGGGATCCAAAATGGTATTAATACATAGAATAAACTGCCCCACGGGTTTTCAGCAGAAATCAAATGCTCTCATATGAAACAGGCTTAAATTTCAGTCTCACAAGTTGCCTTTCATTGAGATCCTGTCCAAAATCTTAAAAGCTCTTGAACTGTTAGTTCTCTATTAAATAAACCAATAAACACTCATAAAATCTAACTTAAAGAGGAAATGCCTTTCAGAGTATTGCTGTCAAGCACAGAACAGCTAGTTTTAAAATGTTGTCAAGTCAGAGAGATCGATTAAGCTGTTGATCAAAGAATCAAAACTATAGTCAGAAAGTCTGTGTTAAAATTCCACCCCCAAGACAGCCCTGATCTGTAAATAGTCACAGAAATGAATATGTGTTAAGCCTGAATTGTGTATTAATGGGAAAAAGAGGAATAAAAGCACTCGAGAGCATCGTTGCCGGAGTAGATTTGTACTCCTTGGTCCGGGATCTGTGCTGCCATAGAGGAAGGCTTAGCCCCTACGCTCCTAAAGGCAGATGCCAGTATCAGTACAGGCTAAACTCAACAGCCTGTGTCCGTGCGTGAAAGGCGCAATCCCAGGAGAGAAGGCAGACAGAGATATTGCCACAAAATAAATAATAAATGTAGGAATAAATAAGTCATAAATGAATAAACAAATAAAATGTCTTTTCCACATAGGGAAGCAAAGTCCATACCAATTTCCTGAAAAATAAAAAATGCTTCACAATGGTCATATTTTTATTGAATTAGTAGCATTCCTTTGCGGATTTCATGTCAGTTAATAACTATGTAACTGCATGCAATTACTGTTCCTATGCAAAACAGCGGTTTTGATGAAGCAGAATTAGATTAAATAGCGTTACTGAATGTTTCAACACATTCATCCATTTCATCAGATGCACTGCTAACATCAAAGGGTTCCATCTGACAAGAACATCATAGACAGGGATGTTTTTTTTTTCTTTCCACTTCAGAGTTTTTGGATTAACACTTCCATTCAAAATATCCCATGTTACGACTGTAGCTTATTAGCATAACTGGTGTCTTTCATATTTAAAAGAAGAAAAAAAAAACAAACTGTCCAACCCTCTGTGTTCTTTCTTTTATACAGTTGGAGTCTTCTGTATTGCTTTCCAATGCAATTTATGCGCCATACGGAACTCAGGTGACCTAGCTTTGTGTTCAGTGTGTTCATCAGAACATAGCTTTGTGTCAGATCCCTTTAGACGAACTTCGGGGGCATATACTCTTCACTTTGCCTGGTTAGTCACTTCCAGCACTTTCAATATTGCCAAAGCAATGGATATGGTGGACAGCCCTGCCTTATCCACGTAATTAAATGGATTTAAAAAAGAGTTTGGAGATATCCCAGCAAGCAGTACTGTAAAGAAAGCAGAACAACATCATGATTCATGCATGCTCACAGACTATTTTTTTTTTTTTAAACAAGCGAATATTGAAATCTAATGGCTTTCAAAAATAAAAAACATCTTTCAGGCATCAATTGAAGCACAGACGCTGAAGGAGATAAGGTGAAATTTGTCATTCATTTTCAGGTATATATAGTTTTTCACAGTGTTAAATGTGCTACAAAAATCTTTGGATATGCAAATCATCCATCTAACATATGACATTACCTTATCTGTTGTGCTTCAGTTGAAATAACCCCTAAAGTGAAGTAGAGGCCCAGTGAATGGGGCGCACTGTCATGGTGAACGTATTTCATGTGTTGTAGCTTACATCCGTAGCTAATCGATGAAAAAGGCATCAAAATTCAGTTTAAATTCAATTTTATTTGTATAGCGCTTTTATAACAAGTCATCGCAAAGCAGCTTTACAATAGATCCCTGGCCTGAAACCCCCTCAGAGCAACCCAAGGCAACAGTGGCAAGAAAAAAACTCCTGAATGACAGGAAAAAACCTTGAGCAGAACCTGGCTCAGACAGGGAGCCCATCTGCTTCTGGCTGGCACAGGGTGTACAGTGGGTACACAGTGGAGTGGAGATGGTTGACATGAATCTCACTGACTCAAATGATAATTGAAATAATAACAGTAACATCAATTACAGTAGCAGTGATAAAAAAAAAATGTAAGTGTAATAACCAGAACAATACACACCAAGAACAGAGTTTTCTATTCAGGAGCAACTCCAACCTCTTGCTGATTTTCGTCCTCTATGCAAATGAATCTGGATTTGAAAATGTACAGTTAAAAGACCCCACCAGGTCCTCACACACTGGGGTCAGTACTTTTGTTTCATACTGTCAAAAAAAGGAAGAAATCTTTCTGATAATCCTTGGGTGTGTGTGTATATATATATATATATATACTTCATGCCCTTCTGAAATTGGACATCATTAATTTATCTGAGTGTGAATCACATTAACAGCTGCTGAAGCTGTGTTGATAAATGAGTGATGAAGTTCTTCAGTGGGTCCTCCGATGTTTAAACTGATACAGCTCTCCATAGCAGCAATCCCTTACGGAAGAATACAGTGAATTGAGTTTCTGTCTTGTTTTCTGGAGCCCGGGGGCCTGATACATTGTATCAATGAGGTTTTCAGTCTAGCTGTCATTTCGCTTCCTGTTTTTGCTGTTCTCATAGCACTTTCTTCGGGGTGTTTGAAAAGATGTGTGACATATAAAAAAAAGGTCTAGAATCAGTCCAACTTCCCCAGGTTGGGGATTCAATCAAATGAATTTAGTCTCTGTAGAGGCAGGTGCAATTCAATAAAACCAGCCTTTGTATGACAGCTTTCTTTGACTGTGTTACGCTTTATTGGAGAAAAGCAGGAATTTGAGTATGGTCTTTTCGTTTGAAAATAGAGTAGCATACCAAATACACAAAATGAACTCAATTGTTTGGATTGAACTCCATATATCCTTCAAGAGACTAAATGTGTTTGACTGAATCTTGGCCACAGAATTTCAACGCTGGTGACCAGTTGAATGATTTCAGACAGAATCTCAGGGCTGGTGACCAATCAGATCATTTCAAACAGAATCTCAGATGTAGATGACATCATACTGTACAAGTATATCATAAATTTACAGCAATACCCCCCAAAGAATGCCCGTCCTTTGGTGATGAGAACCTCAAGTCTACAACAACATAAAACGCAAGACTAATTAGTTCCTCAATATGGTCTGGCCTTGTGCTCGGAGTATGACATTCAAACAAGCAAACAAGGCTTACAGTTGTGTTGTTCTGCAACAGCGAGCTCGTCTCTGAAATGCCTGGAGAGTTGAGAGGGGAGGCATTTGCTTAAATGAATTAGTCATCATTAACGGAGAGGCTGGTTGCTGTTGGCCTTAATAGAGACCAAAGAGGAATACTGCATAATAAAGCAGTTAGATGCACTTATTTCAATATTTCACTGGTATTGCAAACTGTAGCTCCAGCTAACATCAACCCTAAATTCAGAGTGGATGTTTTTGAATGGGTTAGAAATTATGGAATATATACTTCAATATTATGGTAGATATATTTATTGAATGCCATGCGAAACAGACTGTACATTACCATGCAAGTTCTTTTGATTGTTTTCCTTTTGTCATCAGAGAAAAGCAGACAGGCCTTGTAAATGATTTTTTTCTTTTCATTCTGAAATACTAAAGAATATGCCTTCAAAAACACTATTGTTTTATTAATTAATTTATTTATTTATAGTTCCAAATGAGTTCTGTCACAGGAAAAAAACACAACATTCCATGAAAACTGGACAAATGCATGTGCTGGGAATGTTCCCTCAAATATTCCTGGGAATCTTCAGAGCACTGAATGCTGTTAGCAGCGATGTTCCCGGGAATTACAGCAGCCGGGTCCCACTGTGGCCTCCCAGGTTTTCCTCAGAATAGTTTTGGAACATCAAAATCACTTTGCTTTGAAGTTGTCTGGCAACAGGCACATCTACAAATTCCCGCACCATATAGTACTTAAGTAATCCCTAAAAAAAAGCCTTAAATCCAATTAGCGGAACTATACCGAGACACGTGGGTCTCTCGATTCAGTATAAAACCAAGAGAATAAGATCTGCAGGCAGATTGGCCTTCAGCAACTACTGTTTATATCTCAAAACCAATACGGCTCAGTGTTCTGTGTTCTGTGCGCGCTATTTATGGAGCTGAAAATTGCCAGCAGCGTTAAAAATCAGCGCGATTGTCACCTGACCTGAGGCAGAGTAAGCATGCCTAATTATTGTAAGGCTTCAATCCTGCTTAATCCCCCGTTAACCGCTCAGTTAACGAAGACATAATATAAAGACTCTAAGCCACAGTGTTCCTTCTGCATAAACTCCTGCTGCTGCTGGTACAAGAGAGAGAAGAACAGCAGAGCGACAGGCAGACAGACAGAGAGAGAGAGAGAGACAGACAGCAGAGAGACAGAGAGAGAGAGAGACAGACAGAGAGGGAGGGAGAAGAGACACTTATTTCCTGCAAAATGTGTGCATCTTTCAAAATATGTGCAGACTATGAGGAAGTGGTGTCTGCAGAATGTTTGTCTTCACATTCAACGTGCAAAAGAGCACTTGAATGCCTATGTGAGAACATTCTCTTCGTGAAAATTTGATGGACATCCTCCATTATATTTGGCAAGATTTATTGTAACTGTGTTTAGGGAAGACATAATACAGGGAGTATGCTTCTGATCACCCAACGTCAAAAGATGCAGTTTTGCACCCGGTTAAATTATGTTCATATATTGTGGTTAGCTGTTCATCTGCAGAAACCAGCAAACTCAGGGTTTTCAAAATATGCAGCGTGGGCCAATCAGCTTGGAAAGATGAGATGGCCTTTTCAGAAAGTGAATTGATTCACTTATGTGTTTACATTTCCTCCCCTCACGGGTATACCTTCAAAGGGGAGGCTAATACTTAAAATACACATGTATGTATATTCATAAGATCCTTAAGATTAGGGAAATAATACCAATTAAAGGTTCTCGAGACAGCAATTTTTGTTTTAAATGAAGTTGAATTTAATTCAAAGCAGTACAATTATGGCGCTATTATACCTACAGGTTGAGACAACTCATTATGCCTTGATGGTAATTGTTGTGTTGTGTTTTTTTTTTTCCAATCACATCGAAATGAAAAGACTGGCTCTTCTGATTATCGGTGTTGTTTGTTTGTCTCCCCTAACACCAGGGAGAGGTGATCAGTGAAGCTGATCGTGAAGCTGATCATGAACAGCGGAGTGTGATCAGTGGCCACATTGCTGTGAAAACATAAAACAGGCACTTTGTTCATCTGCCTGGATGCCTCATTAGCCTCATTAGCTCCCAAACCTTTGTGGTTTTCCGCCGCCTCTTCAGTCAATAGAAACTGAACGCAGGCATTAAGAGAGCCAGCGAATCGAGTGTCGCTCCCTGACCTGTGCAAGGTGAGATCATCGGCATCCAGTCCCGGAGCTGGAAATCACAGGTCTAAAAACAGTTATCTCTTTTCATTAATCTGCTTAGACAGTGCTAGCTTGGGAGATTAGAGGAACGCTGGTATCATTTGCCCTTGCAAAAGGAGATCTTTGACCACTGTGTGCAGACATATGCAGGATTGTCCTGTCGTTTGCAAAACACTCTGCGAACAATTCTTTGCTTGAGCAATCCCCTGTAGGTTAATGTGAGTTGGGCAGGACTCGCTTGAAGCAAGAAATATGTTCCAATAGTGTTTGAGGAAAAGTCCCCAGTATTTCTACAGTGGTTTTGTGGGCTGGATAAGCACCAGCAGTCATTTACTTCGACTGTTAGGAAAGATAAATATCTCAAACCTCTCGGATGTGTTGAAAGTATATAATTAGCCGACCGCTTTACTTGTTAATGTTAACGTTTTACTTGTTAAAGTGACAGACTTTGCTGTAATAAAAGAAATAATAATAATAAAAACCTCTGTCCTTTGCAATCCACTTAAACCTCGCAGGCTCCGGCATGGAGTCCAGCATTGCCGTTTCACATGGTTTTTTTGCCAGCATTAATCCAGCCAAGCCAAAAGTGTGAACATCCCTTATGGTGATAAACGGAGCGAAACCTGGGAATGACCGTGAGCAGATGAGAAGGACAGCAGAGGAGGAGGGGGAAGAAAATTCTCAGCTCTGCTGGGGCTGACAGTCGGGCAAGGTGATCACTGGTAAAGCTGTACCTAAACCATCCCAATGTCATCTGAGGGCGAACCATCACGCCACATGACAGCAGCACAGCAGCAGGGTTAATGCTAGCCACTAGCCGCTAACTGCCATGATGCAAAGGTATGCAAGGGCCCCATCAACACTACTCACTGGAGAAAAAAAAAACCCTGAGAATAAACAAGAGATTGCAGAACTAGTGATCAAATCAAATCAAATGTAATATGTAAATAATATTTATATGCCATGCTTTAAAACATTTAACATTTAGCATGCTTCATGAATAAGAAATCTTACAGGATTCAGTAGTAAGACTTGTGGGTTAGACAGTACGGTATTTTTATGCATTTGAAAGGAATTGTTTTGGCTTGACTGTAATTATTACCATTTACACAAGCCAATAATTTAAAATTCTTCATATAATAGCGCACTTCGTAGCACTTATATAATTATAGTTTTAGCTTATCCCATTGGTTAATGAAACTGCTGTGCTCATTAACTTGTGGCATTTAAACCAGAACTGAAATTCAGTTGTATTTTGGAAGGTCCTCAATCAACAATGGTATGTGGAAGCCATATTCTTCAGTGCAGTTTAACAACCTCTTAACCATCTGAAGGTTTCAGCTGTAGACATGTGCTAGTACAGGCAGAGCGGCCATGATGTTCCCTTGAATGTTCACTGCTGGACTATGGGTGAATTTCGTGATGACTTCAGATGCTAATTCAAAATGGCCTCCAGAGCACTGGGAGAATATTCTGCATAGAATCACATCTGGGTTGTTTGGTGATGTCATAATGACAACATTCCAATGACAGTGTCAAACAAGTTGGGTGGTAGTCCACACTCTGTTTCATTATTTTATTCAGACCAACTGTGTTTGTCAGAAAATATTTCCATGCACAAGCGACATTCCTGAAACTATACAATTTTAACTATTAGGGAGAACGTTTATTATAACTTTATGGAAACACCAAATATTGTATACCAGGTTACTTTATGTGCGTTAGCTGTTTATGTGACTCTCTAGTGCTGCTTTATTTGTCTCTATTGCAAGATCCTGAAAGATATTTTCTGTGTCTTCGAGTATCTAGCCTTGGCCTTTGGTTGCCAGGCAGCATAGCTTTGATGATAACAATGTCTGTCAGACTACACATGTGGCAGCTATGGAGCTGATGAGTCATTAGTCCGTTTCATTTACGTTGTACATTGTTTCCATTATATACCTGACAGTTATGATTTAATATCTACAATGTATGTTTATGCTGTTCTCTACTCCAAAGTCCAGTCACAAAGGGCCAGATTTGTCTACGCCTTTAGTACATGTTAACATTTTTGCGCATGCAATTTCAGTGACATGACCTGTGATTGAAGAATTACTTCAGCCAATCACATGCACTCTTAGTCTGTTTGCACGAGCAAATCTGTTTTTGCACATAGTAAATGCGTGAGCGAATCAGACCCTTATTCTGTGTGACATGGCTGGACCTGCTGAAATGGGACACTCCTTCTCTTGTTACTTGCTTCTTTCTCTTCATAACATTTTAATAAGGCTTCAAAAAGGAATTGATAATCAAATAATTAATGTGTTAATTAATTGATTGAAGCAAACCAGCAGAGCAGACAAACTTCATTTTCGTTTGTCACCTAGCATCATAATCAGCTAACTGACAGTAACCCACCCCCCCCACACACACACACACATGCACACACACCTCCCCACTAGTTAGTCAGAGAGGTTGCAGCATTCACATTTACTCAGACTGCGACTGTCTATGAGGCTAGATGCTACGCGTTCAGTTTTACAGTAACGCACACTTAAAGTCAGCACCGTACGGTGCATGTGAACTGTTACAAAACTACAGTCTGGTGGCTCGTCTGGGCCGTTGACAAGCAGCGCTTTGCTGCTCAACATTTCTTTACCTGTCTGCTGCGCTGCTGGAGAAGCAGAATCGCAAGGACGTAACCTTAGCGCTTATTCAATAAGCATTGGTTTAATTATGCCAGAGAACCGATAAGAGGTTCTGAGTTTCCTCTCCCAAAAGGAAATATTCGGAATTACAAAGAGTGAGAGCTTTTTAATCTTTTAATTGCAGTGTGTCTGAAATGACAGATTGCTGAAGCTCATCGGTATTCTTTCAGGGACGGTTGTGAAAGAGGGCAGTTTCAGACTGGTGGTGAGGGAGAGTTTGCAGAAACATGCTTGTCTGTTTTCCTCATGTATATCTCCATTGTGAAAAGAGACCTGATTCTGACATTGTTATCAAGGTATTCTATTCTATTAGCCTCACTTTTCAGGCTCACTATTATGACATCATAATCATGATCCTGGCTGACAACTGTTTCCGTCATGGCGGAATGCCAACCAGCTTAGGGTATGTTCTTTGTTAATAAACCAAAGATCAGCTACTACTTACCCCCTCAGTACCTGTGGGGCAGTGATAAGATTGTAGGCCACCTATGCAAAAAAACTGCATTCTCCAAATGTTCTCCAGGTGCTCTGTCAAAGAGTTAGAACTAGATTAAATCAAAAACACTTAGTCACTTTCAGGGTATACTTTCAGTATAGTCAAAATTGCTTTAGTGTTTCTAATGAGGTATACTTTTCCATGAGAACATTCCAACATACATGTCTGCTTGTCTCTACACAAAAATATAACAATGGACACGCCTATTTGTATCCAGTGAAACGGCAGATGTTGTAAAGTCCATTTTTGACTGAATCCTGAAGCCCAACTTCTCTTAACAAGACTGAGTGTGTTGATCTAATTCCACCCTAAGTATCTAGACTGTCTATCAGTTAAAGACAGGAGCTCAGATTATAAATAAACAAATATCAAATGCCTCATTGTTTTCCTTGCTATTTGTGATTGGGGCGTAGGCCTGCTGAATTCACTTACACCATTCCTTACACCCATTCATTAGCACTATGTCAGGACCGTGTCCTATGCTGTATCCCCAGTACTGCATTTTCTGATGGCTTACATTGTGCTGTGAAGGTTTGGTGTGTGTGTGTGTATGTGTGTGTGTGTGTATATATATTATATGCATAGTGCTGCTGAAATCTGTGATCCACAGGAATGTCACCTGGTCTCAGGTAATAGTGAAATTAGCTCTGCCCTCGGAAATAATCTGTCTCCTCACAGACCTGAGCACAGTTTCACGGTGACATGCTTCATTGAGTCCGTAGATAACTGGGGAAGGGAGGAACAGTGATTCTCGTTTTAACGAAGGCTCTTGAGCATAATCGTAATTGGAAAATTCAAATCATCGGCACACAAAAAGTGCAAGCAGTGAGCGATTGCTCCTGCTCCTAAGATAACAGACAGAAACAAAGCAGCCGCTGTACAGCAGCTAAACAGGATATGCATGACAAAGGACGATTATTATTACACACACACACAAGCACACACACACACACAAACACACACACACACACACAAACACATAAACACACGCACACACACGCATACACTCACACACAAACACACACATACACTCACACACACATACACACACAAACACTAACACACACACACGTACACACACATACACTCACATACACACACGCATACACTCACACACACACACACAAACACATAAACACACGCACACACACGCATACACTCACACACACACACATACACACGCACACGCACATACACTCACACACACATACACAAACACATACACACACACGTACACACACATACACTCACATACACACACGCATACACTCACACACACACGTACACACACATACACTCACACAAACACACACATACACACACGCATACACTAACACACACACACACGTACACACACATACACTCACATACACACACGCATACACTCACACACACATACACTCACACACACACACGCATACATACACTGAACACAGCAATGTAGGTGTACCATACTGTGAACTGAATTCCACTTCTAATTTCAGGACCATGGACAGCTGCCACTTGCCAGATTGAAATGTTCTTTCTTTAAATTCCTACAGGAACATTTTTATCTAATATAGATCTGAACAGCTGGGATCAGATCCTTCAATAAGGAGGTCCAGTATGTCCAGAATTTAAAAATGCATGTGTGTGTGTGTGTGTGTGTGTATGTGTGCGCGCACACACTGAGCTTGCAATGAGCTGAACGCCCTTCATAAATTTCATCAACTCCAGCTTTGAAAAGCTGTTTTGCAGTGAAATAAATGTCCATAGCATGCCATGCTCTTTTCACCAGCGTTGAAAGCAGAGAATTAAACAAGCTCTGGACTCGACACCTCCAGCTCACCCAGAGCCAGAACTGAAGGCATTCTTGCCACAAAGCACCAGTCTTCAGCAGTCGTGGAGTTCTTACCCATACAGAACAGGCCTTTAACTATCCCCACTTGGACAGTGTATTGCCTTGGATTGTCTTTTCTTTGCCAAGGGGCCACAATCAGTAAAATGCACATCTGGTGTCTTGGATTATGGATCTTGTATCCATTGATGGCTTACGCTTTTAGCATGCAGCGCCCATGTGCTTCAGAGCCGTGCTCCAGTTACATGGCAGCACATAGAGGAATGCTAATGCTAACCCCCAAGGCTTTTCACTGCTAATTATCCATGGTAGCCAGGCTACGCTGCTTAGCCTCCTCTCTGGTTGTAGTGGAGGGCTATGGGGGTAGGGTCCAATGGCCATTTACATTGAAGGGGGTCTAAGACCCAGGTCAACGGTAACCCCCGAGATACAGTTGGCTTTCATCCAGAATGCGAAAAGTGATCTCAGTTTTTCTGAGGTGTGCTTTTATCCCACTGTAAACAGAGCTTCAAGGTGAATGTGTGGAAGGAAAAGGGAACATGAAACGTAATCGATGAGGGCTATTTTAAAGAATGCATCCATCTTTGTTCTGTAAAAAAAAAAAATAATAATAAATAAGTAGGATCCTCAAGGGCACTCTGACCTCCTTCTGGAAATCGTGTCACACGCTGCTTTTCGCTTGACTGCCCTTGGAGTTCTGACACTCCCTCCAGTCCAGTGTGTAATTTCATCTTCACAAAAAGAGCCAAAAAAATGTAAAAAAATGCTCAAGTTTTCTCCTAACCCCTTTCCCTCACGCAAAATGACATTTTTACAATCTAAACTGTCTGGACTGCGTTCAGTCAAATTCATTTAGGCCGGAAATCCAATCAACATTTTTCCCTTAACTTTGGCTCACGACCTAAATGCATTTTTATCTTCACTTACCACAGCATGGCAAGTTCAGCAATCATGAAAATTAACTCCCCAAACTGTTCTTGTGGAGAAAAAGCATAACATTCATATTCAATTCTAAAGTAAAGAGTTTAGGGAAATGGTGATTGAGTGTGTTGTTTGTGTTTGTTAGGCAGAATAGTATTATGCTGTTAAAGGGAACAAAGTCTGTATTGATTGAATTCCAAAACGCCTTTAAAGACACTGAGTACATTTGATTGACCTCTCTGTGTTAGCTCAAATGACGTAACAGAGGGATCTAACAAAGATGTTGTAACATCGAAATGTAGTGTACCACCCTCCACCCTGTCCAATCAAACTGCACTGATCACTTTGCTCCGTCAACCCTTTTTTTAAGTATGAGTCACTTTTCATTTCCCTTTTAATGTCAATTTTGTTCAGTCTCTCCATAAGATCCTCACAACCGCTCAAACTTGGACAAAGTCAAGCAGTCAGGTCGGCGCTAAAAATAAAATTAGGTGTGGTTAAACATTACGGGCTGATTTCTTTGCATGCTGATTTTGCCGTGTCCTGGTTTGCTCCTGCAGCTCAAGAGGTATCCTGAGTGAGTTATTTATGTAACTGCCGGCGTCAGAAATACTCGCAGTGGCCCCATGTCGCTTTGGATGGTGGCTGAGCGCGGCGTGGAATCGCTAATTAAGAGAAATATGGAGTGATTCAGCCCTGTTCAATGGCTTTGGCCCTGGCCAGACGGCTTCTCATTCCAGCGAGAGGGGAGCCATCTGCCTTTGCACGACACCGCTCTCAGGGTGGCCGTCAGACTCCCTTTAGTGATATGTATACACACAGACAGGAGGTAAACAAAACATACCAATATTTATCAGCTTATAAGGAGCTTGGCCACCCTTGATACAGCTTCAGTACTAATTGGAATTCAATTCCACACTCTATAGTCAAGGACTGGCCATAATTGGTCAGTGATGCTTTGGTTGATGATGGAAGGTGTATGACTTTGCACTAATGGTCATGAAACTGTTCTTGGATCAGTTGTAGCAGTGTGTATGGTGGGTGTTATTTGTCTTGGAGAATGGGAACATCCTGATGTCTGCACCATATGGTTGTCTAAAGTGACTGTAATACCATGCAGAGCTGTAATCACACCCAGTGCCTCTCATTAAGTTGGCAATGAGGATTCATAGCTCAGGTGTGTGTGTGTGTGTGTGTGTGTGTGTGCGTGTGTGTGTGTGTGTGTGTGTGTGTACATTTTACCCATTTGAGGAAATAGATTATGTGCAGCTTTTTCCATCTTTGTGTATGTGGAAATACTGTCAATATGTTGTACATATAGGCCAGATGGCCCTTTGAGCGATAAGGTTTGCTGTCTGTAGCCCCTGCCATAGCGTGCAGTGAGCAATGCGATGCGCTGAACGGAGTGTTCTAGGGGCGCAGTCCCCTCCTCCTCCCCGGGCGCCGTGGGACTGAGACATGCTGACTGAGCAGCGCGAATGCCCCTCGAGAACCAAACGAGAACGGTCCTCGCCTTTCACAGAATTACCGCGATTGTTGATTATGATTATGTATGAGCGCTAGACTCACAGAGGCCGGAACAGCGAAGGTCTTCCATAAAATAACAACTAAGCAATAAAAAATCGTCCAAAATCCCTGTCCAAGAATGACTTTATTCAGAAAGCAATCTTGCTACGTAAAAATGTCTTGTTTTACAAGAATGAGTTTCATTCACTATTGTTATTGTTTTTGCCATGGTTGTGGTATTGTATGTCGTTTCAAAACAATGAATTGTCCCGCCCCCTGGTCATTATTTACAACGCAATAATATATAACTTAACTTTCAGAATCACTTCAGAGTTACCTTTGAGGTGGTAGCGAGATTAAAACCTAATTGAGCCATGTGAGTTTAACAAGATCTTCTGTGAATGCAGTAGGATCAAACTTTTTTGAAAGACAAACTTATCAGAAAGAACATTTTAAGCTTGTGGTTCGGAACATACTTTTCACTCTGTGCTTTTTTGTTAAATGTATGACTGGGAACAGTTTAACGAGTCTGGGCATACAAAGTTACTCTTTGAATTCCCTGCGGTTATACCCATAAAACCCCGCTGTACTGACAAATCCCATTATTTCCTAGATTACAGTCAGGTAATAGAAAATGGGAAGAATGTCCGCTTTGTCTGAAAAGACACATCAGAAATCGAATTCAATCCAAACCAGAAAAAAAACGTTCTACCTTAAGGGAGGCAGAGAACAATTACATGGATTTAATTAAAAAGTTTATTGATATTACGAATGAAGGTTTAATCCTCCCCTTGCGTATTTTTTACATGGTAATTGCCATCTTCAGTGTTGTTTTACTCTCTCTCTCTCTCTCTCTCTCTCTCTCTCTCTCTCTCTCTCTCTCTCTCTCTCTCTCTCTCTCTCTCTCTCTCTCTCTATCTAGATTTAGCCTTCCTAGTTTGTTAATCCGAACGTCACGTCAGGTGATATTTGATTCGGGATTGCGTTTTCTGAGCACATATTCCCGGTAGCACTCGTACTGAAATAGATCAGTTGTTTTTGTATTTCAGGGTGTTCAGACCGTGGGCTTAGCCATTTGCGAAGCCAAATGCGTTTATATATGACTTGTTCAACCGTTGTAGGTTGTTTTGTTACCGAGCAACATTTTGACACCAACGCAAAAACAAAAAAAAAAAACGAAAATCGAAGCTCTCCGACGATATCATCCATATTTATTAACACCCAATATCAAGCAAATAATGCCTTGCAAGACCTGAAGTGTATGGTGGCTTTTCATACCACCAGATGTATGCCAGTCTGTGTTCTACTAGTTTATATTCGCACTTTGCCAGGAGCTCTTCGTATGTAACATTTGTATAAGTAAGTGGTAATTTCAGAACTATCTTAACAGGAAAGTTGAAGAGCAGTTGTTGGAAATTTTTTTTTGACCGCATAAAATTATGAGCTTAGTGTTAACGTTATTTAGATGACCCATTTTTGAGGGAATGTGCCCACCCTGTACTGATTTTAAATGGGGCATTCAACTTGGCCATATGACAGAAAATACATTTTTCTAAGAAATCCATTTTAATCCCAAAATAGCTCAAGGACGACTACTTTTATACTATTTCTTCGGAGAAATTTCCGTTATCTCATTTTCTGCATTTCAGACCAACACCAGAGCATCTGACGCGCTTCCGCGCCAGGCGCGCTGAACGTGGACGCCGACCGGCTGCCCTCTGCGCTGCTCCGCGCCGCTCTGCGCTCCGCGGCGGAGGCGACGACAGAACAGCCGGAGAAAAGACTGATCGCGAGAGCTTAAAAGCGTGGACTTAGAGATAAAAGGATTACGCGTGGAGGAATGCTAAGTAGAAAGTTATCACCATAAAAAACGGACCTTAGATTTCGCCTTCGTACTAGCAGGTGTTTTGCTATTTATGTTTATGAAGTCTGTGAGCGGTAACAGACCTGGACGTGATTGGCCATGATAAAACTAAATTTTCCCTGACCGTGAGTGATGTTTTCCCTGTTGTTCTGCAAAAACTTTCATAGTTGATAAATGAAGTTCCCTGAACAGCAAAGAAAAATACCTAGCCCGCTGTGTTTTTCACACTCTGTCTGCCGCCTGAAGTCTTTAAAGTGACCTTCCTGAGTAAAATGTCTCAGTTGGTGACGGTCCCATGCTAGGCGATGGGGCAGAGTGAGATGGAGGTGGAAGGAGTACCAAAATTGGTACAGCCATAACGGGCTGACTCAAGCATCACTGGACCGATTGTAGCACTTTACCATGGAGAACGATGGCTTTGTTCTGATTGGTTGATAACACTAATTGATTGGTTGCCAGTGGTACTCCTTAGACCTCACCCATCCGTCTCTGTAGCTCAGTGCGTGGCTGTCTGTAGCACAGATTCTAGAGTTGAGTGGCAGTCTCTATGCAGGGCCAGCGATCCCACCCAGAGTTTGGGGTGGGGGCGGGGGGGTGGTTTAGGATGGTGTTTTAGGATATTAGAGTCCCAGCAGCTCCTTTAATTAGATCTGCTCTCTGTTAAATGAACAGAGGGATAATTAGCAAGTGCTTGTTTGTGGTTCGAGTAAGACATCATTATTTCTGATGCGAGACCGAGAGAGAGAGAGAGAGAGAGAGAGAGAAACACAGAGAGAGAAGAAGAGAGAGACAAACTCAGAGGGAGAGAAATGGAGAGTGTGAAACAGAGAGGGAGATATGTGGAGAGAGATATTTAGAAAGGTAAAGACAAATACTGAGAAAAAAGATACAGCAAGAAGGAGAAGAGGAGTGAAATACTTAGAGTAAATGAAGGACAAATGCAGGTGAAATACAGACAGAGGAGAAGGTAGATACTGAGAGAAAGAGAGGGATACACATAGAGGAAATGATGGAGGAAGGGAAGGAGAAGCCAGGCAGTGAAAGACAAACTGGTTCTGTGTCCTCTTTCCTGTCCAGCGTAGCATTCTTCAGCAAATGGCGAAGTGACAGAGCACCCTGCGGGATTCAAATTATCATGAATAAAGTCCATTGTAAACTCATCTTTCACTCCCAATGCTGATCATATTGATTTTTTTTGTTGGCAGTACACCACTGTTTTATTTTGCACCCAATGGACATTTCCTTTTGCTGGCAGACAACGGTGGACAAAGGTGGCTGCTCAAGTGAGGTTATGGGAATGGCAGTCTGAGCTCTGTTAAAAGGTGTTTGAAAATTACAGAATGCATTTTAATGGTTAGGGAATTGGCCCTGTATTTTATGGGTTGCAGGTTCATTTTTTCAAGTGGGGCAAGCCATTGTATGGTTGAGGAAGGTACTTAACCTGAATCGTTTCAGTAAAATATTTCAGCTGTATAAAGAGATAACAAAAATGTACACTGTGTAAGTCTCTTTGGATAAGCTTAATGCCTGAAAATTAAGTAGTTTCACCTAAATTTCTCAACCATTCTGTAAATAATGCAGGCTAATTTGATCATACTGTGGAGTTAAACCTGCAGACACTGCGGCCCTCCAGGACTGGAGTTAAGCCTGCAGACACTGTGGCTCTCCAGAACTGGAGTTGAACCTGCAGACACTGCGGCCCTCCAGGACTGGAGTTAAACCTGCAGACACTGCGGCCCTCCAGGACTGGAGTTAAACCTGCAGACACTGCGGCTCTCCAGGACTGGAGTTAAGCCTGCAGACACTGTGGCTCTCCAGAACTGGAGTTGAACCTGCAGACACTGCGGCCCTCCAGGACTGGAGTTAAACCTGCAGACACTGCGGCCCTCCAGGACTGGAGTTAAACCTGCAGACACTGCGGCCCTCCAAAACTGGAATCCTGACTCTTCTGTTCTATACAGTTGCATGGTTGCAAAATGCCAATTGATGTGACAGAATTCCAACCATTGAAGCTCAGCCCAAGCAATCACACAGCAGTGAGAAAGCAGGGGAGAGTACACTTGTTTGTATAATGGAACAGGGATGAATGGGAATGGGAATCCAACGTGCCCTCTGAGTTCAGCCTGTCAGCAGCGTGGTAATTATAACCTTGGAGTCTCATTGATGGAAGGGCAAGCGGCTGACGCAAACGAGAGATCGCAACGGAGTGGGCGGGAGATTGTTTGTGAGGAAGCTCGAATTGCGCCTTTGCCATCGAGAGAAATCCATCGCTCAGTGTGACTTCAGGCCCTGGAAAAATCGCGTAGGGGTGTGATTTTTCACAACTTACTCACAACCCGCAAAAATCCTATTAGCTGAGTTCAGAGTCAAGCACAAACTTCTGGTGAGACAAAGAGTGTGCATTCCGAGGCGACTTGTTTGCAGCCAGCATCTAAACTACCCTAACTGGCTTTCGATGCTGCATCTCTGAATTAGAAATATTAATTTGTATAAATTGTATATTTTATTATGTGACATTAATTATCATATACTTAAGTCAGCAGAGGTTTAGCTGTTTAATGAAATTGTGCATAACTGAATGGAATGATTTTGATCAACTAATCTTGTCCATTAAGTCTGTTAAACAACTCAATGGGTTGAACTGCACCTAGAAAACTAAAAACAAAAGGAACACCAAGATTCAATCAAATGCACTTAGCCTCTTTAAGGGAATGTGCAATTCAATCGATGCAGACTTTACATCACAGCATGCATTTCTTTGAACATTTTCTGTTTAGTTAGAGACAAGTAAACATGCCCCCTGGATTGTGTTTTCTTTTCATACTAAAACAAAGTTGCATGTGCCCTAAAGACTGAAGTCCATTTGGATGTAATTGCGTATGCCCTTAAAAAGACTATGTTCAGGTGCCAACCAGTGTTTTTTATCTATGCCAAAATTCTTAAATGACATTCAGAAGGGCACATGATGAAGAAACAGTAATACTCGGTAATTCCCTACAGAACTTGAAACCAGAATGTCGGAACATTGAAGCTGTGTGCAACAGCAGTTCAGGCTTTGCTCTCCGTATTGCACCAAGAGGCCGGTCTGCTAATCACCGTAATAGCTGGTGACAGCAGATGTCCTCCTGCCTGGTTGCACCGTGTTTCCCTTTAGTAAATTAGGAGCCTTCTCTTGATTCCAGCTCCCCTCCCAGCTCCTCCTGCCAAATCCAGCTCAAATCAGGCCAATAGCTAAATAACCGCCTTTCTGAGCGTGCACCGCGGACCCTAATGAGGGGAGAGCACGTAATTAAGAGCCGCAATTAGTGTCGATCGCCATAGCGACTGTGATCGGAGGCTTCTCCGCGGTGAGAAGACGCAGCCCAAGATGAAAGAGGCGTAAGAAGTGAGGATTAGGAAGAGAGTCAGATTAGGGTTCAGAGACAGAGTCCGCACCTCTGTCCTCCCTATAATGGTTATGAATTACGTGCATTAGATTAACTCAGCTGATGCAGACTGACACACGGCGTGAGAGAATACAAGTGAATCTGTAAAGAGTTACGGGAGAGCATCCACAAAGAACAGGCGAGCAAAACTTTGACCGGGAAACTGCGGTGTGGTTTTCCATGCTCGATTTCTTGAAAAATCGTCTGTTTTCCAGAAGCACATTCATTCTGTTATTCTTATCTTTAGTGGGCTTTTTTTCAATGTGACAAGGAGAAAAAAAGAGACAGAAAGAGAAGCATGGCCATGATTCATTGTTTCATTATCAGTGAAAATAACTGTGCCGTTATTATGTGTTTTTGATGGTTGGAACTCTTACCCTGGGTGACTTACAAGGTGACTTACAAGACTGTCACAGCAAGATACATTTAGAAGATATTAAAAGAACAACAAGTAGGAAGACCAAGTGCACACAATACAGAGCTGTAAGCCCCCCAAACCCCCACTACCACCCCCCAGGCATTAAGCATCAAGTCTGTTTTTAGCACATGTATAAAATGTATCACGACATCAACATTGCCTGATCCCTTGGAGTATGGAATCTAAATATAATCCAAACGTGAAGAATGAATTTGTGTGATGCTGGTTCGCTCGTGGTGTCTCCTGGTCTCAGTGAAAGCAGCACTGTACTGTGGTAAACTGATCTCATGGCTCAGGGAATGTAAATGAGGATATATGCACTCTTTAGCCAGGGCTTGGCAGTGACTGTTTACATATAACCTGGATTATGAAATCAGGTTACAGAACTAAAGTAGCTGTGATCAGCCCAGGTTACTTAAAAAAGTGTTTAGTCTGATAACAGTAGCACCTTAAATGTCTCTTCGTCTGTCGCCCTTGAGGAACCCAAAAAGGTTCTTTGATGCTAAGCTCTCGAATGGGTTCTTGGTAGAACCCTCAAAATAATGTTCTACATGGACCTCCTTAGAGTAATTAGTGTCTGAGAAGAACCTTAAAGGAACCCTTGAGGATTTTTCCAAAAGTGTCCCGGTTATATTTTGAATTACTCAATGAAAAGCATAACGATATTGCGAAATGTATTACAGTTTCTTAACGATATACCACTGATGTCATATTGTATGGATGCTTTAAAACACCCTGTTGGTCAACCTTGGATGCCATTTTCAAAAAGGACTGAGATTTTACTGCCCCTCCCTCTTTATAATATCCTAATTTCCAAAAATGAAGATGTAGAGAACCAGATAAAAATGACTAATACATGAGTAATCAGTTTTGAGAACCCCTATTGATTGCGTTACTAAGTACTTTGAAGCTCATGTAATTTGTGATCAGTAACTGATTACGTCTTTTTTTAAGCAATCCATCCAACTCTGTTCCATATCGTAACTGCACATATCGGAAATAACCACAGGTAAGCAGAACGAGTCTTCAGCTTAATGAAGCTTTGAAATCCTGGGAATGTGGTTTTCTTCTCAGTGTTTCATTTCTGGTCTCCGATGGACACCAGACCTGTTACCAAGCCTCAGGTTCATATCACATGCTGTTTTTTCTTAAGAAGATTAACCATTAAAGGATCTGAAAGGTAGGCGTTCATCCTGAGCACTTCCTCCTCTCTGAGACTTATGCCTCATGCCTTCGCGAATATACTCTATTACATTACAAACATAAAAAAACTTTTTTGAAAAAAACAAATAATGACAAACCAATCACAACCATTTTTCATCTGAAGACCATAGTCCATATAGTCCATAGTAAGTCAACATAAATATTATTTTAAAGTGCTGAAGAATGTGCATTGATCTTGGAAATATGTTCCAATATGTTTCTGTCCTGTCAGGAGCTGCATTAAAGTTATTCCTGTAACACCCATAACCGAAGCTCCAACCTGGCACCCGCCCCCCCATCCCCATCCCCACCCTCTTCTGAGTACTGAAGCTCACTGCCATGCACTTGTCCTGCTGGGACATTTGAACGCAGTCAGATCCCAGGTCAGTGTGAGGTAGAGGTCCTCCCAGGACAGGGGTGGATATGCAGAGTTGATTAAGGTCGCACCACATGCACAGGCGAAAGCTGACCATAGAACACAACTCCTTCACTAAGATTCTTTGTGGATACCGGTCCTGATCTAGGATCAGTTTTGCCATCTTGCACATAATGAACAAAGGGTGGGATATGCACAAGCAAACCCGATCCTAGATCAGCAGTCTTACTCTTAGTGCTCTTAGTACTCTATGTGCCCACCCGGATCATGACTAGTGGGTCTCCATGGCATGTAGGAGTTGCCCGAGCGACCCACTATCACCAGTAACGTACTGCCCATGTTGTCGGAGGGCCTGACTGCTGTAGAGCAGTGACACCCACAGAACTACCCAGCATGCCCCCTGTCATTCCCTGGTGAGGCTGGGTTGATCGTTGCCCTTGCAGATGCAGACCTCCATGCAGATGGCAGGGCTGGAGCTGGAGCACGCTATCGCAAGGACTATAGAGCGAGCGTCTGGAGGCCGCGCAGTCACGACTTTTGCACTAAAAAAAAAAACTGCAGAAATCCTCCGGTCGCCCATCCTATGGTAATTATGCAAATAAAGAGACGAGACACACATAAAATTTCCATGCAATTATCTCAGCTGTTTTTACACAATTAAGTCTCATTAAGAGTCTGTGTCTCAATTCACAGGACCAAGGAGAAGAAAGGATGATCTTCTGTTTTTTTTTTTCCCTCATGTAGAACACTTGGGCATGGACCCAATCAAATGTGCTTAGTCGCCTTAAGAGCATATGCAACTCAATCACAGGTTTCGTTTAGCATTTTCTATTTTATCTGAGACAAGAAAACCTGTCCTTTATGATGTAATCACATCATTGTAAAATAGAATATCATGTGTCTCTAAAAAGACTTGAGTCTGTTTTGACTAAGACCAAAGCGAGTCTGGTGTTACTTTTTTTAGTGTATGGTGCTGTTTTGGCTATCGGCAAGGCCACATAGGGTTTCAGGATGTTCAGGCCACACACATGACTAGCGGTGGCACCCAGGACATGGGGCGCTGTCCTGGATTTGGGGGCGCCCTTCAACTTCCGAAAGGGCCCGGGCACCTCAGGGTAGAGAGAGGTGCGCCCGGGAGAAACAGGACTGCAGGGCATAATCTACCTGTGAGAGAGAGAGAAACGTGAAAATGGAGAGCACTGAGGGCCGGGGCGGCTAAGCTCCTCCCGATATAGCGCTAATAAGCTCAGTTCTCCCTGGCTCGCACACTCACCTGCCCCCATGACCATGTGAGAGGAGCCTTAGGCGTGCGAGAGGGCGGGGTGCCACCATCCCGAAAAACAAACCGTACACAGAGGTCTGTGGAGAGGCCTGCCTCTGAGACCAGCTGTTGATGGTTTGGGACCCGTTGATCTCAGGGCCACCTTTCCGCCATCTTACCTGCAGGTCCCACATGTCCTTCGGCCTTACGGAGATTAAATATACCGCGATGCACTGGAGGAATGAAAAGCGGCACCTCAGATACAAACTTCTGATATGATCCTGATTAGCACTGGAGGAATGAAGAGCAGTACCTCAGAGATACAAACTTCTGATATGATCCTGATTTGCACTGGAGGAATGAAGAGCGGTACCTCAGAGATACGAACTTCTGATATGATCTTGATCAGTGCTGGTTTAATTGTAGAGCAGTACCTCAGAGATACGAACTTCTGATATGATCCTGATTTGCACTGGAGGAATGAAGAGCGGTACCTCAGAGATATGAACTTCTGATATGATCCTGATTAGTGCTGGTTTAATTGTAGAGCAGTACCTCAGAGATACGAACTTCTGATATGATCCTGATTAGTGCTGGTTTAATTGTAGAGCAGTACCTCAGAGATACGAGCTTCTGATATGATCCTGATCAGTGCTGGTTTAATTGTAGAGCAGTACCTCAGAGATACGAGCTTCTGATATGATCCTGATCAGTGCTGGTTTAATTGTAGAGCAGTACCTCAGAGATACGAACTTCTGATATGATGCTGATCAGTGCTGGTTTAATTGTAGAGCAGTACCTCAGAGATACGAACTTCTGATATGATGCTGATCAGTGCTGGTTTAATTGTAGAGCAGTACCTCAGAGATACGAACTTCTGATATGATCCTGATCAGTGCTGGTTTAATTGTTAGGTTTGTGGCTTTTACGTGAGAGTGACCTGTTTAAATCATAAGTGACGATAGTGAAAGTAATGACTCCGGTCAATAGTGGGTGCAAATTCTTTAAATTAGAGTGTTTTAACATCAGTTACATATCACTCACTATTCAAAGTTATAAATATAGAAGGGACTCCATTCCTGATTGATGGGTATTTCTGAGATTCTACTTTATACTATGAAGACATTGCAATACTTTACAATGTATGAGCAAAATATTGCTGTTAAATATATGGCACAATATTATACAAAAAATCCATCAGTTTAGTTAATCAAGAATTTCAGGAAGATACTGTAAGAGAGAATAAACCAGCAGATCAATACATGAGCCATTTAGCTGTGTCTTAGAATGGACTGTACCACTGGGAGGAGTGAGGGTAGCACCATTTTGGAATGGACTGTACCACTTTCTGGGACAGGTGTGGCATGATTCATCTGAGACCCACAGCTTATTGAGGACATCATCGGACTGCTCTGTATTTGTGGCTTTGGCGGCATGAGTTTCCATGGCGATTCCTCTGTAGCCACAGGGAGTCGCACGGTGGTGTGTCTGTCTGTGTGTGTGTGTGTGTGTGTGTATGTGGAGGGGGGGAGAGGAGCAGATATAAAAACAACGGGCTGTCATTTTGAATTGGCTCCAGGGAGAGCGTCCTCTGTCCTCTGTCCCTTCCCTTGTACAGCGAGGGCGGTGGACTGGACGGCGGCTCGCCAGTGGCCAACCAGCCTGTCCACTCCCACCATTGCTGTAGATCCTCCACCGTTACATCGATCCGCTCGTGGACAGTTGAGGTGAAGCAGTGGAGATGAAGCCTAGCTGTCAAAGAAAGGCTGAAAGAGTTGGCGAATGGGCTCCTCCAATAGTGGATCACTGAGCTACCCGATCTGCAAAACGCCAGACCTTGCTGACAACTGTTGCCAATGGTGACCCGATTGGAGCTTGTTTGAATATAGATCTATCAGAACAGTCGCATAGCTATCAGGCAGGCAAAGAGACAGACAGACAGACAGACAGACTTCACACACGCGTATGTCTGTGCTCTTTCCCATTACAGGAATCATACACTATGTCACGGTTTGATTTCCAAACTTTTTATTGTCATAATCTCATTTTCTTTTCCTTTTCCTTATTTTAGCTGGGTTTAATTAAACAAAGCTGGCCCTCTTCGGTACAGTAGTTGTTTAGCAATATTTTAAGTCAAGTATAACTGTGCTGACAATGAAACGAGGATTTTTTTTTTTTTTAAAAAAAGGACAATACTGCTTGCTAAGGTATCATAATGCTGCAATAGGATACAAGTTTCCCTGCGTGGTTGTGAACCGAGCCGACACACTTCTGTGGGCTGCGCAGATTGCCAGGGTCTTGTAAAGTATATGTCCTCTGAAGAAGGTGCAGGACTTAAACTGGGAGATTCAGGGTCACAGTCAAAGCAAATGTGACAGTGACCCTGGCGTAAGCAGTGGACCCCTCCCCTCCTCCCAAATGCTGACCAAAAGATCTCCATAACCATGCTGTGAAGCTCTTTTAGACACAACTCAGCAACTGAGCACCCCTTCCTCCACCCCCACCCCCACCCCCCACCCTTCCCGTTTGTATTAATAGCCGTTTCCTGTTCTTCACACTCGATTCGTCTTTGACATTTTATATATTTCTTTTTTTTTTTTGTCTCTTGTTCAGTGGTTCAGTCACATCATCAGGAGAGTGAGTTCTCTGCTGTGGTCGTCATCTTTGTGTCTCCTGTCTCCTGATTGTACAGCATGCTTCACACATCCATGTCTTCTTTCTGTCTCTCTTTTTTCTTTTCCCTTTTTTTTTCATTTTTCCGCCCTGTGAAGCCGAGCCCAGGGCCAGCGGACGATGGGAACAAGCTGTCGGTAGGTCCTGTTGTGTTTTTTTTTTTTTTTTGTTTGCTTGTAGATCTGTGTCTGAGCCTTGTGTATGTGTGTGTTTGTGTTTGTGTGTGCAGTCATTCCTTCACATGCCCCAGCCCTCTGCCTCCAACCCATGACACACACACACACACACATATACACACACACACACACAGAAGTGAAGAAACATCTTGGTGTAGGAGTATCAGGCATGCCATTACTAGCGGTGGCTGGAGTTACACACTGGTTAGGCAACAATTGGCTGAACCTCAAAATGGATGAATAAGAATTAAGCCAGATGGGATTCTCAGACTCAGTGCTCTTTAGCACCCTCTACTGGCTGGACGGGGGCCTGCAGTATGCATGACCTGATCACATGTTGGCTTTGTGGTCCTTCGACCTGCATTGACAACATGGGTTTGGTGCCCTGCCTGCAGTGTGGGAGGAAGAGAGTTGTGAGTTATCATGTGATTCAGAAGACTCGCATACAGCTTTCTTCCCCTGACTCTGTGGGTGACAGTCGCTCGGTTATGCTGCCAGGACAAGAGAGCAGGTTGGGTGGTTAAAAAAAAAGACTACAGCAGAACATCAGTAACATAGACATATCAGACTTACAGAAAAAGAACTTAACTGAACATGAAGGACAGCCAGTTAGGAACACATTCAAAGAAGGAGTGACATCAGCGGAACTGAGAATGAGCTGAGCTAAGCTGAAAAGGTAGGGAGAGAGAGAGAGCCAGCCGGTGCAGCATGTTTTCATACACAACCACTAACGTTCCAACCATATCTGCCACATGCATTCAGCATCTCATATGACATCACTTTAAACTGTCAAACCTGCTCTGTGTTTGTTCTTCATTTGAAATCCATTTGCTGAACACCGTTCTGTGTTTGCTGCAGGCTCGCTTGCAAGTGGTGAACGCTGGTCGTGGTCAGAAAGCCTAAGATTTAGCCGGATTTTTGTTATTATTATTTTTTTTTATCTCTAAGATCCTTTTAGCCACAGGGATCTGATAGAACAAAGAAAAAAACTAGATGACTCACCCGGAAAATGAAGCTTGATCATGCATTGAAATACAATTAAATGACTCTAATGAGAATCTCTAGTATAATATAAAGAATTAGCCTGTGATCCATTGGGGGCACTGTTAGTAGGGTGGGGCTAACACCATGCTCCTCCTTTTCCTGCAGGCTAAGCCCCGCCTCCAAAGAGGGGGAAGCTCCGCCTCTCTGCATAACACCATGATGAGGAACAGTATCTTCCAGCTGATGATCCACACCCTGGACCCCCTGAGTGAAGGTAGGGAGCGCAAGGGTCTGACTCCACATCTCTGGGGTGTGCAGCGTCAGTCCTGGAGGGCCGCAGTGTCTGTAGGTTTAACTCCAGTCCTGGAGGGCCGCAGTGTCTGCAGGCTTTACTCCAGTCCTGGAGGGCCGCAGTGTCTACAGGTTTAACTCCAGTCCTGGAGGGCCACAGTGTCAGGCTTAACTCCAGTCCTGGAGGGCTGCAGTGTCTGCAGGCTCCAGTCCTGGAGGGCCGCAGTGTGTTCAACTCCAGTCCTGGAGGGCCGCAGTGTTGCAGGTTCAACTCCAGTCCTGGAGGGCTGCCTGGAGTGTCTGCAGGTTTCCAGTCCTGGACTCCAGTCCTGGAGGGCCGCAGTGTCTGCAGGTTTAACTCCAGTCCTGGAGGGCTGCAGTGTCTGCAGGTTTAACTCCAGTCCTGGAGGGCCGCAGTGTCTGCAGGTTTAACTCCAGTCCTGGAGGGCCGCAGTGTCTGCAGGTTTAACTCAAGGTGTTTGGAGTTTAAATAATCCTGAAACATAAACCAGCACAGAAACTGGGACTGCCCTGTTATAATGTATTTTTTCACCCTGAGGAACATGAGATCAGATGCTGTTTTAATCAGGGGCTTAAAAACCTTACGCATTATTGGCCACAATTTGGATTAGCTTAGTCAGGCAGAAAGACAGACTGTATGATGTTTTAACTCAAAGTTTTTACAGAGATCCCACTGGTCATGGTTTGTGCCTCAACTATAATTTATGAGCTTGTGAAGTACTATGAGCTTTTAAATCTTGTCCAATTTTAGAAGAAGGATTAGGGGAAGTGTTGAAGAAAGTATGAATGCATAATTGCGTGAATAAGCCATTCGACCCAACTTGGTTTCGCTCAAACACTCAAGGGGTCCTATATGACCCAGCAAGCTGTTCCAAACGCCATGAACGAGTATGAGTTTCAGAATCCCATCCGATATAAGAAGTAAGGAGGATTAAAGTAGATGATTCATCTCTTCCAGTTTTAACGCATCTTCCCAGACCTGTTTGGAAGACATCCAGTGACTCAGAAGTAAAGCTCCAGAGCTGTATCGCTTTACGGGCGAGGGTGCATATGTTTAATTTGGCATCAGAAATGACACTAATCTGATACTCTGGGGGATTTCTGAACTCCTGTAGTCCATTGGAGACAGAGTGTATGATCTGTATGAGTTCTGGGGGAGGTGTGTGATGCTGTATCAGTGTGCAGCCGTTATTACATGCTAATGTTGATCTCGTTGGCAGGCTGTGATGCTTTTCAGTCACACTGGTTTGCTCGTAGTTTTAGCTCCTTCTACAGTTCTCAAAACTTCTTCTGACCTACGCGGAGGGGTGTGTGTCAAGCCGGATCTGTATTAACAACGTTGAATGAGGGCCGGCTTGGTAATGTGAATGACTTCGACTGTCTGCGTCGCGCAAACAAACTAAATGATTTAAAAGACATCAGAGGATATTAAATCAGAGGCCGCGATCCGACAGTTACGCAACACGATACGAGGGGAACTTTTTTTGAGTCGTGGCTCTGAGCCACTCTCGAACTTTTGCACAATGTCCCGTTCTAGTTCCTGATGACGAGTTGTTGACTGTGAACTTTGATCTGATCACGGCAGACAGATTGAGGGTGTCGCCTGGAACTTTTCAACTGAACCCAAAGTTTTGCGTTTTTTTTTGTGTATTTTTACACAGTCTATGCTGGGTGAATGAAAGTTCACCGCACTCAGTGCTCATTTCGGTATGAGGCTGCTGGGAGTCTAATCTTGTCTGTGATTTTGTAATTTCTTTGCCTGTCAAAGTCTGTTGCGTGCGAGGGGGTGGATTCCTCTCGTCTGAACAGAGGCACTGTTTGCACTGTTCGTCTGGGATTTCTGCTCCAAAGCAAGCTAAGAGCATACATCTGTAGGACAAATTTTTAGACTGAATTTTATGTTCTGAGACAAAATGGAAAACATTCGGTTGGCTGTGCTGCCCATTTTCCTACAGCTGCAGTAAAGCTGTGCTTTTCACCCAAAAACCAAAGGGTGACAATGCAGGACTTTCCCCTTAGTTCTTTAAGTGACCTTCAAACAGGATACTGATCTGTAACACCTGCAAGAGCACATAACACAACGTGAGGAATCCTTTTAGGAGGAGGTCAGAAGATGGACTTCACTGACTAATTTAAAATTTCACACTACATGTGATGTAGAGCCGTGAAAACATCAAGCCATGGATATCTCCATCATCTGCATCATATCCACGCCAGCTCCAGTGCACCCTGACATTACAGCAAAGGGGGGACATACTGAAAACTAAGACATTCTGGAAATTCATGTACATTTCTCAAAGATGCAACCTTTCACTCAAATTGTTAATATAATTTGTAATTAAACAATTGTATTCAATTGTTAAAGAATGCAAAATAGAAGATCTTCCACGAGTGGTCTCAGACTTTTGGACCCCACTGTATGTCTGAAGGAAACTGTGCCTGGAGATTAGGGCTGGATGGCAGAGTTCGGGAGGGGGCAAATAGCACCAGGGCCCCTGAGAGAGTATCCAAATGGGGGGCCTGATGGCCCCAAGGGACCATCCTCCTGGCTATGAGTGCATGGAGCTCGTAAGCAAACAGATGTTATCGTTTTTGCTGAATGAATCTTATCCACAGACAGAGAGAGAAAGTGAGGGAAAGTTAGCGACCGCACATGCACACATGAAAACGTGGTTACTGAAAGAGCACATGTTATATGGCCACTGTGAGACAGGAGAGGTGGAGGCAGAGATATGAGAGAGAGACAGAGAGAAAGAGAGAGAGGGTTACAGAGGGAGACGGAATAATAGAAAGTGGGTGATGAGATTGGCATTCCATTACAAACAGGAGAGAGTGAGGAGTGGAAAGGGGGAGAGAAAGAGAGAGAGAGAGGGTTAGAGAGGAAAAGAAGAAGCTGTAGAGACACACAGAAAGAGAGAAATATAGAGAGAAACACTGTGAGGGAGGACAGATACTGTTCTCAGAATATAAATCAAACTGAAGCACTAAATGAGCCCAGCGCAGAGCTGTCGGGCTGAAAGCACGCACGCTAAAACTGGGCTTAAACCGAAGCACAGCTGCCCACAGTGGAGAGGAACAGACAGTCACGCATTGAGTCAGGTGACGCTAGATAACAGTCCCATCTCAGATGCCCCTTTCTCTGTAGCGGTGCCTGTTTGTAGGGTATCAGACTGTCCGCATGGCGCGCCGAGTAAAGGTGGCTGTTCGTGGTGTAGCTGTGTTACCCATGGCAGGGTGCTAGGAAATACATGTCCTGAATTTAAACACATATATGTACAGGTTGGGACCCAATCAGATGAACTTTGTGTCTAAAACCATGTGCAATTCAACCCAAATTGACTTAAGTCTACATGATGTGATGTCTCCAGTAAAATAGGAGATACCCAAAGAACCTTATTTAAAGTCTGTTTTGATTGAATCGCATATGTCCATAAAGAGACTAAGTGCATTTGATTGTGTCCCAAATTTTTTTGAATATGGTTCAGTCTGCCATCTTTTCCAAAAAAAATGTTTTAGTGGGTTGTCAAGCATGGACCGTTGGGACTGGAAACAGTGCTGCGCCAGCCTCATATTGTGTTTTTGCATGTTGTGCACCATCTTGTACTTGCGAGTGTGATTCATGTGTAAAGCAGTGGCATAAGTATTGAGAAAGATGGAGTGATTCATTGAGGATAATTCAGTTAAAGGGATGAATCAGAGGGTAGTGCCCACACAGAGACAATAAAAGCCACCCAAACACACACACACACACACACACACACACACACACACACACACACACACACACACACACACACACACACACACACACACACCCTTTGCTTCACCAAGCAAGGGAAATGCATGTTAAAAAGGATATTGAATAAAACATCTGAAGTAATAAGACAGCACATTATATTTTATTTCTCAATGTTTTTTTGCAGGATATACTTGGTTGTTATTGGCTGTACATGCGATTTAACTGACAGACTTTCATCAAAGACCAGAAGATAGCAGCACAAAACTCGGCTAACTTTTTTTTTTACCAAACCGTTGTGGAGGGTTTTTCAAATTAAAATCCAAAGGCAATGCTCCAGGAGGAGAAGGGTTTGAGTCTGCACTCTAACAGCTGCAATTGAAATGATTAAAATATGCATCAGAGGACACAAAGAGGGGCAGCCTGTAGTCTAGTGGCTGAAGTACATGACCAGGACCCCTGAGGTTGGTGGTTCAAGCCCCAGTCCAGCCACAGCAAGAACACCATTGCTGTTGGGCCCCTGAGCAAGGCCCTTAACCCCACATTGCTCCCAGGGGGGATTGGCCCTTGGTTAGCCCAATCAACTGTAAATCACTTTGGATAAAAGCATCAGCTAAAGACAGTAATGCAATGTAACAAAGAAGCAACAGTAGCTCTTGGTGTATATTTGTCTAGGTCACCATGACCTTCATCAGGTTAAGCATGATGAAGGCCTTAAACTGATAAGCATCAGTTTCAAGGAATAAAGACTTTCTTGTGTCTTCTGTGATCAGTAAATGTCTGAGGAATGGCCAGGAATTTTGACAAATTTTCATGCAAAACTCTTAACTTTCCAAACATTAAGAGAACATTCTGGCAACCAAAAATAGTTAGCAGACTCATGATCAGACACAAGTGAGCAGGTGTTTTTTTTTTTTTTTTTTTCCGGCACGTGGGCCAGACGCTGAACTCTGAAATTATGAAAGTGAGGGAAGCGGACGCTGTTTATGGCTCTTGAATTCGTCTTTAATAGAGGCCAGATATGGGAGCGGATGGGCTCTCAGGAGCTAAGCGTATGCACCAGTGTGTAATCCCACCGTTGAAATGATTCATCCTCCTTTAGTCGTTCGGGGGCCTCTGATTAAATAAACATTGTCTCTGCAGATGAGTCCTTCCGTGTGGGCGTTAAAACCGCAGCACTTACAGGGCCTTTCTTGACAACTTAAAAAGGTTTTAGCTCATAATTTTCTGTTGTTTATGCAACAAAATATTCATCGTTTGGTGAGGAGAGTGTAGGCGATGGCAGAAATCGATTCCTTTGTTTTAACACAAGGTGTGTGTTTTACAGTAGGGCTGCCAAGATGGGTCAGTCAGTGGAGGTGCTGGCGGTTACTGCACAAGCCAGTAGCCAATCAATTTAGGTGATCAGGCTCAGCTATGTCTTGTAGCCGACTATGATGAAGGCCATCATGTGGTAGTGCACAATTACCTTTATCCAACAAGGGGAAGAGTCTCTCATTATATTATAGGTATGCATCACTTAACGTCCACAATACGTTCTGTGAAATAGGACATGATGTGATTTGGACGTTGCGTGGACACCATATTATCAAAGCTATATGGGATACTGTAGTGTACCTGTTTTGAATAATTAACCATGATACTGTGTGCTGTATATCAGCTAATGTACCTGGCAAGGTAATATATGGGTTAAATAGGTTACGTCTGCTATGTCCCGTTCTCTGATCGGGATTTCTGAACTCTTTATAACCTTTTTTTGTACAATTAATCTTTTTTGCAGTAACTCTATTATAACCTTATGGGACCACGGATGTATGTTTGGTCAGATGTAGCCTGAATGGACGTTATGTGACACATACCTGTATATTTAGGCATTTAGCAGATGCTTTTATCCAGAGTGATGTACAGCACCTAGATTAATACATACTATCCATTTAGTGTGCATTAACACACTATCCACGGTTGGACTTTTAGATGAAGCAATTCACATGGTGCGTTGCTTGAGTGTATATCAGAAATGCCCTACCTTGGAACAGAACCTGTCTCAGAGTTACAGCCCCATCTTCATTACCAAAAAAGGTTTCCTGCCTTTGAGATAGTTTTGTGAAGTTTCAGAAGAAATTTTGATCAGCATGAGCTACCCGGTTTCAGGGGGATTTGCTGGCGGCTGCTGTCAAAAAGATTTGGTGACTGTTTCAGTTTAGCATTCATCTTAAGAGGCATAATGAGAATTATAATACTGACTCTTTTAAAATATTTGAGTATGCATTCTGCTTACTATACCTCTATTTTATCTCTCTTTTTTTCTTTCTTTTCTCTATCCTTCACTCATTTTTTTCCCTGTCTGGGTTCCCTCAGAATTTGCTGATTCTGGTGAGTTAAAGCTGTTTGTGTGTGTATCTTCTCTCAACCTCTCAAAACCTAACTCATTGTCATCACAGCTTCAAAGTGGCTTTTGCTCCACATCGCCTCCTTGTGATCATACCCCAGCGTGCATTTTCTGAGCTCTGAAAACTGTTCTGAGGTCAGCTGGGAAGGCAATCAAGTTTGCACTAACAATCACTGGCTCTTCCCATGAACTTTTCTGAGATCAGGTGGGCAGGCTCTCACAAACACACTCACTCCCATCACGAGCACTGCCCAGGAACTGATCAGAGATCAGCTTGTAAAGCCGCTTGCACACTCATTCCAATCATAAGCTCCGTCCGAGCAACTGTTCTGAGATCAGCTGGCGCTGACAAACTCACCTCACTCCCATCATGCTGTCCTGGGCACATTGTGCCTTGGCATCATCAGTTTCACTGTGGGTTGTCTCTGTGTGCGCTAGCTATGCCCACATCTCCCTCTGCTCTGTACACAACCACCTGGAGAGGGACAGACTCACTCTGCAGGACCCTGTGATGCCAGCAGCCATACCACCCTGAACCCTTTCCATGTGAAACTGCTGAAGCTAATCAGCCATACCACCCTGAACCCTTTCCATGTGAAACTGCTGAAGCTAATCAGCCATACCACCCTGAACCCTTTCCATGTGAAACTGCTGAAGCTAATCAGCCATACCACCCTGAACCCTTTCCATGTGAAACTGCTGAAGCTAATCAGCCATACCACCCTGAACCCTTTTTCCATGTGAAACTGCTGAAGCTAATCAGCTATACCACCCTGAACTAATCAGCCATATACCACCCTGAACCCTTTCCATGTCAAACTGCTGAAGCTAATCAGCCATACCACCCTGAACCCTTTCCATGTCAAACTGCTGAAGCTAATCAGCTATACCACCCTGAACCCTTTCCATGTCAAACTGCTGAAGCTAATCAGCTATACCACCCTGAACCCTTTCCATGTCAAACTGCTGAAGCTAATCAGCCATACCACCCTGAACCCTTTCCATGTGAAATTGCTGAAGCTCAGCCATACCACCCTGAACCCTTTCCATGTGAAACTGCTGAAGCTAATCAGCCATACCACCCTGAACCCTTTCCATGTGAAACTGCTGAAGCTAATCAGCCATACCACCCTGAACCCTTTCCATGTGAAACTGCTGAAGCTAGGCAACCATAACACCCTGAACCCTTTCCATGTCAGACTGCTGAAGCTAGGCAACCATAACACCCAGTGCCCTTCTCATGTCACATTGCTGAAGCTAAGCAGGTGTTGGCTTGATTCATACTTGGTTGGGGGAACTGCTGGGAAATCTATGTCTAATGGGCCAGAAGGGGGCGCCCTTCTCTCTAGACCAGCCAACTCCTCACTTATCCAGAACCTAAAAGTGAGGGCTAAATAATGGTGGTTCTGGAGGGCTTTAGTGTCTGCAGCATTTTGTGGATTCCTTTCAATCAACAAAAAAAATCAGACTTTTGGGACCAAGATTCTTCTTCCAGTCAGAGAATTGAATGTAGTGTTGTAACATACAAAAAATACACTCTGACCTTCCAGCACTAAGATTTTGCACCTCTTGTATAGAAAGTGTCCAACAGTTTGCCAAGCCTGGAATCTGAACACTTCAAGGTTTTCTGCTTATACTACTTAACCTGGCTAGCCGTTCCCAGTGTTACCACAAATCTCTGTTTACTTCCCTTATTTCAGTACTGATTGATGGGAAAGCTCGAAAACTGCAGACACTGTGGCCTTCCAGGACTGGAGTTTGACATTCCTGTCTTAGATGCTTAAACCTGTAATGACTTAATTGGATCAATCATTCGGCTAAAACAACGCTGGTGACCGTGTCCTTGTCCTCATGGTACTAAGAGTTTCACTATTTCGGGAGGAAACCTGCAGGATCTCCAGGAACTGTGGATATGCCCTCTGGCTCATCCACTAACAGACTAACCGAAACTTCAGGTCTCCAAAAGAGCACTTTAAAAGACATAAGAAAAACTGTGATTATTATATTACATAATTACACAAGCTTGGAAAACTTTACTCACTTAGATAAAGTAGATGAAGTTTTTCACAAAGCAGTGGAATATTAACAGTGCACACCTGATGATGCCAGATTGAAATCAAATCAGAAATGTCGAAAATGAAGACACGAGGGCTTTCTGTCATTCTGACAATGTTTATTGTCAGTTTCAAAAGTGTTCAAGGTTTTTTATCTACACAGTTCTGGGAAGTGGGGTATAATTTTTACTCCTGTCCAAATGGTTTGCTCTGTTATCAGACTTCAAAAGGTGTAGAATCTTTTTCTTCTTCTCTTCTTCTTGCATCCGTTCAAAATGTGAGTTGTGAAATTTAAATTCCTTTGCTGGCAGGTTTTCTACAGTGGTATTACAAAGTAGCAACCTTGATTAACCACACATGCTATCCTGGTGTAATTGAGAGGGACAGTTTTATAATACGAGTGGCATGCTCTTTAAATAGCTCTCTCTGGTGCCTGTCTTTTAGAAGGAGTTGTTTTATAATCTGGCAACCCCTTTTGTAAGCTAGTTTAGAGGACCGGTTAGCTCAGCATGAGCTATGACGGGCTGTCGTCGTGGCGATTAATTGCAAACAGCATGATCATTGGCTGAGCTTTGAATGTGATAAGCATGGGGTCCATGAAGCAAAGGGTAAGAGTTAAGGGGAAAACAATAAAAAAAAAACTAAAACTTTTTCGTTCACACATGATTAAAAAAGAAAGAAATAAGCAATGCTACCCCTGTCGTAGTTTAGAATCCTCTCTGGCACGTCTAGACGTACAGATTGGTTAATAGAGGATTGGCCCACTGGATAAAGTCATGCTGATGAGACCCTTTCCTAGACTTGCTGCAAAACACCCTCATCCTAATGAAGCTGACCCCATTAAGTCACCCGATTAACTCTCCTGTGGAACATGACCTTTGACCCCGTCAAATGGAGGGCAAATCCATGGCTGTCAGGCTTCACATGCTTGAAGGTCATTGACTCGAGGTCCACCACTCTGAAAAAGACTGGCCTAAAGAGACACGGCAACAGCTGTCAATGAATTCACATTACAATTTTAAACATGGGGCATTTAGCAGACCTTGTAATTTTAAGCTAATCAACCCGATATAGCATTTAACATTTTATCTGGAACTAACATACTGTAGCAGTGGGCAATAATGAAGAGCAGTGAGACATTTGAGTTGATCAGGATCTTGCTACCAGCCTTATTAGCAACCTTAGCAGTAAAGAACTCCCCATTTCAATGGCCAGTAGTTAACTCGAGGTGCTACACTTATCCATAATGGTGGCTAAGCACCCCTAACATTTACATGCACAATTACAAGGCTAAAAGCCCCCCACAACACACACAAAATCCCAGGCTGAAACATTACACACTGTCGGAGGAAACTATGCAAAAGAACACTACACCAATATTTACCCATAACTCCCCAAACCAGGAACAGACATGAAATACATGAACTCACCGCTACAATACATTAGCTGACATGTCTGAACACTATCCATTTATACAGCATGGACATTTCCTCATGCAATCCAAGTACAGGCAGCTTTGTTAACAGTTCTGGCCTGGTCATCCTGCAATCTGATTGGTGCTAGAAGATTGATGATGGTGAGTTTGATTGGTCGAGGAGATTATGCACCCAATCCCAAGACTCATCCTCCACCAGAGGTGGTGAACGGCCAATGGTTTGTCAGCAAGGCAGATAAATATCATGACACAATGTTAGTCAGGGTCATAGTCTTGAGCTTGACAAGGGCGGGTGAAGCTCCTCTGATAAACTCTCCTTCTCTTCCCTATCTCCAAGCAGACTGCCCACAGCGTAATTTGACTAATTAGTCAGCGTTGTTTTTCTTTGTCTTGTTTGTTTTCTGTTTTTCTCTCCTCTGCATTATGTGGGCCATCCTCGTGATTTGCAGAGGAGTCAATGATAAAAGCTTTCTGCTCCAGTTCAGGCGGCAACAGGAACGCTCACAAAACGGACAAACGAGCTCGGGCGGAGACCGGCTCGTCTCATTACCAATCGGCACAAGTAAACATCAGTGCAGGAAGGTCAAAGCTACAGCTATTAGTTTTTATAATAAGAGGAGTAACATGAGGCATAAGAAGCAGGGTTGTGATTAGCCTGTTGGGTCTGTCTCTTTTCAAGGTTGTTTTGTCGAATGGAAACAGGATTTGAAATGGATTCTGATTTACACGGCACCTTTTCATTTTATGGTCTCAAACTGTGCTACAATGAAGAAGGAAAGACTTGTACAAAATTTATAAGACCCAAAATGGCTGACACATGTCGACCTGATTAAATTTCAAATGAACTTAGTCTCTTAAAAGCCATATGCAATTCAATCAAAGCAATATCATACCATTCATTTTTGTATTCTTTTATTTAATTGATGAAAACATGTCATTTGGATTGTGTTGTTTTAATTTGACAATAGAGCAGACAATGCGATTAAAAGAATTGTTTTTGATTGAATTACATTTTCCCCTTGAAGAGACTTAAGTGCATTTGAGTGAATCCCCAGGACTGTCGTTCTGGAAATCCATACTGCAGAACCACGCCAGTTGATTCTGAGCGGCTGAAAAATTTCAGTCTTATCCTGTGTCATGTTTTACAAGTCAAAACAGAGCAGCTGGATTTTTGCGTTATCAGATATGTCAGTGTGGCGGCCTGTTAGCTCAGTCGGAAGCTGACGTGCTGAAAATTGAGCTTTGCGGAAGATGTTATGTCCTGATATGTTTTTTTTTTTTGGGTGGTGAGGTAGGGGGGCCGTGGAGGGAGTGGGTGCTTCGATTTTTATTTCAGTCACGCACTGACTCTCGGTTTCTGCTTTGTGACATCACACATGACTCACAAGACAGACGGCTGAGACTAAGGAGAGGAGCTGGGAAAGGGGGGAAAAATCGTTTTTTTCCAGATGAAAAATGCTGGTGCTAAAAATATCTCTGTGCAGCAACGCAGGCTGCCTCCCCACATTTAATTGCCCTCATAATGGCCATCTCCTTTTTTATTTGGAGAGAAATTACTCTTTTTTTGTGTTCATGCCCTGCAAAGCATACACAGAAGTAGGTGGGAACTGCTTTTCCTGTGTCACTCTAATGGTTGCTAAGGATGCTGTCCTGGTCAGTTAAAGTGGACTGACCTTTCATAACTGTGGTAACACACAAAAAAGTGGTTTGCCAAGTATGTGAAAATACATATTAAACCTATGTCAGCTGACCCTGTGTCCATTACCTTGGCCATATTCAAAAGACACAGTGTTATGACAACAGTCTTGATGCTCTGTGTTTTTAATCTCACTCGGAAGATGCTGGTAAGTGGGTTTGAAAATATAGGCTGGCTTGTTGATGCTCTCTCAACACCATTGCAGGCTTGTCTGTGCTCCGTAATCAGGATATACTACCTTTCCATATTTTACTATGCTGTGACCTTGTTTTCTTCCCGTATTTTGCAATGCCGAGACCTTGGATGGTTCTACTTTTCTGTACTTTACAATACTTCGAACCCAGTTTCTTACTGTACTTTACAACGTTGAGCTCTCGGCTGGTACTGTTCTTCTGTACTTTACAATGCTGTGACCCTCTGCCCTTCCCTATCCTGTTTTGTCACCTTACCACTCTTTCTCCTGCTGTGATGTTGTAGAGCTTGGGACTTACGGCAAGCTCAGATACTATCAGACAATGACCGAGGAAGGTAAGAGCTTTCCTGTTCTCTTCCACTCAGCTCCTCCACCGCTTCCTCTCGCCATCTCTTTAAACTTGCTTCCATTTTTGTTCTTTTGTGTTCGTTTTTTTTTCCAGCCTTTCATTCTGATTCTATGTACGGTCATCCTTTTCGCAAGATAAAAAAAGAGCTGTCATTCACTGGCCGCTGATCACTGGTGATCATTGGCTGCTCTAATCTGTCCCTGCATTTTGATTGGTTGGCAAGTTGTCAGCATTCATTGGTTGTGTGATTGCAAAGTGCTCTTTATGTGGTGTTTTGTTTGTTTTCATTTATAAATCCATTGTACATTCATTATTTGAATGAACATGTCGCTTGCTTTGATTCATAATTTTAAATATCCCCTAGTGCCCTCTACAAGCTTACTATTCATCAGATATTTTTATTCTGACTAAATATCTGACTAATCACATGGTGAATTAGATGAACACCAGAACAGCCACAAAAATCAACTTACACACAAGCAAAACAAATTCACTATATTATATTGTTTAAAGTGACTGCACATTTAGTTAAGTGACATTTTTAGCTGAATTATGTTTTGAATATGATTCAGTGTTAAAGTAATGGTATTTAGTCCAGTTCTGTTATTTTATCTGTTTATAATAATGAGTCACTATAATGCTGTGATATAAATACTCATATTATGTTGTTCTTTATGAAGATTATTCTCTGCACATTGTTTTTCGTCCCTAACACCCCTTACCCAACTGGCTTAACCGTGTGCAGGCGAGCCGCGAGATTTACGTCAGGAGGTTTCAGATGACTCATCCTCACGAGGCACAGAGCAGGGACGGCAGAGAGGAGACGAGCAGAGGAGAGATCAAATTCGGCAATTACATAAGTGGGGCGGCACACTGCGATAGTTGGTTAAGGGAAGAGGCTTACTTTACTATGACATGGTGGGCTTCTTTTTCACAAGAACACTAAAACTAACACTAACACTAACCAGCGTGAATTAGCAATAGCTGCAGCCTGGTCACTCCCACTGCCACGCCCCCTTTTAGCCAATTGGCATGAACAGAAACACATGCCTTCACACACACACACACACACACTTGACCTCCATGCCAAATTTCAGCCTCCTAGGGTGAAAACTGTGGCCTCCAAAGGGTTGGGGAAATTTTTGTGGACCAACCAAGCGACCGACCGACAGACCGACCTATAGAGCTGGTGGTCGCAGCTAAAAATAACACTAGAAGAATGGCGTGGGATAGTGAAGAAACACTGGATAACTTTGCTGCAACCAAAGACTCAGAAAAACAAATCACAGTTTTATGAAAAGTAATGACAGCATTTTCTGTTAAGGTATGTTTACTTTCTCAAACTGATGTGTAAAAAAAAACTAATTATGTAATGGGAAGTTCCTGAAGCAAGTGAGTACTTTTATCCATAATCAAATTTAGGATTTTGGAATACAATTTTTTCACATGTATATATAATCCACATTTTCCGTATCAGTTAAACTGAACCTACACCGCTTAGAAGACCAGTGAAACAGTACTAATAATCATATCTTGAGACCATAAATAAATTAATAACGACAGCTCAATTTTGCTGATTAGCAGTCAATGGAGCCGTGAGAGAAAAGAAAAAAAATCAATAAAAAAATAAAATATTAAATACATCTATCGCTTAAATTTAAGGACAGAGCACATTGCAAGGGCATTTAGTGTGGACTCAGGTCTACATAAGCTTTCTCCCATTGATGGCGATAACAGTTTGGGGGAGCACAGACCACTCCGTCAGTCTGTTGCTATGGACACTAATAACCCTGGTAAGAAAGTGGTGCTTTTGAAGATTCCGTCCAATAGATGTGTGGAGGAGGCGTCCTTCCCTGGCCAATCAGCTGCAGGCCTGGGGCCTGGGTGGCTCAGAGAGAACAGGCAGCGTTACAGCTGGTCGTTATCCTTTCTAATGTGACATTTACCTAATAAACCTGCGGTCATCTGTGGGGAAATAAATAGCCCGCCGTTTGAACCGGAGAAAACAGTGCTACACAGGAAATGAGGAATCATTTATCCTGTTTCCTAATGAGCTTTGATTTTTATTTCTTTCCTTTTTTTTTTTTTTTTTTTGCTGTGTGAAAGGGGTCAGGTCTCAGGGGCTTCAGGGTCATGGGGCAGAAAGAGCTTTCAAAGGTTCGATAACAGCAGCGAGGCTGGTTTTTAATGGGTGCTTGGTCTGCTTAATGCATCGTTATATGCACTGATTGCAGACCGCCGCGTTTCAAACACATAACTCTGAGGTGTTCCGCTCCATATTTGGTGTATATGGATGCTAACGCAGTTTAAGTCTGCTGCCATGAACAAACAAAGAGGTCCTGCATAAATTAATATCCAAACTGAATCATTCTGTGGTTTCCTGAACATTTCATGAGAGATAGGATAAACATTTTCAAACATGTGAATTTCTTTTGTCAGTTTACTGCGGGTCTATTGAACGTTACTGCCACTGAACATTTTCTGTGACTTTCACAGAACTTATTTGGAGGAATAAAATGTTCTCGGATACGATCTAACTCAGTTTTCTGGAAACGTTTTGTGATAGCTGTGCATGCTGGAAATGCCATAGGCGTAATATGAGCCCATCCTGCCACTAACTGACATATCAAGCAGGATGTTACTGCAGGGGTCTTATCCAATAAGTGGTGCTGAAGTGTCTGAGCCGAAAGGTCAAAGGTGACATTGACAATAAACAGAACTGGATCTGAACTGAAGCAAGTTATATGAGATACATTTGCAGACGTATTTCACATTCATGCATGCTCACACAGACTGACCAACACGCCCTTTTCATTTGCAATTTATTTGAGAGGCTGATTGTGCACAAAAGTAATTTTTTTTTCTTCTGGCAATGCAAAAATCATACGCATATTTCACGTGACCACTATTTTTATACATCCATGCACATTCTGTCTCTAAAAATATGGTAGCTGAGTTTACATCTTAAAGCTTATGAAGGTCCCCGCCCCCAAGCCCCCAGGCACACCCCCCCCATGTATGTAATAAAATCCACCATTAAAATTCATTCTTTTGCTTCCTTTATTTTATATCGAAAATGTTTCATCTAACAGAGGATGTGATGTATGATGTTTCTGTGATTCTCTCATTCATTTGACTGCATTTGGGCATCGCGTAACATCAGTGTCCCCATTGCTTCTGTCTCGTGCCTGCCTGATGGGTTTGCATGACTCCTCATGTTAAATACAGAGGAGTACTGATTGAGCATGCTTGTATAAGCATCCAATCAGCTTGAGAATGTTGTGTGTGGCATCAGCCCCGTATCATAACGACAAACAGCACTTTATCATAATTTTCTCTGGCTGCCCTCACCTTACGTTCTCCAGTATGTGATATATCTGGAATTGTGTTTGTGTATTTTTGTTCTATTTTGTATTGATTGCTGCCTGATCCCATAAAAGTGTTTTAAAAGGGTAAACAGAGTTGACATGATGTTCGTTGTCCTAACATTGTCCCAAGCACAACGTAAAGCCTTCGTTAATGTGTCATAGCATCTTTATAAATTAATCTTAAGGAAATTCAGTGCTTAATGAAGGTTACTCGATTTGATTCTTTAATGTTGAACCGGTTAATCTTACATTACTGTTGCTAGTCTGCAATCCAGCCTGTAGCCTGTGGAATCTCCAAATATTGATCATAACCCAGATGTTATTAAAAACAACTTTATGTGCATACTTTTGGCCAAAAGGGGCCAAATGGACCCCGGTTGTCTTTGGTCATCATCCGTAGGGTGAATGGAGTCTGGGGAAAAAGGAGGTTCTGGAGACTGGCCCGTTCTGTTCCTCCATGACGATAACACAGACAGCTACGGTTTTGGTCCCTAACTGCTCCATGTCTCACGTTTCAGGAAAGTTCCGGGAAAAGGCATCCATTCTTCATAAGATGGCCAAAAAGAGGTGCCAAGACGACAGCGACAAGCCCAACGGTGTCGCAGGTCATTCTGGTGAGTGTTTTCATTTTGTATTATTCTGGTTTTATCTCTTTTTCTTCTCCCGAGAGGACAGACACCCCAAGAACACAAATACACATGCCCACACCTACACACATTCAGCCACGTGTATGAGCACTCTCAAAAATGGGGAGGAATCTAAATCTGTGTGTTAACGTTAAAACTGTACATGACAGATTTTCAACACTCAATACTTTGTTTTCGAAGTAGACCATGAAACACCTGTTTGCCTCGACAGCTCTTACTTCATGTCCGTGTCAGTGTCACGCTCTGTTTCTTTAATTCTGTCTGTCGTTCCATCTCTCTTTCTTTCGCTCTCTCGTAAACACATACACACGCACACATGCATACACGCACACACACACACACACACACACCTGTCTCTCATGGCCCCACACACACAAAGGTCATGATTAGGATCAAGAACCTACCAGCAACCTCCCCCCCCCCAGCTCATAGCCCCTCCTTCTCCCCCTGCCTTTGGCTGCAGCTCTAATGAGCTCCGTGTGTGATGTGGGCTCAGATTCCTGGCACATCCTCGCACCCTTCCCACAATGCCATGCAGGAACTCTACACCTTTCCCAGACACCCCCATTATGCCCGTCAACACCTCCAGCGCTCCGAGAAGATCGCCCTCCGACATTATCTTTCCCATTATCTCGAGCTCAGGCGCTTCCACGGCAACGCGCCCTCATTACGCCGGGGATTGCTCTCCGTCATTAGCGGGGCTGTGCCTGGTAGTCAGCATTGGTGGGACCCAATTACCCTCGTGCTAACAAGTCGGCCAGGGTTAGCCTCATGCTAGCGTGGAAACTGTGAGTCTAGACCAGCCAGGGTTAACCTTGGGCTAGCAAGGGGAGCGTGGGTATATATTAGCTACAGTTATATTCATGTTAGCGAGACTAGAGTGAGCATAAGTCTGCCGGGGTTTAGCTTCATGCGAGCAGGTGCATGGTGGGTGTAAATCAGCTGGAGGTAGCCTAATGCTCCCAAGGCATCAGTGGGTAAGAGCCAACCAGTTAGCCTCGTGGTAGCAAGAGTGGTGTGCTATTCACAATCAGTATTATTGTTTCAACCTGTCATTTGCAAGTGAGCCGGTAAGTACCATGTTTTTATCACTTCAAAGGATCTTTTCATAAAAGATGAAAGAAGAAATCAAAACACTGTTTGTATACACTGTATCCCGGGGCAGAGACAATCAAAACGGAGGGCAAGCACAGACTTCTGTGAGTAAACGGTTCTGACGAAGCCACTTTTGTCTTGTTTTCAGCACAATAACCAAGCCAAACTGGCATTTGATAACTGGGTACATTGTTTTACAGTGCCATCAGCATGGGTCCCTGCGACTGGACATTTTAATATTCAATATTAATATTAATCATCTTAATTTAAGGGCAGTTACTGCCGATATGCGATGTCGTTTCACCGTTCATCCAATTTTCGTCTTTATGGTTCATTAGGGTGGAATAGACATTCAACAAACGGCAGAGCATTGTTTGTCTCCTCATTTTATTCCCCTCGGACAATTTCCTGCCGTGTCACAATGGCTTTGCTTGTAACAGTCTGATTTTCACGGTAATAAATCTTTCTATCGTCCTGATTGGATGATTGTTCATGCCTTTTAATCCCGGAGATTAAAAAAAAAAAAAAAAACTACCAACCTCAGGCTCCATTGAAATGAATTAGACGAAGATAAACTTCAACTCCTGGAATTTGTCTTGTAGCTGCAACTGTGCTGTAATTTTAATTTTGAGTGTCTGTACCGAGGGCCAATCAGCTTTTGGGCTTTCATGTTAGCCTCTTCTTCTATTTTTTTTATTATTATTATTATTTTTAATTAGCCCAAAACTCATGAAGCACAGCTGTGGGCTGCACATGTTACTGTGTTGAGGATGTTTAGATTAGCCAATAGCTTAATTGACCTTACATCTCATGCTTCAAAAGAGAAGAATTACTAGCTTATCTCCACTCTGCCAACCTCACCGAAGGAGTTGCATGACTGAAAAAATTCGAAAATATAAATTGGGAGTAAATCAGGGTAAAATCTATAATGTATGAGAATATGTAAACATGAAAAAAACACATGCAACATGGAGCAGAGCACGAGGAATTCTCTGACAGTTTGGAAGTTAATCCTTCCTGTACGCTTACCAGGAGTGGAGAAACCCACCAACGCAATTTTCATTTCTGTTTTGCTCATTATGGAGGTACACCACAGAAGCCGTGCACCAGACCACAGTCAGCATTAGCCCAATTACTGAACATTCATAGGAATTTCCAGGCAACCCAGCCCAAAAGTGAGGGAACGCTCTCATGTTCCCCAAGACTTAAACATTAGGGACGTGGGTTTGGTAGTCTACAAAAGAAACACGTCCTCAGTTAGCCTCGTGCTAACAAGAGTGGTGTATTATTCACAATCAGTATTGTTGTTTCAACCTGTGATTTGCAAGTGAGTCAATAATCACCATGTTTTTATAACTTCAAAAGATCTTTTCATAAAAGATGAAAGAAGAAATCAAAACACCTTTTTTTACACACTGCACGGTGCTACGCCTCTGGTAAGTAGACAAAAGGGGCTTCATTTTTTTAATGAAATAGTATCTCTTTAAGAGAGAATCATGGGCAGAGTTGCTGACTCTGGGCCAGGCTCGGCTCGTACTGTTTCCAGTCTTGTTTCCCAGCGTGTGTCGGCAGCCCCCGCATCCTCCCCCAGCTCTGCCCCCCACCCTCCACCCCACCTCCACACCTCCCACCCCCCCACAGTTCTGGCCAAAAATGTAGCCTACCACTGTGAAACCATCTGTCACCTCCCTCCCGCTCTCCCTCTCTCTCTCTCTCTCTTTCTCTCGCTCTCACACCTGTGATCACCTGCTGATCGAGCAGAGAGGCTACACCAGAGCCATGGTCGGGAAGGGGTGGGGGCAGGGCCTTCTCTGTCCTGTTGGTCCAACACCCCCCCACCCCCACCTTATTGGCCATTTCCCCAGCTCACAAAAAATCATTCCAGAACACTGGGGAATATTTTGGTTACATTCCATTTCTGTTTGTGACATAACAAGAACATTCCCCAAACGTTCATTGTATGCCATGTTGTTAAAAGAGGGAAAAAAAAAAAGAGATTTATTGAATTCCTGGTTCATTATGAGGTGACTGTTAAATGACTTGTCATGGCTGATAATCGATCTGCCTCAGAGTGGGGGGGAGGGGGGTGGATTTGTCATGTCCTTCCCAGTGCCTCTCAAACCACATAACTCATTCCACATTCACTCATTCCTGGCATGTAAAGGAAATAAGAAAACATGCGGATTGGGGACCAAATGCTCATTCATTTCTCATGCCAAACAATGTACATTATTTACCTTATTATACATTAGTAATAAATATCTTATTATTTATTTATTATGGCTGCATATATACATGTTTTTTATTTCTTTCGATCTTGGAGATGTTTTTTTTTTTTTTACTGTTAAGGAAACATTCTGGTTTAATGGTTCGTTAGTGAGTTAGATGACCGAGTGGGAGCTGCTTTGGAAAGACCACACAAACACAGAGGATGAAGCGGACACCTGAGCAGCCGTAATGTGCGCCAGCAGCTTCATGTCTCAAATTATACCAACTGATAGAGTGCCACCTAAACCTTTTTATTTTAGCTTAGCATGATGATTTTTTTTTTCAATTTTAGCTTAATTAATAAAAAATAAAAATAAAGGTTGAAACAACTGAAAGGTTTTTGACCCTCTCACCTCCATGTCCCTTCTCTTACCACAGATAAGAACGTCCCAAACAGCTCCAACGTAGAGGTGGAGGTCACACCCCCCATGAACGGAAACATTGGGCAGGAACCGGTAAGATTCTGCTTTTCTTTTGAACAATGTCTTTTTTTCCACTCTGTCAGGGAAGGACAGGCTGCTAGGCAAGCCTCGGTCTTTGCTCAAGTGGGGCTTTACATCCTGCATATATCTGCAAAGCCCCTAAACCTCTGCAGGGGAAGAAGTGTCCATCAACAGAACGGCAGGAACACGGCTGACCAATACCCAATCAATCATTTAAACCAAGGGCCCCACTGTGGGTAGATGATAAATTGGTAGATTAGTTGTGGCAGAAATGAGCAACCTACTTTTTCAAGTAAATGCTCAACACTCATTTATTTATTGTGGAGATTACATGCATCCAATCAGTTTCAAATATACTCCTTCAGATTTGATTTATCACTGAGTATTGATTCATTTTTTTATTTATTATTTTATTTTATTAGTATTTCACTGTTGAGGGTACTTTTGGGAGAATGGAGCATATTGACCACAAAAAAAACATGGTGCCGTTACTGGCAACTGTGTTCTGTTGCAATGAGCAAAAAACCTTTTGATTGGTCCAAACAGGTCCGTGGTACATTCCATATAATTGTAGCCCCACCCACTTTTGGGTTCATGACACCTCATTCTCCCATTATTAGTTAGGCAGCCTCAGGTATCAGGTTCATAACTCTGACAGACTCAAACCACCTCGTTTCTGTGGCCAAGGGCCGTGGTCCGGAGCCAACCACCAGCCGGGTCCGGGAGAGGCTTCCAGCGATGAGAACTGCGCCTGCCCCCTCCCCCTCCCCCTCCCCCATCCCCGCCTCCGTAACCAGTACACCCCTTTCTCAGTTCCTGGCAGCAGAAGGGGCATCTGCCAAATGAGCGACAGAGTGAAGGTGTCGGGGGGCGGGGGAGGGGGGTGGGGCAGCAGATGGCCCATCCTGACTGGAGTCAAGTGCCTTCTCAAAGTCAGGCAGCGGGGAAGGGAGGGAGGGGGGGCCAGCGGGGTGACGGGCACATGTCCCACAGAAAGGAAGCAGCAGGTCGGTCCAGGCGTCAGCTACATCTGTGCTGCTTTTGGAGGAGAGCAAGACCCAGTGGCATTCAAACTACAATTCCCAGCAGCACTTCAGCACTGAGTGTCCTCCACCTGAGTCACGAGCCGCAGCAGGTCACAGCACAGTACTCGGCACTAGTTTATCTCTGTTACTTGTTCAGTGTTGATTTCACAGAGTCCAGAAAGCATCATAGTAAATCTATCAGAGTTAAATCAATGCTGAACATTTTACTGTGCGCTGTGTAGCCCCCACCAGACCCCCAGCAGAACACAGTTCAGTGTTCAGCAATAATTCAACTCTGACAGAGTACAATGGACCCCTACTGGACTCTGTTAAGAGTCTGTTAAGTCACAAAGTTTGAATGTTTCCCATGATCAATTGTTTTTTTGTGACACTGTAAGGGGAAAAAAAAGCACCACTTCAATTTTCTCTGAAGAACAGATCGATGTAAAGGACACACGTGTCTGATTTTAGGCTGTTTACGCATGTAGGAGGAGAAAGTGACGTAAAACAAACAACGGCTCCCACACAGCGTGAGCTCTGCGACTCCCCGAAGACGTGAGGATGCCAAGCCTGACAATCAGCCAGTTCGGCAGCATCTGAGATGGCCAGTGGGACGGGACGGGACGTGACTTATAACCGAAAAGTCTCGCTGGCTCACTTTCTGGCCACCACTGCCATTGTAACCCTGGACTCTGAGCTGTTTGACCTGCTCGGACAGGAATCCAACTGCGAAAAGTGACTAATGTTCTCCCTCTTCTCAGAGACAAACGATTTACTGTCTCACGTGAGAAATTGTTTTAGGGAGGAAAATCGACTTTTACAGCCAAAATGCACACAGTTTCACTTACCGAATGTCAATGTTTGGATCATTGCCATTTTCTAACTATCTGCAAAGCTGAAAAAAGGGTGGTTTTTAGTTTGCTTGCGGACGTATATTTTTCGTTGTACTGTTGCTTATCAGAACACAGTGTCCGCTTTGATTATGGCACAACAAATTCATCTTTCTTCAAAGCAAACATGGAAAGCCAGAGTCTGTAATTATTAAGCATGAGTGTAGTGTCTAAATTAATTGCCCAAACACCTTCAGGCTCAGATTTCTCAGAGATTTAATCAGGGCCAAAATACAACAGGGCTAAATCTGGAGCCGTCCCGCTGTTTCCTCTTTCACAGAAGAACGCCACCCTGCTGTTGTGTCCAAAACCGTCGACCAAACCTTTTCAATCTCAGAGCGTCTGCTTACCGCCAGGGTGCTGACTGCCGCTTTAGTGTTCGCCAGGAGCGCCGTCACGTTAATTGTTATATTCTCAAAGGCTTGTGCCACCCTGGCAAGCTCCATCGGGAGGAACCGGTGGCTTTCATTTTCTGTGGGGGTCCAAAATCACGCAAAGAACGGGCTTCTTGGAGACCTGGCGATGTACCACACACACCACAGCTCTTTCATGTACTAACCTTTTCTTACAGAGAGAGAGAGAGAGAGAGAGAGGCAGACAAGGAACAATGCTACAGCTTACATGCTGAAATGGTTGAAAACGTTGGGGCTGTGTAAGTGCATGTGATCCCTACGATGTTCAAAAAGGACACAGAGGATAGCAGGTGGTGGGCAGGAAGTTCCTGTAACTCAATCTGACGCCGTGCCATGCTTCCAGTCTCAGTTATGTAGCGGACACCCCAGCCAGGGCCGGCCCAAGCCGTTATGGGGCCCTCGGCAGAATTTGATTTGGGGGCCCCGCATTGCCTCGCTGTCACCAGTACTGTTGACTATTGTCAATGCTTGATCATTTTCCATCTCAAATGCATAGATCCTGAATGAAGCGGGTGACTCTTTGAAAGATGTTGTTTGTCATTAAATTGCTCATTTGTTTTCAGTCTCAAACATTATAACTCCTTTTCTGTTAATCCAGTCAATCAGGAGGTCACATAAATGATTCATCCAACTTCTGATGAAAAAAGCATGAGTGTGAATGAGTTAACTGAACGCTCTCTCCACATGGACGGCATTAAATATTCACGAGCGACCGGAGAATCATTTCCATGTCATTTTTTAACGACCGAGTCGAAAGGAAGAGAAAAGATAGACTGTAAACCACTTAATGACTCACACACACAGACACACACACATACACCAATGAAGAGTTACAGTGAGAACAGAGGGGATGGTTTTACTCGTGACACCGCCTGTGTGTGAGTAATGAAGGAGTCGGGTCTGTGTAAATCGATAAACTGATGGACTAATCCCTGGATGAGGGGAGCTTCTTGTAGTCCATGTTCGCATGATCCTTCTTCCGCCTCGACTTCAGCATGCCGTCACCCGACACCGATCTTGATCCGCATATCGATTCCTCCGAGCCGCCACCGCTTGCCGCCGTTTCAGCCGAGGATTTCGCTCTCTGCGGGCCAGATTTACTACAGGATTGCAACTGCTTTTCAGGCGTAAAAGCAGCTGCTAAAACGTCTCAGTATTTACGTGCAAATTACTAAACAGTTGCGATGGGTGAAAATTGCTATTTAGATGGAGTTTGCGGTGACTACATCACATCACTTTACGACTTTCCTCTTGATACATTGTAAAATGTGTTCATGCATATGTATACCTGGGATAAAGGCATTAAAGCAGAGTGGAGATTTTACAAATGAGGCCATTTTAGTATTCCGTCCAATTCACTAAACCTTGCAGTAACTGTGACTTCCGTCTTTGCATGGGAATTTTTATGTTTAATTCCTATGTTGTGATACAGCATTATTGAGCTTTGCTCCATTGGCCGTTATATCTATTACCTGATCAGTAAATTTAAGTTTTGTTTATCTTGAGGTCCCCTCACTACTTGCGCCTGGTTGCTCTGTTATAAAATTATGAAATCAGGGCATTTAATTTTTGGATTGTGTAATTACACCAAGTCTTAGTAAATCAGTCGTTAATATTTCAGTGTTTGCGACTGCAAAAGTGTCGTTACATAGCCGTTATATAGTTATAAATATCTGTTAAGCACCAAGTGCTTTGATGAACAATTAATGTATAATGAACAAAATTCACAAAGCATTAGAAAGCAACCTAAAGGAAGGGAAAAGGGGCTCTTGCTCACCACCTGTGGGCTCATTGAGAAAGTTCTGAAACTATGCAGGCCGGTTTTAATGCTTGTCATTTTCATGTTTTTATGACCATGTGTGAGTCATTTTTGTGGTGTTTTTTTTTTTTTAAATCTTAAATTTAGCTCTACAGCTCCGATGGATCCGAGGCCCATGGGCGGGGGGGGGGGGGGTCGGATGCGAGGTCAGCTGGGTGGGCGGCCTCACCACCCCCACCCGACTCGCCAGTTAAATTAGACAAATCAGCTCGATCCCCAAACGCTTGGGTGGTGGGGGGGGACGAAAATGAGCAGAGGTGACCTTCGTCATCAGCACGTGCCAATTAGCGGCCGCCGAGCGCGCAGCATGTGGAGACAGGCCCGGCCCTCCCCCAGGCCGCTGGCAAACACTCGCTCTCTAATTAGAGGTGCTGGAAACAGAGACAGCTCTCCGCAACATCCCAAATACCGAGGCCATTTTTTTCCCCCTTTTATTCCGCTAAAAAGTAGTGCCAGACACGATCTGGGCCAGCTTTTTGAGCTATTAAAAGGAGAAGAAAGGTGCTTGATGGCCAGGGACGATTAGACGGGCATAGAGGATATCCTTACCTGGATTACTCTGCAGGGAACTTAATTGAAAAAGGAGGAGTTTCAAAACCCGCAGGCTGGAACAGAAATGTTTCAAAGTCTATGACATCTTCCTCAAAGCTTGCTTATTTTAACTTTCTCCTTCTCTATCGCTTGGATTGGCTTTTCAGCAAACACTTTGATAATTATTTTTTATTTGGATTATGGCTTTCTTGTCTTCTCCTGTGAACTATATGTGTGCGTTTGGAATGTAACACTGTGTAGGGCCTGTTCCCTTGAGTTGTCATGCAAACTAAAAACTCCATGGCAACAACACTCAGTGCCACGGCAACTTGAAATGAAGAAACCACATTATAGTATGTAACGACCTACAGCAGATGCTCTAACCTAGAGGGACTTTCTATACACTATCCATTTATTCAGCTGGGCATTTACTGAGGCACCAAAGTCTTAGTCAAGGGCAAAACGGGAGTGTCCTTCCTGGCGATTGAGCCTACAACCTCTTCAGCTACAAGACCAGCTCTCTGAGCATTATACAAAACTATAACCCTTACATATTTGCCGTTGGTTGGCCCATAAATATCTCTTTTTAGTCCTGTTACATCTACAATATACTGTATTTTGGATTTCGCACTTTTTATTTCACATACTTCATGAGCAGCCATGGAGTTCCGGGCTGACGTTGTCAGAGTTGTTTTAATGATACAGAGAAAGTGCCATTTAAAATCAGGCAAGTAAACTGTCTCATTAAATAGAAATATGGCTGTTATTGACACGAGCATGAGCGTGAACACTGACAGAATCATGCCTTCTTCTTCAGGGAAGGTGCAGCTGTCTGTTAGGTGTCTGCGTATGGTTTTTACGGAAAGGTTAAGGGGGGGAGGTGAGAGGATCTGCTCAGTGTGAGCGATGGTCGGGGGTGTTTATCCGGTTTCATTAGCATCTCTCCCGCGTTCTCACGCTGCAAAGGCCACGCCAGTTAAGCGCGGAGCCCGCGCCCGCCAGCCTGTCCGTCAGGAGTTAGCCTTTCCTCACCTGTGACGCTGGCATTTTTTCAAATGCAGCGACGACCTTTTCATGGGGGTTTTGAAATTGAGGCCGGGAGCAAGAGCCGGGTTACCATCGCGGTTACTGTGGAGGCACCGCGGTCACCGTGGTTACGGTTAGGTGCAGAGTGTGCTGCCCACTCGCATCAGTCTTTCAGTCTCCCCAGTCTTTCTGTAGCAGTCACTCTTTCCCTTCTCATTCAATATTATTTATACAGGAATGAAACAGCATTTACAGAGGACAACTGTCTAGGGTCTAACTCAGACAAATTAATTTTCAGTTGGTTCCACTTCTGCAGTATGATAAAAAAAAGGAGAGCGAGAGAAAGGAGGTGAAAAACAGAGAAAATTACCTTAACACTACCTAAACAGAAAAAAAAACTGAGAAAAGAGTATGAAACTAAAATGAGGAAGTAAAGAGAAATAAAGACCATCTTGGTGGCCATTTTGCTTTGCTCAGAGTAGGCAGAAGGCAGGAGGTCATCAGTAGAGGTTATCGATATGGCGTGTGGACCAAATAGTTTTAGAACCTGGCTTGTGACTACAGAATGCGCGACTGTCCCTCTATGCTGATCAGCGCTCCGGCTGTCAAACACCTGTGAGGCGGTTCAGATTATTTCCTCAGCTCCGCGTCAGTTGAAGTGCAGACTATTTATGGACCGACTGTTGTCAGGCGTTCTTTTTATTCGGTTGCCAAGGCAACCATCTATTTCGAGGGCGGAGGCGTCTGGGGCAGAGGTGGAAAGTTCTCCTAATTGCGGATCTCACGCATGCATTCATCTATGGGCTGTGATCGCCATGACTCTCAAGCAGAACTGCATTCTGGGACCACAGGAAGTGATGTCACAGAAATACCATTTCCTGGATGGAAAATTGACTCCTTTTTACTTACACTTGCTGCATGCAGATTGAGTCTCCTCCGTTGGTGGAAGCTAAATGAAACCCTCTGAGATACTGGGCCGAGTTTGTTTCTTCCATCGCTGCCTTTGTTTTCAGAACCAAGATGACCGAATCCACTCTTGTGTGTTTTTTCTTCAGCTGTCATAAATATATTCTGTTCCCATTTAGCTTTTCACTTGATTGTCATTTATTTACATTCTTCCTGTGTTTGTTCATGAAGGATGTATGCCATCCAAAAGTCCAGCAGTTGGAATGAATTATAACCATAGAGCATTTTTGAATTCTTGCACCAAACTTCTATTCTGAAATGTCATCCAATTATATTACACAAAATTATACATGCATATTCACCATTCTATTCAACATTCTGATTCCACTGAACATTACAACTAACTGTGTTTGTGTGTGTGTGTGTGTGTGTGTGTGTGTGTGTTTCTAAAGGCTGAAGAGGAAGAAGATGAAGACCAGCCCCTGAGCTTGGCCTGGCCAGAGACAGCACAGAAACGCCTGACCTACCTGTTCATCTTCCCCATCGTATTCCCCCTGTGGCTCACCCTGCCTGATGTCAGGAAAGAAGTAGGTGTTCGCTCCTCTCTGATACACACGTACAAACATACACACATACATACATACATACATACATACATACATACATACATACTCTTCAGCTATAGCACAGGAATAGTGAGGACTCCTGTTATACTCTCTTACAGTTACAATACTGGCTTAGTCTCTTATACACTCATTACGGCTATAACACAGCTTAGTTTTACACACTCCTACAGTTCTCCTACAAAAGCCAAATCAATACAATTTTTGTAGGGACTCACTTGCTAAAGAATGCAGTTTCGCAGAAACATTCAAATTTATGGTTCTTTTCTCACCAGATCATTGGAAATAAAAGAATTATCACTTAGCTTTCAAATCATTGCAAAGACAAGCTTTGCCGGAGGTCTATTGTTTTCACTACAGTTCTTATCCAAACCATCACTTAATTACCTTGCTCAAGAGTACAACAGCAGTGCCTTAACTGGGATTTTCTCATGAAACCAATCTACTACGATTCCAGTTCCCTAACCATCAGGCTGTGCCGCCACTGCTACCAAAAATGAGAATATGAATATGATTGAGTGTAGTGGCTTCTAGAGGCTTCAGAGTCTTGTAGCACTTGTAGACCTGGTTGGAGTGCTGCTTGAGTTCCCCACTGCTTCTTATTGACAAGCAGACTCTGCGTCGATATGGAAAACAGACAGCATCAATACTCAGCCAGCCTGTTTCAGACAGACTGTTAGCATTCGTCGCTTGTGCCAGTTCCCTTTCAGCTGGACGCACTCGTGTTGAGTAATATTTCAGCACTATTTTCCTGTCTGGACGTAATGTACAGCTCTTGTTACATAAATGAATGTGGCATTTTAATTATTCAAAAGAGCTGTTTGTGATATTAATGAAATTGTGTTCAACATTGCCTCTTAAAATTCAAGGTAGCCATTGTGGAAATGAACCCTCACATTCACTCATATGGATTTTTTTACTCATAATCATCTATAAGAAACCAAGCTATATTTGTAATTTGCTGGTTGCTAAGAGATAGTTGCACAGTTTTCCAACAGAACACCAGTCCTGAGCATGTACCTGTCTAAAAGAGTCAAATTAAGAGTATACATGGCTTTCTGTAAAGTAAAATAAATGCTAAGAAACACGTACTAAACATTGCATAACATATTTCTTGTTTAAATGCATCCACGTAAGAAGAGAAACATTGGTATGTTCAAGGTTAATGACACACACCAAAAAGCACTCATCTAGGATAACATAACCAACCTAGAACAATGACACAAAACATAAATACATACGAGAGACACTGCAAATGCAATAGCATAGTTTTAAAATTGCTTGAATGAAATAGTAGGTGGTAGTCACAGGAAGCTGAGAAAAGATAACAAAGTTGTCCAAATTCTCTCCAAGAGCATCTGTAGTGGAGATGGTGATCGTGAACTTTTTGTGTTTTGCGTTGGTGTTGATTTCCCTCATAAAGCCTGGTTTTATGTCTGTCTCTGTTTTCACAGACCTCCAAAAGATTCTTCCCCGTTACTTTCCTCGGCTCCATCTGCTGGATTGCGTGGTTTTCCTACTTCATGGTGTGGTGGGCGCATCAGGTGACTGTCCTTCCGAGAACTTCCCACAGGAGCCAAAACACCACAGAAACGTTTGGGGACCGTCCAGAATCCATAGCATGTCTTTTTTAGTTTGAAATGCCCGACCACATTCACAGATTGTGTTCTTTGCTAAAAACTCAATTTAGGTTTAAGTCCAGCGTTCTGGCCCTTTGAGTGATCATAAATGATCCCAGTCAAGACAGACCAAATAAGATGAACAAGTAAACCGAAACGGCGACAGACAAGGAGAAAGAACGTTTTTGAAGTACTGAACCCTTTCAATGAAATTGTGTGTTTCAATCAGCTTCATGCCCTTTTGTTACTGTTTCGGCCGGCAGGTGGGGGAGACCATTGGCATTACAGAGGAGATCATGGGACTGACCATATTAGCGGCCGGCACCTCCATCCCAGACCTCATCACCAGCGTCATTGTGGCCCGGAAAGGACTGGGGGACATGGCCGTTTCCAGCTCGGTGGGGTCCAACATCTTCGACATCACAGTGGGGTACGTCTCCGCACCTGCCCAAACCCCACACCCCTACACCCGGCTTTGTTTGCAGACCATTTTGACTTTTTTTTTGGAAGGAGGAGTAAGACATCACCCGAAATAAACTTTGATGCAGGCGCACACGCTAAAATACCACCTGATTTCCTTTAAGTCGCGGAGTATTGTGCCTCTATATGGGGGGGGGGGCTCTGAGGAGCACTGATGGACAGTTCCTTCGTTTATATAATATGGTGATAATGAAGGTACAAGGGCTATACTTAAAGACTAAAATGGCAAATTTGAAAAATTACAGTGTTTTTAAAATCATTTCATCTTGTTGTAAGCTATAAAATCACTGAACCACATTTCTCCCTCCCTGCTCCCCCCCCCCCTCGCTCCCCAGATTGCCGTTCCCGTGGTTACTCTACTCGATCATCCACAACATGAAGCCGGTGACAGTGAGCAGCAACGGACTGTTCTGCGCCATCGTCCTCCTCTTCCTCATGCTCCTGTTCGTCATCATCTCCATCGCGGCCTGCAAGTGGAAGATGAGCAAAGCTCTGGGGTTCACCATGTTCCTGCTCTACTTCGTCTTCCTGGTGGTCAGCGTTATGCTGGAGGACAAGATCCTGGTGTGCCCTGTGTCCATCTGAGAGCCCTCCCGTCCCCGTCCCCGTCCCCGTCCCCGTCCCCTGCCCCGGACCCCAAATTATTCCCCCCAGCACAACCTGTGGCACAGGACAGGGAGAGAGGGGTGGGGCGGGTGGGTGAGGAGGGGTGGGGAGGGGTTGGGTTGGGGGTAGGGTGTTAAAAGACTGTGGGGAAAGGGGGAGGGTTGGTGGTTTTGAGGAGACAGACCTGGGCTTTACGGACCTCAAGGAACCAAGAAGTGTGTGAAGACGTTTTGAACACAGCCCAACTTTGAGAGGGCAGAGGAAGGGAGGGAGGGATAACGAGGCTTCGGCCCATCTGGGCCCTGCTTTTGGGAAGTTTGTCCCGTTCTCTTTGTTTTTTTTTTTTTAATCGATGACCGATGGATTGGCTTTATGGTATTACCGGTTTCTCCCAAACCACGGTCATTGCGGCTCTCCTTCGCTTCCAGTGTCAAGATGCCAGGAGAGAGACATTTCGCTGAAGTTGGCGGTGTGAGGTTCCATGCGAGCTCCACCGTCCCTCACATGTGGTTCAAGTCTAATCTGCTTTGGTGCAGGGACAGACAGCAGCACCCAGCATGCTTTGCCATGGAGGAAGGCTTTCATCTATGATGTCATAATAGGAGTCATTCTTTACCCTGAGATGTAAGACTGACTTTCCACAAGGCCTTTACCACCTGCAAAAACAGGGACCTGCAGAGGTGGATTGTGGGTACTGTAGGACTGATGTTTCTTCGTGCTTGAACCAATGATGTTGTAGGAAGAACAGTAGATGTCTAATCACTTTTCAGAGGTCACAGCCGGCCGGGCACAGTTACACAGCTAGACGTGGTTTTAACAGTGCTTGGCTAGAAATGCAACATGTTTTGGAGCGGCCAGTACGCTCTCTCACAAACCTGGGAAGCTGGCAGTCGCTGCCTCACTTGGCGACTTTGGATCGGAAAAACTTAGATCATCAAAAGCTGCTTTGGGCATCACGGAGACTTCTGTGAGGTGGGTGAATACCTGCCAGGTAATGTAATCCTGCGTTTGCTGAAGACTGCTGTCAGAAGTCAGCTCTCTCATTAGTCAACAAAAGGGGATAGTCACCATTTCTTTTCCATTGCTAATCTCGCGATGGACAACAGTAGTAGTGAGTAACAGTGGTAGTTTCCTTACTGTTATTTCCACCTCTCCTGATTAACGGGTTACACATTCAAAATATATATGTATATATATATATATATATATAAAAACATTGCGCTAGGATTATAACCATGGATACTACAAAATACTGAAGATCTATAGATAACTGCAATCTGTATAATTCTGCATTAAGAAGAACAAGAAGCATGTTTAGACTCGCATATTCACAATCAATATTTCAGTGTCAAAACAATGAATAAAGTAATTGGCACCTTGGCCATTTGAAAGAAAATTTTACTCATCAAATCACATATTTTTATTATTAACGTATTCTTGCTAGTTTGAAGTCATTAATAATATTTAATTCATTCATCAAAATCAGAGGAGGAATGCATGTTACATTATCTGTGACCATGGGTTTTTCAAGCGGATACATTAACTTTGTATTCACAAAATAATATTAAAATTAATATTTTTTTTCATTCATAAAAAAGTCTCCTTGAGTAAGATAAGTTACATGTATGATGAAAAACATCAAATCTATTGTAACTGATGTATGTTTTCAAAGGGAAGATGCTTTTTGAGTCCAAGTGTGCAGAACGCGAAGAAAAATACATGGACATGTTAAACGCATAATAAAAGATTCATACAGATAATTAGAGATAGTATTTTCATGGCTGTTGTGCAATACTGGTTTTTGCAATATGTCTTCTATATATATTTCTTACTGGGGTACAAATAGGTCTTCTCCCATTGGATGCAAATGTCGTTCCTGTAATCTTTCACGTCTACTTCCCCCTGAGCCACTGAGAATATAGATGGAGACCAACATTGGCAACAGCGGCACCTGTAATTTCATTGGCTGATAGTCCACCAATCATAGCTGTTGTCCGTGTATTCCTATCTGTCTTTCTTCTCACTCTGCATATGTGCACATTAAGTCCATTGTTTCATGTTAATGTGTGGCATCTTGAGTACATTCTAATCCGGGGGAAAAACAGAGCAAACAGACGAAGCATTTTGTGCGTCCTTCCCACACAGTAGCTGTACCCCAAATGGCTGTGAATATACACGTAGGTACGCATGTGTCCCAATAGCTGTGTGCAAATAAACTGTAAATTAATATTAAATATATAACTTTTTAATGTGTATCATGTTTGAAAAATGGATGTATATTGGGTTTGGTTATATTCCGAAGGCAGGGTGTGTACATCTTGCTTATTTTTGTTTATTTAAACCATTTATTTTGATTTTGTAAATAGGGATATATAAATATAAGATATTAAATAATTAAAAAATGTGACAAATATACCTGTTGAATGTACCAAACCAACATCCTCCCCCTTTGTCTATGTATTTTGTTTTGTTTATTTTTGTTTTATATTTTTATAGAAGGGGAAAAAGGCTGCTTGCAAGCTGTATTATAAATGCAAAAACAATCCCACAATCTCTTGTGTTCCCACTTGATTTGAATGAAGAAAAGAGGACCTTTAATTTTCTGTGAACGCACTTTAATGCTGAAGGCCTGAATTGATTTCAATGGAAATTACCTCATAACCACCCCAGCACCCACCAGAAACACATCCTCTTATTTTGCATTTAAACCATCTTATACGACGTTCCCTTCGCACAACGGAAGTCGATGAAGCCCCGCTCCCCCAACACACACACACACACACCATCACCACCATTACATTCGCAAAACAGGTTGACAAAGTCAATATCCTCATTGACGTAGTTTAATATTATGTTTGTATTGAGGCATGCTATACATCTTTTTCTTTCTTTCTGTCTTTTTTTTTTCTTTTCTTTCCAAGACTGACATCTTGCAGTCTCATTCTTACTGTGCAATTGGGCGGGGCAGGGTTGTCACAAGGTTGCCGTGACGATGCCAGCATGCAGGCTGCCATCAGAATGGCACTCCATGCCCTGCCCCCAGGAATGGGCGGTATTTCAAATACATGTATTTAAAAAAAAAAACATTCACTTGCTTTCATTAATTTTTTTGTGTGTATTTTTTCATTTGTGATATTGGTTGCTCACCTTTATTTTGTGATGTTTACCTTTGTGGCACCTGTAAAATGGTCTATGCCTCCACCATTTTGGCTCCAGGTCATAGATACATTTAGTTCAGGATTACTAAACAACAAAATACATATGCTTTACCTTTTTCCCATCCGTGAGGTAAAGGAATGGACATAGTTTATTTTGCAGTTGGGACAAGAGTTTAAACCTCAAACAAAAGAGGCAAGAAACCTGTTTTACATGTGTAAAACATACATGAAAATGTAATTTCGCATACATGCGTTTGAACTTCTGCACATCCCTGTTTGCCGCCTTGCTCTGTGGTGCTCTGCCACGTCAACTGGTGCATTGGTGTTGGCGTGCCCTGAAGGGGGGCCGCGAAACGCAGGCTGTGATCACGCACACACACGGGTGTATTTTTAAGTCACACTCTCTGCTTTTTTTTCAGGAAGCTGTTAACGGCTGCTGAATTCAAAATGTGCAATTATGAAGCGCTAGCTTTTTAAACGCTGATTGTGAGAGAACTAACGCAGTAAATGTGGGCAAAGCCCTGTGTTTTTTTAAACATTACTATTCATGAAAATGGGATGGAGAGTGAGCTGCAGTACCACTCTGTGGTTTAAGGCTCATTGTGTAAACCTTTAAAGCAAAAGTAATTATATTGGTGGACTTTGTTAAGACAATTTTCCTTGCACTTTTAATTGTTCTTTTCTCTCTCTCTTTTGGTGTTTATGTAACATTTATTTTCAACCGTACAAATATACACATACAGATGAACAATATAATCTCTTGTATACTTGAATCTAATTAAATGGTATTTCTTTATGTAAAAACAAATGAAGTATGTAACAAAATATGGAAATAAAGGTAATTACGATGTTATGCCAGTTCTCTTGTGCAGATTCTTTACAAAAAAAAGCAGTAGGATTATTGTCACAGAGTTAGAGTCAAAACCCTGCCAGATTTATCATCTGTCAATCACCTTCTTGCTCCTCCCCCTTTTCTTTTAGCCTTACCAATACATAGAGAACTGTGCAAGCTCAAGTCTGGTATTTAGTTCATTGAAACTCTAGTTGTGTCAATGGATACCACATAAAGGTATGAGCTGAGAAAGTTGCTCTGGAGAAGGGCACCTGCTTCAAGCCAAAAATGTGATGCAGCAGTTGCTATCTGCTCTGGCTTCAGACGTGTCCTTAATGTTATTGAGGAATAGGGCTCCATCAAAAAGCAGTGTCTATCCTTCTATGGTCCATCTCTTTAAAAATGCAGCCAGGATCATGGCCCTCTTACATAGCCAGTTGCTGTCAGCGCCCTCTAAACTCGGTGAGCAAGGTTGGATGGAAGCTCAGGGAGCGATAATGAGATGGTCCGTCTGCCTTTGCCTTCATCGTTAAGACGCAGCAGTGTTGCATGTAGTGGCTCGGCTCAGAGCTAACGGGGCAGCGCTCGAGGTGGAGGTGTGATGTGTGACACTGCCAGAAAAGCGTGGGTAAAAATAAAACGTTGTGGGCGCACGATTGTGTCGCTCCTGCAGGTGACTCATAACATGCGCCATATAGCACGCTTCCTACTCCCATAAGAGGGTGACGAGAGCAGACAGAGGTCCTTTGGATGATAGTGAGGAGAAAAGCTACTCCGTCTGCAACAAAACAATGCCCAACTAATTAAACTACCATTTCCATAACAACGGGTTATGAGTTGGTTGACTGGAATCTGTCTCGTCTTTTAACTCTGGATTCAAGATTCAATGTTTTAAATCTGACAGATGGCCGCAGCCGCTGGAAGACCAAAGTGGCCGTAGTGTCATTCAGGGAAGGAGGGATTCAGTCAGCAGGGAAGTTTTTGCCCTAATGGGATCATTCACCCTTATGTTCTGAGAATGTTTTGGCAACCAAAAATTGTTAGCTTCATCAATCATGAGGGATCAGGAACCTAGTTTTCCTTCCACTACATTTCCTCATAACAAGAGATGACCACCGCATGTCCAATAGTCAGAAACGGCACCCATAGCCTTTGAGTGTATGTTATCTCCAGTCATTCTACAGTTGTCAGCAGCAGAGCAGTCAGAGCTGACAAAGGTAACTGACATTGCTTGCATGAAAGGCAAGAAAATGAAAGACAGAGATCTGTTATTCTGTGAACAGAGGCTGATATTTCAGAATCCGCGGATCATGCCGGTAACGTGACGTAGAACGCGGGGGTGGGGGACGTTCTATTTTTAGAATTTCATTCTGCTGCAGAATTTGCCAAGCAGGCTCGTAATATACCGCGCGTGCCGAAGACGGCGACATATAGATGTCAGTGGCAAAGCTGCTGTCACTGGCGGTCATGATTCTGGACAGTGAGCCAGCAGGTCGAGTGCTGTAGATACTATAAAGCCACCATCTGAGACAGCTGGTCCTCCTCATCATAACGAATTAGGCTCACGGTGTAAAAAAGGAACGACGACATTCATCATCCTCAAAACTCAAAACTGCTGGAACAAACTGGTGCCGATTTTCCTTGAGGCCACATTATTTGCATTAATGGCTAAACACAAATATACATATTTTAGTTGTTTTGTAATAGTCTAGTGCTGGTGGTGAGTTTTCAACGCATGGTGTGTGTGCCAGTGCCAGTGGCAGAACAGAACAATAACGCACCACAGGCCAAGCCATCAGCCGCTTACAGTGTATAAGCACTTACATTCCACAAAAAAACTTTTTCTGGGGTCTTTTTTGTGACAGTACAGCCCAATGAAGCATTTTAATACTGCACAACAATGAATCAGGCGTGCTCTGGAGATTTTAGTGGCTGTGAGGAGAGCTTCTAAAGGCCAACTTGAGTTAATCTGCAGAACCTCCACATCTTGGGATATTGAAGAATGCATTTGTGCAACAAACCAAGTCTGAAAACGAAGGGACATACCAGTCAAAGTATAAGTATTTTGGCTATAAAAGTTGGCCATTTTGTGACTTCCTCCCGAAATAGTTTTCCATGTATGGTGACGTACACCATCGCTTATGCTGAATTTGTGATGTTGTTATACTGAGGCGGTGTCAACAATCTGTTTTCCAACACTCTAGAAAAATCTGAAAGATTGGCTGGGGTGTGGTACTTCGGAGTGGCATCACAAACATTACCTATCGACCCAGGGGCGTCACCAGACCCTATTTACAGGGGCACGTGCCCCAGTAATAATTTGTTCTGCCCCAGTAAATGTTCATGAAAAATAACTTGTTTTTTTTTTAAATGTATCATAAATTGCAAGTGTGAGGATGTGGGAATGGGGGGCCTGTGTCCCGGTAGTGCTAAAAGTCTGGCAACATCCTGGCTATTGACCACATACATTGAATTAAGATCAGTGTTCAGACAGAGCAACACAGAATGTCCCCATCTCCCTGGGGGGACTAATCTGGCTGGGTTACAGGGCCCGGTTGGGGGGGGGGTTGCCCCAGGGGTAGTAGAACCAAGGCACGCAGCTCCCTGTTGTCCCTTCCCTCCCCTGCCCCCATCCCCACCCCATCGTTTGTGCTCCGCGCCTAATTGCATCCATTAGACAGTAGCTCCCTGCTCTTAATTGACACCTCATCGTGTCAATATTGTGATCGGGGGTGTCACGTTGCCGAGTCCCGGCGCGGCCAGCTCTGTTCTGCCAGACGCTGGGCTTTAAAAGAGGAGCTTGACGGCCGCCATCTGCAAGAGCAGCTTGACAACAGCCTGCTCGTGACCCTCAATGCTGGCAAGGACAAAAGCAAAACCCCAGCGAGGACCTCGTTGAGCTGCCGCCAGAAAAACCAAGATGCATCTCTCCTGCTCTCTCTCTCTCTCTCTCCCTCCCTCTCTCTCTCTCTCTCTCTCTCTCTCTCTCTCCTCTCTCTCTCTCTCTCTCTCCCCCTCTCTCTCTCCCCAGCAGACTTAAAGAGCGGTGGAGCGCAGCTTACCGCGCACGTGTATCCGCTATCTGCGGCGGTGCCAACCCCAGAGTTTGACTAATCATCCTGGGAGCCACCTGCAGCCCGCTAACACTCGGCTAATCATGTCTGTATTGATAGCAGCGGGGTCATGAAGTGCACATTCTCAACACAGCTGTTGCAAACACCGCCAAAAATAAGATGTTGATAGCTGTTAACTGTATATTTATATCTTAGTAATCATTTCTTATAACTGCTGAGAGAAATAATGAACCCCCTCTGCTGTTTCAACGAGGGCTCATCGAGTTCACCGTTCAGATTTAAATGAACACTGAACACTTTACTGTGTTAGGAAATGCAGACGAGCACTGAGGACTGAGGTAAACAGAGACAGGTGCTGTGTTAGGTGCTCAGTTCTTTATCTGTGTATTGCTCATTGATTTATATGTGTTGTTTTTCTAGTGTAAACTAAAAGCTAAAAGGGAAATATTCCAGAACATTTAATAGAATATAAAGCCCCTCCATTCCTGTATTCCATCCCTCTACTATGCAATTCTACAATTCTACTTAATTCCATGAATTCCCGATCTTTTCTCTGTAGATGTGAGGCATGTGTGATCTACAACAGTGATGCAATTAACAGGCCAGAGTCTCCTCAAAGCTGAAATTCTGAAATTAAAGACCTCCTTCAGCAGAACCTGTACGCCGTCTGCATCTCGGAAATTGACAGCGTTTCCATGAGACCACAAGATTATGTGAGCTGTCTGTGCGAATCAAAATCAGTGGGCGGGGTTTGTGTGAGAGTGTGTTAGAGAGACTGAGTGAGACAGGGAGAGTTGGTTGTTTACACAGGTGTGCAATACTAAAAGCTGTCCTTTGGAAGGCAATTCTGAGGTGTTAAAATCATAAAAGCTTTACATTTATAATTACCAGACACAGCTGAACAGAATTTATATCAGTCACGCCAAAACTATTTTTTCTTCACTGGAAAACCAAAAACATCAGCATATAAAAACATATCACTGGTGATGAAGACAATGTGCTTAAACATCAGAATCTTTAAACTTCTTGGTTTTCTAGAAATTTTTCGGCATTACTTCAGGCTGAGAAATGTTTTTTTTTTGGCCCATAGCTATTATCGTCCCACCCATGCTCAAATTACTGACACGGCTGGTTCATGCTGGACTTAAATTTTGGGAGCGGTACAGGGATAATTACATTACCTGACCTCTCCATGACAAAACTAATCTGGCCAAAACAGGGTCTGCTCTGCCGGAGATAAGGCTGCTCCATGGGAGCAGGGTACTGCAGAGTTTCTCCTGCTGTGAACACAGCTTGAAAAAGGGGGTGTGTTTTAGAATTTTGCTTTGTCACGCAGTGCTTAATTGGGTTTTATATGCGCATTTCTTTCCTGTTGTGGTCAGAGCCCCGGGTCACATGACTTTGCGTGATTGGTTAACCAAGTATTCAGATTTATTTAGCCACATATATTGGGTTTACACAGAATTATACATTTTGTGGATACTTTTTACGGCTGTTAAAGTAAAATACCTTCCCTATAGAGGTTTAATTATCTGGGAAGTGAACCTGCATCCTCGGCTGCAAGCTTGGTTCCCTAACATTATACTGTACTGCCAATCAGTCTGCTCACTCACTTCAGGAGCGTAACCTGGCAGCAAAAACCATTCCAGACACGCGCAGATAAGAACCCTCCACTGCACAGTGGTGGGTCAGCACTTATGAGTAAGCAACACGGAAAACGAAATGTAAGATAACATCGACACAGAATATGAAACTAGATATTACCATAGGGGGAAGATATATGCATAAACGTGTAAATAATTTAATAATCACGAAGCTGACCTCCAAACACAGGGGCACAGTGGTGGCAAAGAAACCAGAGAAAAAGAGCAAATCTACTTTACCTGTGGGATGCAGGCCTTTCATCCTTACCTGTACTGTGCCATACGGCTCAGTTTGCTTTGATCCTCTCTCCAGGTACGAACAGGGAGACCGCAGGTACTGATGAGACTCTCAAAGGGAAAAAAGCACGTGGGCGGGGCCTACAGAGGCTCCATGTGTTCAAAGGGTCTGCGTGACAGGTAAGAGAATCCTTAATCAAAGTGAACATATTTCTTCTGTGGGCACAAGGTGCTTTATCAAATCTCAACTGATGTGCTGTGTTACAAATGGTCCACTCTGTTCAAACAAGCTGCATGTCTTTGGTATACATGATACAACTTCTTGTGACCGCTTGCCGTTTATTTCCAGTGCAGAGTTGAAAATAGTTTTAGTCCTATGTGAAAAAGAATGTATGTTCCGGCAGTTTTTGACTGTGCTAGTATGACTCATTTAATAAATAGCAAGTGCATGATGGAGTTATTTGAGTTCAAGTCTTTCTTTTGTTGCTGTCATTATTCATTGGAAAATGCTGAGCAGCTGTGATGAATTTGTTGATCGTTTGTCTTTTTTGTTCAGGATCAGTGTGCTTCTTTCACTGAGGAGCAGCGGTTAGCTGTCAAAGCGCTGATAGCACAAACGCAGAGTCGAGAATCAAAGCAACTGCATTTTCCACAATAAACAGCCGATAAAATCGTTTCCTATCTGCATGATTACATTTCTGCTTGTTTCTGAACAAAGGAAGTCAGATCCAGAGAGATCTCAAGACACTCTTGCCTTATCGTCATGGAACAGCACTCACTGTTGTAGTCAAGGATATGGCAGGTTAGACACTCCTGCAGAAGTGTGATGTATTTGATTTTTGTCTGATCTATACTTACATTTACATTTAGCCACTTAGCAGGTGTTTTTATCCAGAGCTACTTATGAAAGTGCACACAATAGTCTAAGACATCAAGCAGAGATGATAGCTAGTTGTCAGAGTCACAACCAAAGCTATCCATAGAATACTATTAAATGGTCCAGTAGGGTACCAGAGGAAGTATAGGCACATCAGTTTGAGTGCATAGTGAGAGTTAGATTAAATGAATGTTTTGACCCCTGTGTTAGGGCAAGATGCTATTTACACAGACATGCTGCCAGTTTGCGGCAGAAGATGGAGAGAAATCCTGCTGTCCTTACTGCAGCAAAGGTCTGAACAGATATGTGCAAAGCGTATGTCATATCAATCAATACAGCTATAAAATCAGCAAGACATTGCATTACATTACATTATGTTACATTAAAGGACATTTGTTGGATGCTCTTATCCAGAGCGACTTACAAGGCAAAGTACATAAGAATGGTACAAAAAGTGCAAAGATAACCCTAGAGAGGGGTAAAGTCCCAAGTGCCAAATGTGATCGAATAGATTAGGACTCCCCTACCAACTATCTAAAGAGAAAGTAAACAACAGCCTAGGTTAAAAACAAATCACAGTCAAAACAAGAGCAATAAGGGTAGAGACATTGCAAAGAGCAAGGGAGGGGAGGGGAGAGGTGCAGCCTAAAGAGGTGAGCAAGAGGCACTGTGTAGCTGAGTTTATTGTGCCGTTATTGTTTTTCATCTTACTATCAGCTGTTATTAGTTCAGACCCAATAAAGAAGCCGAGGAAGAGGAGAGACGCACTTCATCCCTCCAAGACTGAACTGAATGTTCATTCGTTTCTGGCTTTCTAATAGTGCTGAATAGCTCCACCTTGAGGGCACAATGAGAATAGATTTGCAATGTCTTTCTCTCACTAATATAATATAACACATGCCAAAATTTTGCAACTCATTTGCATAACCGTACATAATTTTGCAATTGTTATGCATAACATATGCAAATGAAAGTAGTATTAGTCCTTAGTATGTGTCCTTTTATTCAAAAGTCCCTTAGTTTTTACATAAGCAATGTCATGAGTGTTTAATTTGACAACTAACTTTTGTGTTAAATGGGATTATTCTGTTAGTACTCCTCTCAAATTAACGTCACACAGCTTTATCTGATTCATTTGGTGCCTACATAATATCCCCTTTTCATGTTTTGAACATTGTTATAATAAAACTGGCATGCCATGAAGGAATATATACAAAATAATTTTAAAAAAAACCAAATGAAATCACACGCCACGATCAAAGAGGATACATGTTGTAAAATGAAAATATATCAGCCCACCTTCCTTAGTGTGGTATAAAGTGGTGCTGTAAAACTATTGGCCAGAAGAAAAGGGAACCCACATAGGCTGCCTTACTCACTGCATACCAGCTGCTCTTACAATTACCTTTAAGATTCTACAGATTGTATTGTTCAAACCCTCGGCACGTCTCAGAGTTTCTGTCTCCCTGTCTACCACGGAAGGATTTTCAGGTTGAGAGATAAGGCTTTTCTTTATGTGAAGAAAACGTCTTACCCAGTGGCAGTTCCAGGGAGGTGGCTAGGTGACAGGCAGGCCCTATTTCAGTCGCTGTGTGCAGTTAAAGAGGTTTTTAGATTTCTTTGTGCAGGACCCGATTCTAAGGAGTGTTATTACTTGAAAGCATTTGGGCTCCAGAAAAGTCACCATTGACTTGCCTTTAATTTCCTGTGATTCTTAAGTCATTGGTTTTTGTGTTTGCTGGTCTTCAGAATTCTTTGACTTTGAGATGCAAGCATTAAAGACTTTTTAAAAACATACTTTGCACTTTATAAAATATTACCAAACATTTCCTTTTTTTTTTGTATGTGTGAAACTGAAATGCAATCGCACAGAGAAGTGCTGTTTGTGTTGGTAAACAGAGCTAGCCAAACATTTTTAGATACACCAGTCACACCTGTAGGCTAAAATAACCCATCTAGGCTAGGTTCATTTCTTTTTCCCACCAAGGACTGAAACTGTACGACATAGCGACACTATTAAGAGCCATAATGGCGGCGTGCAGCAATCGTATGAGGCGCTTCCGACACGTCACACAAGACAGGTCATTTCTGATGTATAAAGCTTTAGTTAAGTTATATACGAAGGAAATTTTGAAAAAAAAATGAATCTCTGCAATAAAAAGCAACATATGTATACTAATGTTTCAAGTTCATCTGCAAGACTACTTGAAAAACCCAAATGCACTTTCTTTTACGGTTTCTGATCGCTTCTGATTACGACAGCCAGGACCCTCGTGCTTCCTGGACACGTCGAGATTCCAGAGGAAGTGTTTGCAGGAGTGGGAGAAAGAAGGGAGATTTTCGCACTGTTTAGCTGGCTGAACAAAATACCCTCAGTTTAAAATGGAAACTCTTTACGGGCTTCCTTTTGCTGTGTTGGAATGTCCAAATATAAAACTTAAAAAGCCGTCATGGCTGCACATGCCGTCTGCAATGACGGTGTATGCCTTAGTGATAGTGTCGTACTTTCTCATCACCGGGGGTAAGTTCGCTAGTTTGCATGGCAGTGAATCGCTACGTTTCGCATTGATTGGGTTTATCCAAGACATGCTCTCATTTTTTGAGCTTTGGGAGTGAAGATGGAGACTTAATCTACATTTTGAAGTCGAAGATTCTAGATGAGTTGGCTGATGCATATAACGTTAGCTCTTGCGATCTGTCATTAGACAGTGCAGGCCACAGTAGTAGCTAGGCTAAATGAAACAATAGTAAATATTCTGCATTTATAATCAGAAAGCTGACATTGGTCATTTAAAATGTATTGCTGTGTTCGGCTAGTTGTTGGTGGACAGATAACGCTACCCATTATGCAGGATAGAGGTTGTTCAGTATGCAATAAGTCGTACGTGCTAGCTAGCTAACGTTCTTGTGATGCTCTCCTAAACACTAGTTAAATCATGAATGTTTCTTGCAGGAATAATCTATGATGTGATTGTTGAACCGCCGAGCGTTGGCTCAATGACGGATGAACATGGACACCAAAGGCCTGTAGCATTTTTGGCGTACAGGTAAGGACCCTTCTGGCTTACCAGTTCCTGCTAACTGATCACTATTCACTTAGATTCACCATCCACTGTTCTAATATGAATTACTTAATTTAGGTCTCTAGGACTCCTCCGAGTTGGCCTTGAAATGGGAAAGTTTTTAGGATTAAATTAACATTAAATGAATTAATTGACATCCCATTGAAAGTTCGTTAATGAGTATAAAATGAATAGCAAGGCCTTCATCGTTACAGATAAAATGGCAAGGTGTCTTAAGACTGCTTAATGCTACAGGTGAGTTTAAGTGCAAAAACACTTTATGCACAGCAGTTGTCTTACAGTTTTAATTGGTTTATTCTGTATCCAAACATTGTTCACTAATTTTTTTTTTTTGGTAATTTCTAGCTCATTTAGGTCCCTGTTTAACAATGCTGGATGTAATTTGATTTCTAACCCTAATGTTAATAAGCACTAAACCGTAACCTTTAGGGAAATGGAGCAGTGAAAGTCACTGGAAAGACTTGACTGAAATGCTGTGTAAGAGGTGGGAACCCTGTGCTTTATCTGGGACCCTGCGCCCCATAATAAGCCTCTCTGTTCCGTCAGGGTGAATGGGCAGTACATCATGGAAGGCCTGGCCTCCAGCTTCCTGTTCACCATGGGGGGTCTTGGGTTCATTATCCTGGACCGCTCCAACGCCCCCAACATCCCCAAACTCAACCGCTTCCTGCTGCTGTTCATCGGCTTCGTCAGCGTGCTGCTCAGCTTCTTCATGGCCCGCGTCTTCATGAGGATGAAGCTGCCGTAAGTCCCGCACTGTCGCACCTGCACCTGCAGGGGGCGCCACACCTCAGGCCATTGTGACTCAGGCAACCTTCCTGAAAGACCCACTTCTTGAACTATATGTTACATCCTGTATTTGAAAGTTGTAATGCACAACAATACAAGACTTAAAATTGATATGCCAGTGGAAGTATGAGTAGTTTGGTCTTAAAACTGAGTTTTTGACTTCCCCTTCTGCCATGATGTGCGCTGTTGCAGTTGTTACAGATATGACATGGCTTTCCTTTTTCTAAAGTTGCTGACCAAAATAAAGAACATTATTTTAAATCCTACATCATCACTCTGCTGCCATCAGAGTATTCAAACTAAATCAGGATGTAAGTTTGGCTGGACTGGGCCTGTAACATGGGCCATGTGCAAATCTTAAAAACCTTATGAAAAGTCTTGCTTTCTTTCCTTTCCTTGATTCCCTGTAAATATGCCAAAAGGAAATAAGGAGGGCTGCATTATGTCAGCGAATGAGGACGGGACACATCCCGTTCCATCATGGCAGCCAGTTAAGCCTCTGTGAGGGTCACAGAAACGAGAGGGGTCGAGGAATAAAGGCCGGATATATTTTTTAAGTATTCAAACGCAGCCAGAGAGTGTTCCTGGTCTGCGGCCACACCAGAGCCGCATAAAGGATGACAAACTTTGCCAAGTGTTTTTGAGCTGAAACTCAATGCTTTATTGAGCGACCGGTTTCAAAGCACCGTTTCTATGGCTACCAATTGGGCAATTATGTGTGGCCCAAGTCATGTGACACAGATCCTTAAGTGCATCAGTCTCTTCTGGCTACACCATAGCTTCCACAAAGCACTCACCAAATATATGGGTAGCAAATATCTGAAACACTGTAACAGAGTGCTGCAAATAGGTTCGGCCTCAGAGTCTATGTACTGGCTTAGGAAACTCTGGTAAAAATGATTGGCACCTTGGAAAGCGACTAAGATTGTGCATATCGGTATGAAAGGGGAGATGTAGATTTCCAACATGGCTTTTGAAGATTTTGGAGCTCGTCAGCTTCACTTTTATTCCTTCCAGTGGTTAGGGGCAGAATCACAAACGTTGGCGTTTGATTTGTTGTAGCCAAAATAGTTTGCATCCCCAGTTGTGCCCCAGTGTCTCTTTTAGGGGTAGAAATGAGGGGGTCTGAGGGACCCCACCATAAGAAGCATAAATGCTTGTTTGGGAGGGGGGGGTGTCTCATCTTTGTGCTGAAATGATTAACCCACCAGTGTTTGTTGCTGAGGATGAACTGTACTTTTGCTTAGTATTTCACTTCTCAGAATTACACAGCGCTGTGTCAGCAAGTACATTGCTCCACTAATGATGGTTTAGACCACAGTTTACAGTTTTGTTTCTTAGTCTCTTATCCACAGTGACATACAAGAAGTGCATTGAGCCTGAGCTTAGTTTCAGGGCACCATTAGACACAGGGCACCCCCATGTGTCACACTGTGTCTGAGATGCACTGAAAGCCACCCTCAGCGCTGGAGATGGGCACCGTTTCTGTGCTTCGGTAGTCATGACGACGCCTCCTTTCCTTCACAGCGGGTACCTCATGGGTTAAAGACGAGCCCACGCACGCAGGAACATCACAGAGGCCGGGTGGAGCGGGGCGGAGCTGAAGGCTGTGGGGCTCTCACTACAGCCACCCTGCAGTCCCAGCCTCACACCGGGCCTGGGGAGCATCTTCAGCGACACAACCCAGCTAAATGGCATTTCAGCACCAACCCCACGCTCGCACACACCTTCGGCATGTTCCTGTACCTGTAGGACATCGATACCGCTGTTTTCATTTGAATCGCCACTAGAGGATCACCATTCCAAATATCTGATGTTCTCTTTTTGTACTCCAGATGAAAGCTTTCAGTTGGAGTTTGATTTTTGTTTCGTAGGCAAAGGATTACCCCCCAAATTGCACTTTGGTTTGTGAACTCTTGAAGTGTGATCTTTGATGTGGCCTTAATCGTGATCACCAAGGTTGTGTGTGTGATGTTCTTATATTTTCTTTTCTAAAAAAAAACAGAAATAAATGTTTGTACTTTCCAGAACCTGTGTGATTTGTGTCCTGCAGTCTAGACTAAGGATCATTCCCTTACACAAACATTAACCTACAGGAGTGATGTCTGGAAGAACAGAACTGTTTGTGCTGTATGCTTCATTAATGTAGCATTTTTTTTTTTCTTGTAGAGGTGACCCTCAGTTGGTCAGACATGCAGAGCTGTAATTTAAGAGCACTCACCACATTGCCTTGCTGTATTCATAATGAATTGCTTTCACAAAAAATGCATTTGAAAGGTGATGGATCAACCTTTAATTCTGAAGTGTGATATATATATGTCCACGAGGTGGTGCACTTGAGCTATAGATTTAGCTGAGGAAAATGACAGCCCGGGGATAGACATGAGCATAGAGCGGGGAGTTACCGCGTTAATAATTTGTACCCGGTGGACGTCATGCACGTGGAGTCTCGTGCGGTATGCCCTCTGTGCAAGAGCCGGTTTCAGATTCTCAGAGCATGTTGATGAGCCTGCTAGTGTCTGACACGAAGTCTGACGTTTGGAATACAATCGGTTATTAGACAATGTAGTTTTCTGATGCACTCCTTTCGCTGTAAATTGTATAACTTTTGTACAAAGAGTAGCCTATTAGTTTTCCTGACTAAGGAAAATTATCGATTTATTTATTAGTTCTTAAAGCATACTTTGAGCAGTGGTTTTACCAGACTTTCATTGGCTGTCATAATAGATTAGAATTCCATATAACAATCATTGGCTTCCAGAATATGGTCAGGACATTCCAGGTAGTTAGTAATTTTTTTTTTGTATTATTGCAAGCTAACTGGAATATTTTTTTTTTCTTGAGTGACAAGCTGTTTTTAGCAATGAAATGTCCAAAGGCATTGTGGGAACATCCTTGGCTGCATTTTATGTCACAACCAAGTGAGACTGAAGTAAATTTCCTGTGAATTATTTGTACTCAGCGGGGACGTGACAGTCCGGTCCCTCTTGTCATCTGAAATGCTGATGGGCCCTTCCATTAATGATTTGTAAACTGTGACTGGGGCAGTGAACGAGCAGAACAGAGTAATGTGTTTGAACTGGGTAGGAAACCAGCGGTAAATGGGGTGAGAAAACCGAAGCGTCCCGGAGCCAGATCTGTCGACAGCACTTAGGCTAAAGGCTGGTACCTGAGCGTGTGTGCTTTGTTTGCAAATGGCCGATCCTTTCTGTTCCTACGTTTAAATGCGATACAGGCACGGTCCGCGGGGTGTTTGTTTTCAGCCCGTAAACGAGCACGCGCTGACACTTTATCTCCCTCATTAAGGTTCAGCAGATGGGCGACTCCTCTGGCTCTAAGGCCTCCGCCCTCTTGCTCTTTCGACTTAAAAAAACTTTTGTGCCTTTTAGTCGGTGTGCAGTGTGTGCATTGAATGCTATCAAGTTACCTGTGGCACGAGGTATTGGGGGACACCCACCCCTGCTACTCCTCACCCCCTGCAAAGTACACCTGTGGCTGGAGGTCGATTCAGCTGAGCATACCCAAGGCCCTCCATGGTACTGAGTTAGAGCAGTCCCTGCTGACGAGTCTGTGGTTCTCACAACACGCTCGGGCTATTAGGCTGACAGTGGGTAACTCTGAAAGTTGCCTTCCTTGTCTCCTATGTGTCCCCTGTTTGTCTGGAACTTGACTGTGCTTTACTGTGACCTTGACAGAACTTGGTGGGGAACGTGTGCACGTTCTTGTCTTCACAACCAAGCGTGAATGTAACAGAAATCTACCCTGATGTTCTGGGAACCCTCTGGTGGTGAGCCAGGCATGGGGCCATTTATCACAAAACGCCAGCCCCCTTTTTGGCCAGCGCTGAAGCCTGAGCAGCCGAACAAACAGGCACTGCCGGCTGTTTGTTTTCCTGGTGACTAACCTCCTGTACTGACCGCAGTGTAGACAACAGCTGCCTGACCAATCACATGGCGGGAATGGCGTGGGAGAGGAATGCCAGCCAATGACCTTCAGCCACCCACCTCCTCCACCCCTGACACTGGTATTCTGGGGGTTGGTGGGGTTTTGGGGGCATGCCTGATGCACTGAAAAAGGACAATCTGCTAAAAGGTACATGGCTACATGTGCACACACATAAACAGACAGACAGATGACTTAATTCATCCCTGAAGGGAAATTAGCATGTACGCTTCCCCCTCTTTCACTGTCTCACACACATACATACACACACACACACACACTTCTCTCTCTCACACACACACACACACTCTCTCTCTCTTTCTCACACACACACACCTCTTTCTCTCTCTCACACACACACATACACTTACTCATCCTTTTTTATGCCAGTTGACAAATGCACACATTCTCATAAACAACATGTATGTCTCTATACACACACACACACACACACACACACACACACACACACACACACACACACACACACACACACACACACACACACACACACACACACACTCTCTCTCCCTCTCTTCCGTCCTCACAGATTTGTGATATGTGCCTTTTGGTTGCCATGGCTAAGGCAGCCCTGGTAAACCCTCTGTCCTCCGTCTGAATGAGTCATCCAGCGCTAACACATCTTAGCCCTGCCGTCCGGCGGGCGGCCTTCCTCCCTGCCTCTCGCTCCACTGCCATGGCATTCCACTGGAGTATTGCAATCACACGGAGAATGACACCACGTAAACTGAACCAAAAGCAACTCTGCACTATTGCATTTCCCCTGTAATGGCAAACAACAAAGCAGAGCAATCGGAAGCCCTTTTCGCTATTGAAATGAGTTTGCCATAAGACATAAAGAGAACTTAACATGTTTGCCGGTGAACCGCACATTTATAAACTTTGGACTTATCGGACACGTACTTGTCCAGTAATTTATGAACAAAAGTGTTCCTGTGATATATATTTAAAGGTATTGAGCTACGTTTTACCTAGTTAATAAAAACAAAATACTCAGTCTGATTTAGACAATATATATCGCAACTGATTTTTTCCACTTGAAACACAGGCCAAATAAAATATCAACCTATGCCTAGTTTGCTTGGTAATGCTTTAAAATGTAGTCTATGCCGCTTTCGTAAATATACACTACAGTATTGTAGTTTTTTCGCTATATCCTAATTAATTACATACCTAGCATTGCATGTGTAGCCAAAAGAGCACGATCACGTTCACACGTTGTAATGAGAATTTATTCGCTAATATGATTAGGCCAGTTGTTGAAGAGATCTGCATATCCATGTTTGTATATTATCCCACTGGACTAAAATGTGAAATGACTTTGGACAGAGAATCGTTTTTTTAATATGTTATAAATTATTTTTCATTAAGTCCGAAAGTAAAATAAAATGGCTTTTATAATTATATAGTCTCCCACCGCTCAGCTGTAAAGAAAGGGATTCCCATTGACTTTATGACGTCATTGTAGAACGGTCAAAGCTGCTTCTTCAGTGTTGCGAATTCTACTGGCTGATACATACGTGACGTAACAGTAAGAATTCCACACATTTTCTATAAAAGTCCAACTGTTAACATTCTAGGGTGAGGTGAAGATGGCAGGAAACTCTAATGTGGTTTTCGGCAGTGGAAGCAACAGTCTAAAAGCCCTAGCAGAAGCCAGACAGAGGGCCATCGATTATGCCACCCGACATCAGTTTTACCAGAGTGACCGTGTGAAGCAATTTCATAGGGACCTCTTACTGACTGAGACTCTAAATGATAGGAGGCTGCAGGTTGAGCAGAATCGCAAGATCAACAATGACAACAGCGAAGACACCAGGAAGTTCATGGCTGAGATCAGGCGAGCCGAAATGGAGGCCGTGGAGCTGGAGAGGCAGAGGGCCAAGAAGCGGGAGAAGGACAAACAGCAGTACACAGCCGACCTGAAGCAACAGATGTGTGAGATGGAGAAGAAGAGGCATGAGAGAAAGCTGGCGAAGGAGCGGGAGATGCAGAGGTGGGTGGAGCTCCGTAAGCAGTATGAGCAAGACATGAGGGCGCTCCGGCAAAAGCAGCACGAGGGCAAGATGGGCGTGCGCAACGACTATCTGGAGGACGTGGCTAAGAAGAAGAGCCACACGGCCAAGGAGAACAGGGATGAGGCCCTGGCGGAGGAAGGCCGGCAGCGCTACACCAGAGAGAAGGACCGGTGGATGAGCACAAACAACGAACGGCACACGGACAGGATCCGCCGGCGGCTCAGGCGCAGCGAGGTCATGGGCGCGCGGCTGGCCGCGCATCAGCGCGAGCGCTCCGACAAGCTCCGGGCCATCGACACGGCAGGCATGGCCCAGGCCCTGGCCAAGCAGGAGGCCAAGTTCATCGAGGAGCGCGACCGCAAGAACCAGATGAACCTGGACATGGCCAACGCCCAGAGAGCGCAGCGGGAGTACAACCAGAGAAACCGCCAGATGCTGGCGTCCGGAGGAGAAGCGCAGCGCCCTGGAGACGCTCAATGCCAACAAACAGGCGGACCGTGCCCACTGGGAGAGCGAGCGACTCACGGCGCGGAAGAAGTGGGACAGCCGCCTGGAGATCGACAACGCCCTGCAGAGGCAGATGGCGCAGAGGAGGCAGCAGGAGCGGCTGAGGAAACAGGCCGACATGGACTTCGACCTGAGAAACCTGGAGCTCCTGGCTCAGGAGGACGTCCAGTTCCACAGGTACGCCAAGGGGGTCATCGATGCGGCAGAGGAGCGCCAGAGGAACACCGTGCCCATGCGCATGTCTGTCAGCAAGGGCACCGGACAGGGGGTGGGCCCCATCACTGGGGACTGAGGGCCAATTATTTGGTTCCCGGAGCCACTTTTGCTAAAATACCCGAGTACATCAGTAGCACAGACAAGGACATTAAAAACCTCTACTCCACTCCCATGGACGAGTCAACCAAGGGAAAACTTAACTTCATATGGTGAACATTCTTAAAGACATATCTGGCTGACAGGACCCTGACGTTGGATTGGCTAATCTACTACTATGAGAATGAAACTTGATAGGAGATTCACGTCTAAAGCTTCCATCCAGAACAGAGTAAGTCTCTGAAGTTTGATGTATGAAGCTTGAAGACTGATGTCAAAAGACATTTCTGAGATATTTAAGTTGTTTTTTTTTTTTTTAAAAAAACCCTATATGAATTATGATCTGAATTATATTAAAATAATGAAGTTACTTCTGGTGAGCTGTGTATTATTTCCTCATGTAAATTTTCAGTATTTTATCATGGATTGCATTCATGTTCAGTCATATTTATTATTTGTATGACATTGCATTTTACCCTTCCAGTGACAGCACTTTAAGGTTGTTGTTAAGTATAATAATAATAATTGAATATCACCAATCTTATATCACCAGTCTTTTCTGATTACTCTGATAATTCTGAATATTTCTTCTTAAATTCAGTTTGAGGGAATGGAGCAGTAGGCCAGTCAACTTCCGGGCACCTTGCCTTCACTTTGACAGTCTCCAGGTTTACCGCAGTTAATGCCCTGCTCTCATCCGTTTAGAAACGGTGCACACCATTGCTAGGATACAAAATCACAATAAATAACGTGTTTCTAATCATTTCCCTTTATACAACGTCCAAAAAATGTAAACTCTGGTTATTTTTAAACACTAACAGAAAAGACAGCGCACAGGGTCATGCCTTCATGTGAGTAATATATTAGCATCTAATGCTGTTATCGTTAGCGCATGGAAAAGTTTCTGAACAGTGATGTTTATCTTATCGCTGGATTCATCTGGACTATTTATTGCAGTCTGGCGAAAACCATACAGATTCCCTTCCAAAATGAATCTGCATCCTATGTCCTGCAGGCAGAAGTGCTAACATTTCACAGTAGTCTTTACCTAGAAATATTATACATTACAAAGGATGCCCCATTAAATACATTTTTAAGTTAAGCTATAGTAGAAAATAAGTGACATGCAGTCATGGATTTAGACGCAATGACATGTGTTCATGAGGCGTGTGCGTAAGGGAACACCTCAGGTCTAACGATTAAGACTTACACATGTGACGCTCGCAGTTCCTAAAATCTCACGCATGAAGAGAATTTGCACCTGCATCTTGGACGGCAAATTTGGAATGTTTAAAAGGAAACGTACAAAGATCGCACAAAAGATTCCCTATGTTAGCTGAAACTATGACACTGTGGGGAAAAATAATATCGCTAATCATTATTCACCCAGCCCTAATCAGTACTGCAACCATGAGAAGAAAAAAAAAAACTTGAAATAGTTATTTCATTATTTCTGTATAAATGTAGTAGTCTGACACGTGCTTAAGCTAACGTACATTGTTATGCATTGTTGGCCTTTGTCTGCTAAGCAAACAAGCCAATAATGACGAAGTACACTTGAGATAAGATGGGTTCAGTGTAGGAGCCCAACAGCTGTAGATGGATAAGATTATGGGCGCTATCATGAGTGACCAACTGATCGTGTTAAACAAACCCGCTTATTTACGTAAGTTTATTATTTAACATATTTCACGTCCACGAGTAAAGGCACTAGGAGGGAAAGCCCTTATTGGTCAGTCTGTTGGGTGTGTACTAAAACGTGACAGCCATTTATAGCTAACTCACTGTGGTCAACTGTATCTCTGACTGCACTGTTGCTAAGCCTCTCTGTGTTTAGCCAGTCAGCAAAACAACTGTAGGTGAACGTCCACTTTCAAATGCAGAGAGGACAGGTTTAAACCAGCATACGAGTGTGTCTTTTGGCTTTGTGTGTGTGTGTGTGTGTGTGTGTGTGTGTGTGTGTGTGTGTGTGTGTGTGTGTGTGTTTGCTCTTTTGTTCACTTCCCAGTCAAGTTCAGACACTTAGATAGTCCTAATTGAAATGAAGTATACTGAAATATAGCTAAATAAAATATATTCTCAGGATCATAATAAACATTCTATCGAAATATATAGGTAAATATACAAATCACAGAAGATTTTACATAATGCTATATATTTTAAAATTATTGCTGAGAAATATATTTTCCAAAAAATTTTCCAAGACATCTGAATGTGTACAATATACAACAATATATTCCATTTCTGTAAGGATGGGAGCAAGCATATTACTGTATTAAGTATATAAAAGTATTAAGTAACTTAAGATACACTTAAAAAAATAATAATCCTTGGCAGTGTTCTAAAAGTTACTTTCCAGAAGTACACGTAATGCATAAACGTATACTTTTAGGTATACTTTTATTTACAAATGTCTTTTGTACTTAGTTGTAAGGGAAGACTATAACCAGCATGGGTTAGCTTTCAATGGTTCATACTGGCAAAATAGTGAAGAATATTAGCAACTGAATCGTACTGAACATTCATCCAACTATTTGATATAATGGTGATACAACAACAACAACAACAACAGAAAACCCCAAAATAATCAGGGTACATGCTTCAGATTATGTCTTTCCTCAGGACACATTTTGCCACTTACAATTTCAGGTGTTAGCATATTAATATTAATAAAAACATATTACATAAAAAAGCTGGGCTTAACCATTAAAACATGGAAATCAATACATTGCAATCATAAGCGGTGATCCCTCAAATTTAGGTTTCTTTACATCGCAGATGTATTCAGCAAAGCCATCTATGTCACTCTATGCATGCGTGAAGGGCTCTAGAGCTTATATCTTTGCAAAAGCTGTGTATGCGCGGCAGCGGCAGTCGTGTGTGGCTGATCCTACGGGAGGCCTCACGTTCTCAGTCTTTTACTGGGAACTCTGTCGTGACACGGCGCCTCTTCTTGTCTGCAGCACTCATTGAAATGGTCTTTTCCTTTCGAATGGTGGTGTCCATTTCCCTCAGAAGTCATCTATTTAAAAAACAACAACAACAAAAAAGGAAACACGTTAAACAGTCTCAGTAAATGGCTAGGTTAAACTACAGTACATCACTTCCACAACAGTTACATTTTAAATGGATCATGACTGAGTTACTGAAAACACTGAGAAAATGCCAGATGACATGGTTATAAACTCGATAACCCACAATTCACCTTTTTGAGTTGTCATGAATGTCTCTGGTGGGTGAACCTTAAAATGTGACAATGCATAACCGTCATGGGGTTGAAATGGTTTTCTCAGACAATGATTGCCCCCATCAGAAAGTTTGTCTGGTTTATTTACACAAGCAGCAAATGCCAACAGCACCTGACAGTTTAACAGTATAAGCTGAGATAACAGAAAACGTATGTTTGTAGGGTGGGGTTAAACATGGATTATACATAGACAATCATATATAATGTGTATTTTAGACCACAATTAACTTATATTGTTGTACTCAAACTGTTTTTTTTTTTTGGCTGTTTTTTTCTGACTCATTCTGTTGGGGGTTTTGATATACATTTTTTAACCATTCAGTTCCCACATACAGTACTGTACAGTAGGGCATGCTTTGGCCATGCTAATCAAACTCAAATGACATGAAAATACTGTTTAACCAGCAGAACATATTCTGCCAACACAACATAATTGTTGTTCATGTCTCTGCAAGTAAGTTAAATAATACTTCAAAAAAACATATCAGTGTCTGCAGGTTTAACTCCAGTCCTGGAGGGCCGCAGTGTCTGCAGGTTTAACTCCAGTCCTGGAGGGGGCAGTGTCTGCAGGTTTAACTCCAGTCCTGGAGGATTGCAGTGTCTGCAGGTTTAACTCCAGTCCTGGAGGGGGCAGTGTCTGCAAGTTTAACTCAGTCCTGGAGGGCCGCAGTGTCTGCAGGTTTAACTCCAGTCCTGGAGGGCCGCAGTGTCTGCAGGTTTAACTCCAGTCCTGGAGGGCCACAGTGTCTGCAGGTTTAACTCCAGTCCTGGAGGCCTGCAGTGTCTGCTGGTTTAACTCCAGTCCTGGAGGGCCGCAGTGTGTGCAGGTTTAACTCCAGTCCTGGAGGGCCACAGTGTCTGTAGGTTTAACTCCAGTCCTGGAGGGCAGCAGTGTCTGCAGGTTTAACTCCAGTCCTGGAGGGCCACAGTGTCTGCAGGTTTAACTCCAGTCCTGGAGGGCCACAGTGTCTGCAGGTTTAACTAGTTCCCTTTCAATCAGTAGCCACTTTAAACAGTAGAAAAAAACTGTGAGGAGTTTGAGACCGCTGAATCACAGTGACGGAGGCTTACGGTTCTTTTGCCAGCAGCTCCGTTCTCAGTAGCGTTGGCGGTGTGTTTCAGCAGTCCTGTTGCCTCTTCAATCACTGCAAAAGAAACCACTGGATCATTAAAGTTCTTTCTTGTGTTCTGTCATTTTCCCACAATTGTATAGCTTTCTCCAAATAGGCTCAATTACTGAACATTCTCAGCTTTTCCTTTTTCATTCCTGCAGTCATGTGACACCCCGTTTGTTAAAAGCGCTACTCAGAAATAACAAGCTGTTTATTGGGGTCTCTGAGTGGTTCACATTGCCGACTTCAGGCTCCCTCCACTTCAAGCCAATATCTTCAACGTCTTTCAGGCCAAGGGCCCCTTGGCTGATAGAGAGATGGTGGAGAGACCGCCTGTTACATAGCGTATAAAATTGTGTCACTTATTAAACTGGGGCTACAATAATGTGTAGGGCGACCTATACTGCCATGTGTAAAAATACTTTGTAATGGTGCAAACAATGCTAAGCCATTAAAATAATAATTACTGACAGATTCATATATCTGAAGAACATGTTTTTTTTTGTAATTGTAATATTTTTTGGCCAACAGGAAGATTTATATTTCCTTATTATACTGTATTTATGTTAGTGTATTTTCGGGAAAAAAAAGTTTGGGATCAAATAATCTGGCAGACCCCCTGCAGTAACTCTGAGCACCCCCTAGAGGTCACTGTTGAAGATCTCAAGAGTAAATGAAGGTGCAGTGAAGGCCCATCCTGCTGCATGGGGGGAAGGTGCCCCCGGCGGGGTGGGGGTTTAATGGCACACCTGTGAGAATCTGGTCTATCTTATCCACAGCCAGTCTGGCATCCTCTTCAGAGAAGCACATCGGCGGCTTGAACTTTAGCACGTTCCTGTGGGGCCCGTCCGCACTGAGGAGAATCCGCTGTTCTTTCAGCCTGCAGAGAGACCGGAGGGAAGGGGGGTGGGGAGGGGGGGATAACAGTATATTACTTAATACAGTACAAACAAGTTCATAAATTCAGTAAATGGTTTCCCTTGCAAAGGCTTTTGTGAAGACCTTTTCAGGACAGCTCACTGTTTGCACTATTGAACCTGTATTTTATTTATTGAATGGATTACTCACTGAATAGCCCATTGATGACATACCCCTATAGAAAGTGGCCCAGCCCATGGCGAGGCTTTTGAAATATATTTTCTGGCCATGAGACATGAGGATGGGCTGGTGGGCTCCATTTCTATTGACTCGCTGCCAGTTTACCAAGTGACCACGGTGTGACATCTGAGTGAAAACAGCCTTAGACATTGCTCCTTTAAGTGGTGGAAGCAGGAGGTCACCAGCCAGCATTTTTTTCACAGTAGCACGAGTTCACGCCGCATTTGGCCGAGGGGTGAAATTAAATTGCAGACTTCGTAAAAGCAGTGAGCTGCAGCGGACGCTCCACATTCCCAACCAACAGCATTTCTGCTCTGAGTGACTTTCTGACAGCTGCCGCTGTTCAGTTTTCTGTCTGCCTCAAAGCTGCTTGTGCTCTCTGACTCATCCCAGGCTACCAGCAGCAGTGTCCCTTAAAAGGAAGGGAAAGCCTTGGTTTTGCCATGTGTTGATTGGCTCTCTTGATCTGATCCTTGCGTTGATTGGCTGTCTCAGCCCTATCCTGTGCTGATTGGCTCTTTTGAATAGTTGGCATCATCAATTTGCACTCCAAAGAATTCTGTGTTTGAGAGAGGCAGGGCTAAACGCCATTTTTAAAGCTAAAACTCTTGTGTATAACTTGACCAGCTGACTTCGCAATAACATATTATAAGTACTATCTGGATGACTTAACCAATGAAGAATGATGAATTTTCACTGGAGGGGGCTTTCAGTGAACACTGTGTCCAGTTTGTTGTTGAATTTGAAAAACTATGCTTTATTTTATCATCATGTTATGCTCTTCTCCTGCACAGTTCCACATACACAAAGCAGACAGAGAGACAGATAAACATGTCTATAAAACGTGTGTAGTATGAGTCAGCGCTATGCGTGCGTCTCACTTGTAAATGACGTCCTGAGCTTCAGCAGTGGCGGGAGTCCTCTTCACTCTGTCTCTCACCAGCTCCACCCCCACAACAGCCCCACGCCCCTACGGGACAAAGACACAAAGTTACCTCTGACCTTTGACCCTTCAGACATCCAGCCCCCCCGATTGGCCATGCAGTCCCGGTGACCTTCCGCTGCAGTGGCCTTGACTTCTCCGCTCAGGTTGAACGTCCTCTAGTTCTTCCAGATCGCGGGCGGTGGAATCGGGTCCCACTATCAGCGGGGCAAAAGGCCAGTCTTTTAAGGGAACGTGTCAAAACACTCCCTGGAAAGAAGTCTACCCGTGACAGACCGATATCCTGGGTACAATGTACACAATGTACAGTGTGGCCTGTGTAGTCATGGTCCTGTGAGGGCAATAATTGTTAATTATTACAGTGTTCTTGCTTCTCCCTCCCAAGAGCTTCAGTCAAATCTATAGCAGTTTAATTGATAGGGAGTTGGCTCGTAATCCAGAGATTGCAGGTAAAATTACCACTTCCACTGTACCCTGGAGAAAGGTGTGCCATCTGCACTGCTTCAGTAAGTGTCCATTTGTAAATGGATGATGTGTTTGAAAAATATAAGCTGTGGATATTGAGTATATGAAAACGGTAATCAATAAAATAAATCGTAGACTAGATAATGCACGGCTCTGGCTGGGTTCCTGTGTTTCTGAGGGTGAATTAATAAATCATCAAAGTAAATCAGTGACATGTTTTGCTGAGGTGACACTGGCACTGAGCCATGGCAGAATCAAATGAGTGACGGGTTTGAGAAAGAAGCTCACTGGAGGGAAACGGAGATAATGGAGGAGGCACGAGGAAGTGTGCATGATTCTGCAGTTTTGATTTTTTGTTTTTCTGTGTTTCTCCTGTTGACATCAGACCAGACCAGACCAGACCAGACCAGACCAGACTGGCTTGCATTTGTATATTCTGGAGGTGGGCACCTCCTCAGCTGTTACAGATATAGAGTTTACATTTTCAACTTTTTTATGAAGCTGGATATTTACTGATGGGTTTGGGTTTGAGAGTGCCTTGCTCACGGGCACAAACAGCAGTACCTTTCCTGGAACTTGAACCTGCAACCTCCCTAACCATTTTAATAGGAAGCACAGAGACAGGGAAATGAATGCAGCAGAACACATTACATTGCCAGCAATTTACGCAATTTGACTGAGAACCCAAACCGCACTTTTTATCATGGGAGTGTTCTCTTAACGTCTCCTCACAATGTGAAGGAGGTGACAGCTGCTGGTGTCTGCCAGCGCCCACCTGGAGCCGAGACGTTAACCTGAGAGGCAGGTATCGCTGTCACCCAGGTCTGGCACCTGCCTGTCACATGACCTAATGTTTCTTCAGTGACACCTCAGGTTTGGTAACACTTTCAGTTCAGGCATTCCATAAAAAGCAGCTCATGAACTCAGTATTAAAGCAGTTTTTAGATAATTTGAGATCATGTTTCCTTCATGTGTTTGTCTTCTTAGCTTGAGGCTAGATGGTCTTTTTAACCACAATCAATCTCTGTTGTCTGTTGATCCAGATCTGAGGCCAGTCTCCCAGGTGTACTATACCTGGCTTAGGTAGGAGGAGAGAAGACCATAGTGGATACCAAGATCAGTCTGTCTGAAGCCGCAAACATCACTACTTACTAACACTAACAAACACTTGATCAAATCATATATATCAATTAATGAATAGATTGCTAACGATTAAAATAGCTCATTAATTATGAGTGTCTGAGGAGTTTGTCTTTGGGGCAGGACCCAGACTTCAGTTTTTGCAGGTTCTTCCTACCTGATGTCTCCGATCAGGGGGTGTTTCTCCTTCTGGCGAATCAGCAGCTGGGTCAGGTAGTTCCCCACGCGCAGCGCGTTGCCACGGAGATCCTCCTTCTCGATCACGTCCAGCACGGCCAGGCCGATGGCGCAGGAGACGGGGTTACCTCCGAACTGCGGCGTCGAGAGCCGCGTGATCAGATTACTTTATATCATTACATTACATTACATTAGAGTTATTTAGCAGGCAGTCTTATCCAGACCATGTGTCAGTGTGGGAGAACATTGGTGCATTCACCTGATTAATGTAAGCAGTAGAGCCAGACCCAGCTGAAACAACATTACCTTAGCATAGGTTATATATGTAAAGCACTTATTCAAGTTAACTGTGCCAACAAGAGCCAAAATTCAAATCCTCAATATAAGCAGAATATATACATAATAAGCCCAAAGAAGAAAAACTGTAGGTTAAACTGCAGGTTGAACTCCAGTCCTGGAGGGCCACAGTGTCTGCAGGTTTAACTCCAGTCCTGGAGGTTTCAGGAGGGCTGCAGCGTCTGCAGGTTTAACTCCAGTCCTGGAGGTTTCAGGAGGGCTGCAGTGTCTGCAGGTTTAACTCCAGCCCTGGAGGTTTCAGGAGGGCCGCAGTGTCTGCAGGTTTAACTCCAGTCCTGGAGGTTTCAGGAGGGCCGCAGTGTCTGCAGGTTTAACTCCAGTCCTGGAGGTTTCAGGAGGGCTGCAGTGTCTGCAGGTTTAACTCCAGTCCTGGAGGGCCACAGTGTCTGCAGGTTTAACTCCAGTCCTGGAGGGCCGCAGTGTCTGCAGGTTTAACTCCAGTCCTGGAGGGCCACAGTGTCTGCAGGTTTAACTCCAGTCCTGGAGGGCCTCAGTGTCTGCAGGTTTAACTCCAGTCCTGGAGGGCCACAGTGTCTGCAGGTTTAACTCCAGTCCTGGAGGGCTGCAGTGTCTGCAGGTTTAACTCCAGTCCTGGAGGGCTGCAGTGTCTGCAGGTCAATCCTGGAGGACCATAGTATCTGTATATTTCACCAGCCAATTCAGGCCTTTGTACAAGTCTGTTTATCTAATAAATGACTAAAATGGAAGAGCTGCAACACACTAAAGCACAGCACACAAAAACTAGTCCTGCATCCCTAAGGTACAGGCCAGGTCCCCTTGGTTTCTATGAACTCACCGTGTTGAAATACTCCATCCCAGATGACATGAAGGCCTCGGCGATCTCGCGGGTGGTCACCACACAGGACATGGGGTGCCCGTTGCCGATAGGCTTGCCCATGGTAACGATGTCGGGTGTGAAGTCTTCACCTTGCAGCTGGAAGGCCCAGAAGTGCGAGCCCACACGGCCGAAGCCCACCTGCACCTCGTCCGCGATGAAGACTCCGCCTGCCCGCCGGACATGCCTGCGGTGGAGAGGGAGAGTGCAGTGGCACGGATACACCACCAGGGGCACTCTGCAGTGCAGGACGACTTCAAAGCAGCATGCATGATTTCGCCACAAACGTTTTCCAGAAAAATCATAATCTAAAACTAATACCATTTTGTAACGAATGCCCAAATATACAGACATAATAATCATCACAATGATAATAGTATTTTGCTAAAGTTCTCAGTAAAAGTCTTATCATCAATAAATACTTTGGGCATTGATATTTAAATGACTGACAAACATTGCTTTGGTTTTACAATTTTAACAATTTTGTAGCCTTTTGTAAATACAGTTCGGTTTGTATCTTAAACACAGCAAATCAGAAGGCAAAGCAAGTTCACAGGATCATGCGGAGGAAACATGCAATACAATCAAAGTACACCGGTAGTCAAAAGGGATTACACTGTATGGGAATTAATGCCTGTATGAGGCAGCACCTGGAGTGCACACAGTGTAGGACAGCAAGCTTAGACAAGCTTGGAGACTATTGTAGAACCTCAGAGATACAAACTTCTGTGCTACCGATCGATGAACAACAAACTTAACGAGTATGAATTTAGAGATGGTTCGCACAATTACGGGTTATTAAAGTCATTAACATATAAAGAATGGGAACAACATACAAATGAATGATTTTTCATAAAACCGTTCACCGCATCACTGCAACGTTTGCAACTCTCAGGTTCTACTTTACTGCGAGACACGATGGTTGAATGACGACAGCATAATGCCAGTGTGAGCGTGTGCTGTTTACAGAGACGTGGATTAGGGCTATGGGCTTTACAGTCAAAGTCACCTCAAATGAACTGCTTCTGAAGTACGCCCATGGGAATGCAGGTTTTGGAGTCACCTCACGTGAACTGCGAGCATGATTTTGTAACGCATGTGAATCTGGGCCTCCGCAGTGCGGTAAACAACACCTGGGAAAGGAAAGCTTCCCGACCCGGTCTGTCGGCATGCCAACTGGGGCAGGAGTCACCATTAAAACCTGAGGGGCTTTTGGTGAGTTATGAGCAAAGTATGTAAATGCCTCCAGCCTTTATAATTTATCCCAGGGCACACCTGCAGGTTATTGTGATTTCTTTTCAAACGGCAGCCATCTTAGGCCTCACACCATGAAGGTGATGAGTCTGTAGGTAATGGGTGACTTGATTTGAGCACTTTTTTAAAGTGCTGAAACACAACAAAAACTGGCATTCTCAGTGGCCCCCCAGGACTGGAGTTGTGTTGTCTGTGCGTGGATTCATTATCCATCTACCATCTATGCTTTCCTTCTGCTCAAACCCCAGTTTCTTTGCTTTTCTACTTTTATCTTATTGTATTGACTGCCAGTGTAGTGTAGCATCCCTTTTGCAACAGGTAAATGTGGTTAAACAGTCCCCATTATGAGTGATCAAAGGCAGGCAAAGCTCTTACATATGATACACTACGGCTTTCTTACGTACTCTGCCACTTTCTGGAAGTATCCGCGGGGAGGAATGACCTGTCCTCCACAGCTCTGTAGTGACTCGGCAATAAAAGCAGCAATCTACACAAGAGAAGACCACATGAAAGCTGTACATCGCCACGGAGACCGTGGAGTCAGGGGGGTGAGGGGTGGGGTGGGGTGGAAGGGTTGGTAAAGGCACCCGCCATCTCTGGACGGCATCGAAATCCGACGCCCTTTTTTTTCTTTTTCTTTTCCAGTTGTCTCTGAGGACTCTGAAACCCCCCGAGGGTGTGTGACTCAATTTCCTTTGAAGCAAATGGACATCGTGGGAAATTGATCACACACACACACACACACACACACACACACTGAAACAATCCAATCAAGAGCTGCAATCAGCATGTTGTTTTTTCGTTTGCACATGGTAACGTTGGCATGGGTTAGAAGTTAAAAGTGAGAGCTCGGAGGGCCTCGCTCACACTTCTGCTCTTCCAGAGGATTGACTTCCTGTGAGAGACGCCGTGTGGGAAAACAGTAAACAGTCCCAGACTGCTGTAAGGCTCATTTCCTGTCTTCTGAGCGCCACAATCCCAGCATGCCTCGCTCTACGCTCTCTCAATAGTCTCTCTCCCCTGAGACCGCCTTTCTGTACCGGTGATGGAAGAAAGTCCGTTGTTCTCCTGGAACAAAGGGTTAGGCCAGCACTGCCGCAGACGTCTTTTCTCAGCAGCTCTGTTTCCCTGAAAAGTAGTTTGAGGTGTATTTCACCACCCCTTGCCCGAACTTAGTCTGTGAAAAGGAAGGGAGGCTTCAATGGCCAATGGAGAGGCCGTAAACAGGCCTGCCTGTGAAAAAAAAAAAGACAAAACAACAGCAGAAAGGGGCAGGAAGGGAAGAAAAGAGGAGAGAAGTAAAACTGTCCATTAGTTTGGAAAATAAGCATGCATACCATGAAACTGTGAAAAAAACAGTGAAAATGAGAACCAGCTCCTTCTTCCTGGGGTTAAAAAGCTGGTTAAATTTGTTGATGTGAACTGGTGGTTTGACATTCCCGACAACTGCTCAACCTTCACTCAATTAAACAAGAACAATGGCAAAATCAACAGCAACAACCAGTGCAAACAGATACTACAGAAAGATGCATAAGTCTGCAATAAAGACTTCCCTGTAAACGCAGCTTCGTTGGTTCAGTGTTTGGTGGACTATCATGGGTTAATTCTGCCGCATTACTGCTTAACGGACCCAAACAGGCGCAAGGTGTAAGAAGCAGGAGTTTCATCCTTTCTTGTAAGTGTTTGGTATCCTTTCAAACACATCATTCAATAAATCAAACATTCCATCAATCAAGTAATTATTCACTGATTGACTAAATTTGCCATCACTGGGTATGCCTTCTCTCTCGTGTAGTGGTTTGTGATTGGCTGTCAACATGGCCTTGCTCTCCACAGCAGAATGCTATGATTGGCTTAGACTACAGAGTCACTAGTGACTTATGATAGTTCCACCCAGTCTGAGGTTCATGAAGCCTCAAAATCCCAGCACTAGAGGAAACGGACGTGGAAATAGCACCCCAGTCCTTGGGCTGACACAGTGGTCAACTGAAACTCGAGGTATGGTTCAACACACTGGGTCTCAATGTGGGGACCCTCAACTCCACCTGGTCATGAATCCTGACTACCATCTGTGTGATAGTGTTAACTATCCAGAGGATGCACTGTTTGCTTGAGTGTTCTCTCCTCCCTGTACATATGTGTTGCAGTGATAGGACAGGTCTACAAGTTACAACCGGAGGTTGAGATAGATGAGGAAAAGGGGTTACAAACTGGTTACGAAAATTATGTGCTCAGAATTTGCTCCATTTCTCTTCTGTGTGGTTGGAATTTGACTTGCTCGTAGGTGGTGCACCATGTTTCCTTCATTAAAGCCCAATGCTAACGTCAGTGATGGAGAGTTTTCAGACCCAGCTTCTATGTGCTGCAAGGACAGCAGGTACTAGGACATTACAGGGGGCCCGATGGAGCGGGACTGGGGGCTTGTGGGGATAAGTAGGCTTACCTTCCGGCCCTTCTTGTGGGCTTTCTGGATGATGTCCTGGACCTCATCCGAGTACGCAGTGGCCGGGTCTGGGTGGTCCTCCCGGTACTTCCCCCTGTAGATATCAGGGCTTGGGGCCTGAGGGAACCAGACAACCTCTGTCACCATCTCCGCCCCCTGCTCCTTTACACCTTACCCCCAAAACTGGGGGTGCTTACCAGCCCTTTCAAACAGAAGCAGATAACAGTCTTCCTACCCCCAAAAACCCATTAATGTACCTATCTAACGTATGTCTGGCAAAAGTAGTGCTCTTCACAGCTGTCAGTCTGAACATAATCCAAATATTTTCTAATCCCGTGGTCCTCGTCCCTGGTCCTGGGACAGCAGTAGTGTATGCTGGTTTGTGTTGTTGCTAACCACTTAATGACCATTATCATTATTATAATAAACCATTATTATTATCATGGTTGATTACACAGATGACTCACCTGCATACACTACAGCCCTCCAGGACCAGGAATGAGGACCATAAATCTAACCCAATCACATCAACTCAGTGAAGGCCAATGGAGGGCTAAGGAGAAGACAGCTATTCCTACCACCAATTAGAGCATAAAATACACCAAGAAGAGTCTTGCATCAAATTACAGCAAACTGCCCTCTGATAATCTGACCAGTATCTAAGGAAAAGTAATTTCCTTGGTGGAGCAGTAAGTGCACCAGTAAGTGCAGTTCCCAGAGGCTAAGGCAAGTGTATCCTGACATCTGACCCCAAGAGTTCAGAGACTACACCCTTCCAGCAACACAGTGCCAAGAGCTTCACTTTCTCTCCAAGCCTACACAGTTGCATTCAAGAGACTGTAATGAGTTTAGCCTGCTCATCAGGAAAATCAACTCTCCTCATTTTTCTCATATACTGAAGAATAATGCTGGTATGAAATTTCAAGATTAACCATTTTTTTTCAATTTCCAGTAAACATTATTATCATTGTGGTTATCATAGTAGTTACACCCTATCACTATCATTTACCAAGGGATGGCCATAATAAAAAAATAATTTAGAAGTCGTGACCTCTTTCCTCGAACAACCCAACGTGATCGTCAGTGAGAGAAAAACAAGGCGCAGCTTCACGAGTATAAAGAATAGAGACAGGCTTGGGGAGCTCTCGTGCACCCAGTAAACAATCGCAGGGTGTTTCTTACAGTCTGCTATGGTGAATAATGCATAAGGCCGCCAAGCTTGAGTGATTGGGACATTAAAGCGTGACACAATGGAGGAGACTTGCGACAGCAGTGTCGGGCTTCCTCTTTGCATTGCATAAATAACTGCAGCCGACTTGGTGTATACACTGAGTTTTACTGTACTGATGAGACGAGCTGCTTGACCAGCAAGTGGTAAACTCACTCATGCAAAGCATGCACAATTACTTGTGGTTTTAAGTATGACAATATGTGGCTATATCTTTGTGTGAGTATGCTTTATGCTAATATTATTGTGAGTGACATTTAAGTATGACACTTACACAAAAACTAATCAATAATAAGAACCTCAAGGTAAATAAAAACCGCAGACTTGAAATAAAGACATGTATTTAGAGATATATGTATGTACATCTACAGCAGAGTTTCTGGGTAGGGTGGTCAGACACGGGGCATTATGGGAAAAAAACAAACTCAGGGTATGCATTTGCTTGGCCACCACAAACATATATTACCATTGTTAACCATATAATACATTAATATAAAATCAAGAGTAGGGTCTATTCTTCATGATTACAGGTCTTAGTGCTGGTTATTGTTTCTTCAAATCTACACATTGGTCCTCATACTGTAGGTCTGTATGTACGATCACTGAAGAGATACAGAATCAACGGCAGCAAAACTGCAAGTTTTCCAAAAAACACAGTGACAGAATTCATCACCAGAAGAGACACTGTCCCTCTAAGACAGGGGTGTCAAACTCCAGTCCTGGAGGGCCGCAGTGTCTGCGGGTTTTTGTTCTTTCCTTTCGATTGACAGCCATTTTAGGCCTTGGGAACCAGGTGTGTGGACTCTTTAGCCAACCAGTGATTTTAATTAATCAATTAAGTGCTAAAACACACCAAAAACCAGCTACCACTGCGGCCCTCCAGGACTGCAGTTTGACACCCCTGCTCTAAGATATAGCTCCTGGGTTTGTGTTATTGTTTTTCTTCCAAACGTGACGGTGAGACAGACAGCAGTGTGTGCACTGGTTCTTGGATGTGCAGGTCACAGGAGTTTTGGTGCATTTTCCCACCAACGCCAGCGAAAGAACTCACCACATAACACCGGAGTCCTGCTCGGCTTCTCCTAGCTGGTGAAACTTGTATGGGCTGATAGCGATGAGGGAAGACACGTGTCCATGGTATGCGCTGCAATAAGGTCAATGTCATGTCACTCAGCACTGAGATGTCAAAACAATTCATCCGCACAAACACAGCGTAAGCCCACAATCAAGTGCTGAAAGAAAAGCAGTCACATTTGACAACGTTTTAAATACAAGGCTGTGCACATCTCGACAAAGGAAACACCCAGAAAACACGGGATGAATATATAAGCTATTCTGTTTCTCTTATGTGTGTGCTTCCATGGCGATGTTGTCAAAATAACTTCTGGTTCAAAAACATTTCAATCAAAGGGTGGCAACAAATCCAAGTACAACATAACGCAGTGAGCAGAAGGTTTCCAAATGCTATCTCCATAAAGACCATATAAAACAATATTAAACACAAAAATATCAGTATATATCACATTGATCACATAGACTTTGGGAGCTGACTGAAGCCCTTGCCTTTCTATCCAATTAAACTTGTTATGTAAAGGGGTCTCCATGTTCCTCTTGTGCTGCAGAGTTTCTTGAATACTTTTCACTATCTTTTAAAGCTCTACGAGACTGAGTAAAGGGGTATTCATGTTCCTCTTTTGCTGCAGAGTTTCTTGAATGCTTTTCACTATCTTTTAAAGCTCTAAGAGATTGACAATCATGACAGTAATCTTTCTTTTGACAGAGGAAAATCAACTGGGCCCCTCCCTGCAATATGGGGGTGTTTATCACCAGACACACAGCTTTTACAGCCAAGCGTTACATCCACAAGGATACAAAAGATAAGATAAATACATAGTAAAGATTAGTCATTCTATCATATGTTTGGTCTGAAGAGTGCATGTTCTTTGTCAGTGACACTGTATGCTCTTGTATTGACTGCTAAGAAACGTAGCCAGGAGATATCAAACCCACTACTCTGGCAAGGTAAATGGCAAACAGTTTTAAATTACGTGCTAACATGCCAATGACACCCGGTGTTTGAAAGAGAGAGTGGTATTGACCAATGACGGGAGAATAAGGTTTCATGAACCCCCATAGTGGATAGATGTACAAGACTTGTTTGAGGCAGTAAAATGATTTTGCTCTCCACACAGAAAACTCTGCTGTTCACTGATGTCTAATGGTGACTCTGCACATGTTTAGCCTTAGTTGTTTGCTGTAGCTACCTTAGGGTTATTACAATTGTTGTTCCAGAGCTATTGTTTATTAATTATGTTTTCTTTTTCCCTCAAAAGGTCATCCATAGGGTTCAGCCCTTCTAACCCTACTGGCACTTGAGACTTGCAATTCCCTAGCACTTTAATAATCTTGTTCCCAAAGAAATGACTTTGTGTTGTAAGTCGCTCTGGATAAGAACGTCTGCCAAATGCCTGTAATGTAATGTAATGTAATGTAATGTAATAACTCAGTAGACACTGCAATTGACTTACTGGTCAAGGGTGATGATGTCTTTGTGCCCGGTGTACTGCCAGGCGAGCCTCAGGGCGAGGTCGTTAGCTTCAGATCTACAAGAGGTCAAAGGTCAAACATAAAAAAAACAGGCGACACATCAGTGCTGTCATCAGTCGCTATACAAATAACAGCACAAATTTAACGCTTTGTCTAATCTCAACGCGTAGAAACAGCCAAAGTGAACAGGATATTATGCACTAACTCCAAGTCTAAGAGCCTCAAGCAATTTAGTCAAAAGAAAAAAAAAAACTGTCTTCAGTACACCCAGAAACAATACATTTTCCCAAGACTGGTATTACACCTCTTCAGGTGAAAACTGACATTAGACTTTGTTTTCTTTGTAGTTCTTTGTGTAATGATAATGGCATTTGGCACTGTGCAGGCCCGAATCAACACCCTCAGAATGACTACATAAAAGGCCAGGGCACAATCTGAGTCATACACTTAACCCTTACGTGTATATAATTAACCATTAGTCTCGCAAGCAAACAAATTCTTTTAAACAAGAAAATTTGGTTGTGAGTGGGGTTCTTCTCCCAATGTGAGCCATGTGACAGACTAAAGCACTGCTCCAGATGAGACATGCAGTACCTCATGATTTTTTAATGTCTTTTGTGGAGTCTGATCACACAAATGTGTAGAACAGCACAGCAGCATTCACAGAGAAACAGAAAGGAGGACTGCATGCCTGTTGCTTGGCAACTGATTTGATATTAGACCATAAACAAAAGGGAAAAAAAAAGAAACAACCTCATGCACCGGCCTTCCGTAGCCTCCCCACCAAAAAAAAATTGCAAAAGTAGCAAAACTGTGTGCTGACCAAGGCAATGTGATGAGAGGACACAGTCACTGCGTGACCCCTGACCTAGATGCTGTAATACAGAGGATTGTGGGAAGGGAAGTGTCTTATATTGAGTCATGTGGGAGACCTCAGTGCTCGGGAACACGGCCGTCATGAGCTGAGGGTTGCATAATCATACATCATCAGGTTTCAATGTCAAAGCTCAAAGCTGGTGAACCTAAAGTGGGCTTATGTCTAAACTAAGAAACTAACATTCAAAATAGCATGAAATAATTGTGAATTTCGGAAATTAAGAAAAGGTTCTAAACAGCACTAAAATATGTTTTTTTTGTCCTTAGTCATAAGGGAACCATTTTTGGTACTGTTACCGGACCATTAACAAACTATTATAAAACCATATGGTACTATATAAAGCTATTGCAAGATCTATAGTGTCAAATGGTTTGATGACAGTTCAGTTACATCAGAGGATGACGAATCAAAATGTGTTTGGTTTGTACACTCTCAGGCCCCAGGCTGAGGGGAGCGACCACTAGAGAATGATGAAACGAATGTGTTTAACCAGTTTAACCCTTAATCTCCCCTCCCATTTAAAAAAGAATGCTGTACTTTACTGTGCCCATGTCGCTGCATTCCGTTCGTACTCGAGCAGTTCACAACCAGTTCTGACCAAGTAATCAGATGGGTGCTGAAAACAGCAAAAACCAGCATGCCTTGTAGCTCTCCAGCACCAGGGGTACCACTAAACTATGTCAGGTATTATTGTACTTCCTCATTCTTCCATATCAATCACTCTCTCAGGTACGTAGGCCGCACCACTGTAAAATGGGTCGGCAGTGGCTTGTAACTCAAAGTTTGCAGGTTCATTTCCTACATGGTGTTCTGCTGCTCTGCCCACGATTAAAGTGCTTCATCTCCATTGGTTCAGTGAAACATCCTGCTGTATAATAAACAAATGTGTAAAAAAAAAAAAAAATGTAAGCACCTAATTTGCCCTGGATATGGGCGTCTGCACAATGTCTGAAATGTAATGTGCTGTGACGTGTGGTTAAACTTTCGATGTCCCTGACTCGTGAGAGGTAAATATGGGAGTACAGGTTTGACGTACTGGCGGAGGAACACACGGTTTGTGTTATGTGACACCTGTGGTATCTAGATTCTTCTAAGCGGTTAAATTCTTTCCCATAGGCCAGCGCTCTCCACCCCCCCATCCCCCACCCCCTCCCTCTCTGCACATGCTCACATTCCACACTGCACATCTGCATGTTTGGCCTTAAGCCATTGGGTGTGACTGCAGTGGGCCTCTGTGATTGGACAGTTCCACCACTGAGACCACCAAAGACCAACATCCTTCTTTCTCTCTCTCTCTGTTAGTCTCCTTCACTCTCAGTTGCTTTCTCACTCTCTCTCTGTCTATCTCTCTTTCCTTCCCTCTCCCTATAAGTTTTTTTTTTTTTTTTTTTTCGGTTGGTTTGACTGGAGTGATTAGCCCATGCAGTGGTATACTGTAGCTTCAGTTTGATTTTGACTCTATGCACTTTGTAAGGGTCATAAAAGTCAAACGTCTGTCTGTCAAACTGTCACTCTCACTCTGTCTGCTCTCTCCCAGTCTCTCCCTTATGGCTAATCTGTGTTTGTGTGTGTGTCTCTCTCTCTTTCTCATTCTGTTTCCCTCTGTCTCTCTCTCTCTCTCTCTCTTTCCCTCCCTCTCTCTGGTACGTTGTGTGGAAGGCAGCTCTTGTGAAAAGGCCCTCTGTGTGTTTGCATATCCCCCAGTCCCAGCCGTGCAGAGTAAATGAGACCTGCTGAGTCTTGAGAAACCAAATGCTGGAATTTTCAAAGTTTTTTGTTTGTTTGCTGTTTTTTTTTTTTGGGTTCTTTTGTGCCCATTTCACATAGTGTCTTTAAGAGGGAAGGAGAACAAGAGGGAAACATGAATGGATTCCCTTCATGAGACACTCTCGTGCTTGTTAAATGTGTCTAACGTCTGGCTGCGTGACAGTCTTTTTGGTTTCTGCGCAAACGCAAACGCACACAAACACACCATACCCGGAGTTGACGAAGTAGCAGACGGAGAGCTTGTCGGGCAGCGTGGCCTGCAGGCGCTGGGCGTACTGCACCAGGTTGTCGTGGAGGAACCGTGAGTTTGTGTTCAGCAGCTCCATCTGCTTGGCACCTGCCCTCACAACGTCTGGGTGACTGTGGCCAACTGCGGGTCGACGAAAAAAAAAACAGGGTGTTACGTAGCAGCCACGTAAACACAGGTCCGAATCTCAGCCTCTGCCATTGTTCTCCACTAGCCTGGCCTGGCCCGGCCACCGTGAACTTTGGGTAAACAAAACATGAGGGTGGCTTTGCATTATAGTGGTGAGGGAGCTGTGCTTGGAATTTGAGGGTTGCAGGTTTGATTCCAAGGTGTGGCACTGCAGTCATACTGTGAGCAGGGCACTTAACCATAAGCTGCTAAATCTGCTCTGTTGCAGCACATGCACTTGTTGACAGTGCTGGTGGAGTCAGTAGGACTTTGTTAAATCTGAAAGATAGCTGGAGAAATAAGTTGAAGGATGCAGCAGAGAACAGGATGAGCGAAAACAACCAATATATCCATTTACATTTGTAACAATCCTGACAGTGCGCAACTAGATGCCATACCACCCAGAAGCATTAATGTGGCAAACTTGCGAAAGCTAAACAGGTGTGGGCATGGTTTGTACCTGAATGGAGGAGGACCCCCTGGGAAAAGTGAAGTTGCTAATGAAAGAGGTTTTGGTTGGCCAGTGGGTGGCGCTCTTTCCTCCAGCCCAAATATAACCAAATAGAAATCCGATACCCCAGCATAGCCATGGGGACATTGTGCTGTGGAGGGTACTGTCCTTTGGATGAAACATTACACTGTGGTCGTGACTCTCTGTGGGCTTTAAAGATCACATGGCACTTTTATAAAGAGAGCCTGGGGTAAGTCTGGTGTTCTGGACCTGGTTCATCCCCTTTTACTGACTGGCAGAACGGTCCCCCGCAAACCCGACCTGCTTTGACCCCCCAGGCAGTCACTGCAAAAGGGAAATGAGCTCCCAGCTGACCCTCCAGGTGAAATGAAGGTGAATGTTCATATCATGACTACAATTACACTTCCTGGTATTCGCAATCTGTTTGTACAACCACAAACATGACACACGCTAGACCTGAGAGTCCGCTGTCGTCTCGTGTGTTCCAGCGCTGAGGAGCTTGATTTAAGGTGCTCCACTGGCTAGCCTTGTTTCCAAGGCCTACATTAGTGGGTGACTGAAATGAAAACAAACCTGAAAAATAAAACTGGCAGACACTACAGTCTCCGAGACGTGGCGTTCAAAGATGCTGAAATTAAAGGGCAGATCTACAACAGTCCTTCAGAAAGAGAAAGAGAAAGCTGGGCTCTGGTCTGAAGACAAAATTTAAAAAAAAAACAGCAAACAACTTTAAGGTGATATTGCATATTTATGTGTCATACGTACATAGCTGTTTTACATTTCAAACTAATTACACCACATGCACTGTGTTTTTCTCTCCTGCAGAAGACAGCATAATTGACAAGCCTGCTTATTGTATCTACAGCCAGCTATGTGTTTGCTAAAATTACTTTTCATATTAAATTTGCACTTCTAAACTGAGTTAGTTAGCAACTTGATGGTCTTAATTACCAGCCGTTGTGCTTGTCCTAGCAGGCAAGCTTGCAAGACGGGTAGGAAACTACCAGCAGTTCTTTTCAAACAGATTGCCTTTCACTTTCACATGCTTCCCGTTTATCTCAGGGGGAGAGGCTAGTTCTGAAGTATGGACTGTCCTGTGTTCTAAGTTCAAAGGTCAATTAGCCAAGGGAGCTTTCCTTTTCAGTTATAACATTAAGGAGCCATTTATGTATTATAAAACATATGCACATGATGTGAGCTCAATCCTCACTCTGATTGCTCACATGATCTTGGAAATCCTCCCAGAAATAAAACAAGAAAACCCAGAGAATCTGTCTCTTTGTCTGCAATGTATTTTATTCCTTTGAGTTCCATTCAGAGTTCCTAGTGGTCATAGGGTGACCGAGCCGTATAAATGTTATGTTGTGGATTTAATTCTGAGATGGGGTAGTGCCTTGAAAATATTTCCCTATTCTTCAACAAATCTGCCAGGATGGACATTTTGGCCCCAGATAAGACCATGCCTGGTAATAGCCAGAAGTGTGGTGACTCTAACATCACTGCATGGCGTCAGATCCCGTCACACTCCAGCCATGTAAATCCACCAGGTGACACATGTGATGTGTCTCTTACCTGGGTGCCTCCCCAGCTTCTTCTATCCACCTGTACACTTTATTTTCAAATACTGTACCTATTCACTCCCAAGTGGTTTAACTCTATCAAACTGCAGGGCTGTGCTTTGCTAGTAGATCAAAGCCTCTCTGTGACATGATAACTATCCTAAGCCAATCAAATCCACCACCAGAAATCTGGTGGTACCAATCAGGTCACTGGAAGCCTAGGCCACAAAAGGTAATGATGTTTATCAGCCACTCTGTTGTAGGCTTGTGACTGCAGATCTTAGAGAGACAGAGAGGGTTACTCACCATGGGCTACGTTGTTGATGCAGTCCAGGTACCTCTCCCCGTTTTCGTCGTACATGTACTGGCCTTTGGCTCGGACGATCTTGATCGGGTCATGGCTGAAGAAGACCTTACACGATGGTCTGTGAAAACATCAAAACGTGCAAATCAAAATGATGCTTCAGGTGTCAACCTGAAGCCAAAAAAAATTTTGCAAAACGGTATACGATTTAAGGCAATCAGTGCTACAGCTGAGCTTCACCAAGGAAAGGCAGGGGTTAAGTCCGTTAATATATTATCAGTCTCATCACTCTCAGTTTGGCAGAGCATGGACACACAAAACACACATTCTCCTCCAAAACATGACATCAGACATTTCCTTTCACCTTGCACATGCATGAGTCAAATGAAGATACTTCATGTGCAGCTTTGCACGGGAGCTTAACTGCCCAGCCGGGGTCACAGGAGAGCAACAAGAAACGGACATTCCCACCGACCGATTCCCTCCCTCCCCACTTGGTCCTGAGCCTTCTTTCAGAGTCTCTCAGATAAGACCACCGTTGCTAAAAGATCATCATCAAAAATGTGTGATCTACTGCAATTTCCTTTTAGCACGTGAGAGAATTCTTTCTATTGACATCATTGCAGACTTTTGCTCCAAAAAGGATCCAATGGATCTGTGAGTTCCTACATTGTCCTTATTAGAATATAAATGACCAACAATTATTCAAACACTCTCGCCCATTGGAAGGACACATATGACTCCACGCAACAAAAACACACTGTCCACTCTCTCCTATTAGCCTGGCTGTGCATCACATTAGAGCCAGTACTTCTCATGCTAGGGAGCAGGAAGTCAGGCACTGCAGCCATTGGAGATGACCACACCTTTTCCTGTTTATTCAGTCTCGGCCTGCTTGACCTTAAGGCAGATTGCATCAGCACACTTCAGATGAGTCTGTGTGAAATGTCTGTTTGACCGAATCCCGTAAAACTTGAATTACCTCTGATTGAAAACCATCTGTTCCTGAAGTAGCTAAGCAGTTTTCACTGAATCCATGGAAGTTATTTAGCTAACTAATGTTAACTTGGGAGGCTCTTGGACAAAATAAACTGAACCAATGCATAAAAGTTAGAAATCCAACCAAGACCAACCACCAGAAATAATCAAATCCCTCTGGACAAGTAAACAGACTCTCTGGCCTCCATAACCTCTATTTAGTGGTTTTAAACACAGTTGAGGTTACAAAAACTGGGTTAAATGACTTTAAAACTATGAAGCGTCTTATTCTTTTTTTTTAGACCCCCTTTCGTCTGTCCAGGTCCAATAAGGTAAAACAACTGGAATAGCTGTAGTGTGTACAACACATATAATAACATGTTCTTTTTCTAATTTAACTTCAATGTAGTTTATATGAGGTACAACACCGATCACATGTCAGAGCTTATGCAAGCTTGAACATTTTACTGTACATACAGCTGCCAAGAACTGAGCAGCAAACTGCTGCTCAGAAAAAAAAATGAATACCTAACTTGTTTGAAAATGTTATTTTTAGACGCTCAAGATATGCATGTCGCTGAGACCTTTCAGATTTTAGTAATAGTTAAATGGGACATTTATTATGAAATGGATGGCCCAAAAATGTTTTTTACTCGGTGGTAGTTCATCCCAAATAAATGTGTTGTTGTTTTCTTGCGAAACGATACACAAAACACAGTCTAAAAGGTTTTTTTTAAAAGCGAATTTTCTGTATGCATTCACATACGAATCCATAGACGGCTATCAATCATCAGCACTATCTGTCCGCACGTAACCCGCTTGAACGCCAGTACTAACTGTTCAACTTCCTACTGAACTATTCCCCAGCGAGCCTTGGGTAGAGGTTACCCAGACGAAACTCTGTCATGCAATTTTGTGGATGCTACTGGGGGAGAAAAGGTTGCTAACCGTTGCTCCACTCGTGGTTGTCGTGGATGTATTTCCTAAAAAGTGAAGCGGAAAACCATCATACTAATACCGATGTTTTGATTAAATATCAGTTGACGCATCTAAGCTTTCGGCCATGAAGCCTCCTTTGCTGATAAACGATAACCATCAACAGCCACTGAGCTTTGACGCTCTTAAAAAGTTATCTAAAGAATGCGCGTTTGGTAAGCTCCAGACGGTGGATGGAGACTTGCATACTGGAATTTGCCCATTACATTGCCTGGGAAAAATAATTTGTCTATAATTTGCTTTCCCACAAACCCATTCGTACAGCTGCAGCTATGGATATAAATATACAAATGATCGCCAAATCGAATCAGATATCTTAAAATTATACGTTTAGATCATAGCTATTTCATGGAGCAGTAATTATGAAGGAGGAAAAAGAATGGAAAAGAAAAAATCATAACGCTAAGTGAATAAGGCAAAGAAAGTTATTTTGTTTGTCTGCAGGAAGAATTTGAATAGATCAGTAGATGCAACATATACAGGATAGCATATATATTTCAGTTGCTTATACTTGTCATTGTCTTGTATCCCGTGTATTCCTATACAATTCATGATTTCTTAGTAAATCCAGAGCCGCCAAAGACTGACATCTGCAGTCGTGCGCATCAAAACTGCCAACTTGCAGAACTCAGAGCGTGTGCTCGAGCGTTCCCATCACATTCTTTCCATCTGGAGAAAATATAGGTCACAGTCGCACAAACACGCTTATTATTCTGAACAACAATGTCTACACTGACAAGCTAAGGGATGAATACAATGCTGTAAATATAAATATAACCGTTTGAAAACAAATTGTTATACGCTTTTTTATTTTCATGTTGTTTTCCAATGTAACCTATTTCCTGTAGAAGTAAATAGTTTTGCTTGGTTGCAGTATTTGCTTATTTAAGAATTTAATACAGACAGCTGAGAGGATTGGAGACCTGTTTCTTCAGAAACCGAGAAGTACATGCATCCAACTACAATTGGACGTAAGCACTTTATCCAACAAACTCAGAAACTGGATATCTTACCCTACGTGTTTCTTCCTCAGTTCGATCGTCTTTAGTTTGTCGTACATTTCGGCCATCCTTAAGTTGTGGTACTGTGTATCTCACAGTAGTCTGTCACCCACAGTTTGCAGGCTACTCGGTAGTCAGAGGGCATCTGCGAATCAAACTGTCATCAGCTCGTTTTTCTCCGTTCGTCCAGGCAGGTTGAGCCCTACCTATCTTTTCTGACTTAACAGCGCCCCCTGTGCGTTCCTTTCAGCGTTAGGCACCACATAGGTAAGAGATAAAAATAAATTAAAAGTATACTCAACAGACAGGTCATTCATCTTGATTAAATCAAGTGTAAATTAAGTAGTCTGGGCGGTCAAAGAGCAGGAGTCTAAATGCGCCTAATGGGAAATCAAAATTATTACGACGATTACTAACAAACAATAATAACAATAAACCTTTCACACGTACGATGCAATGCATGGATAATATTAGTGTATTCTGGCTGTAATGTTGCAAATACATGATTGCTGAACAAACTTGTTTGCGGGACCCGGTGAAATTTTTCATATGCGTGCGTGACCACATAGCATGAAGTTAGGCTACACGGTGTCATATACATTGTTACTGACCTCATTGCCCTAATCAATGATAAGAAAACTATAAATGTGTTTCATCTTTATGGAACATAAATTATGACTCATAACCGAACAACGTATTTCACGAATTGAGTGAAAAATAAATGCAAACTGAATATATGCAATTTAAGCATTTCTCGCCCAGTTTCAATCCACTTTCGCATTACAAACAGAATGAAAGTACATTTTGAACTGTTATAAAAACAAACATTTTATTTTTTCAACAAACTGAGAATATAGGCTATTGGAAAGAAAGACATACAATATGAAATACATGAAAACGAATACATACATTTGCATTTATTTTGTTCCAAAAGTACAGTCTCAATTCAGCCAAAAAAGGTAACAGAAAAAGGGAAAAGATAACAAACCAACTGTGTAGCAGCAGCTGGTGAATTCAAACCAACCAGTCTCAAGTGATTCGAGTGGCAGTTAACATCCTTCACGCTCAGCACTAAACAAGTTTGGCACGAGACGAAATTAATTCCACGTGGCTTGATTTCTGCATCTTTATTTTCACTTGCAGATTTATGAGTCTAGGCTCGTGACGAACAATTCACATGACACAATTCAATCAAAGCGAATCCACATGTGTATGATGAGCGCTGGATCCACATTTTTGACGTTCATAATTTAAATACTGAATGTGTGAACGTATGAAATACGTTACTCAAATACTACTTTATTCAATTTCTTGCAATGAAGGCGAAATGATATTTTGAAGTGTGCTTCCCCATTTCAGCATAAACAATGGATTCCAGAAACATATAAAATGGAATAAACTATAAAACATGATTGCTTTTGAATTCTTTGAAGGTCCAGAAATGGTTGAGAAGCCAGGTCTGTATTCAAAATGTAAAGCATTCTTCGTAATCTGGAGGAACAAATAGCAGTGCAGTGCTATCATTCCCATTACAAGAAATAGAAACTTCGTTGTAGTGTACAATACCACAACGTCCAAAACGATAACTCAAAATGTCATAAAACAAGAAAAACCAGAACCCATCGCATCTAACAGAATGTCAGACAAAATTTTCTCGAAGTACCTAAGTCTGGCAGACTCTGCGACTGCGGAGAAATAACGCTCTTCCGCTGAGTGACAGCCCTACGAGACGCCACGAGGATGCATTCTCTTCCGAGATAACTCTTCTCCATCCAACTCTGTCATTTATGATGCCGATTTATAAGAACAAACTTTTAAACTATAAACAGGTTGAAGTTACTTGCCAAGTTAGTTGTGATGGTTTAAAAAAAAAGGTCCACCCCAACCCTATACATAGGCCTATATAGTCTGTTATAAAATAATTGCAAGTAAAGCATGTTTTAAAAACTATATTTTTGAAATAAATTACCAAAAATATGGACAGGTTACAGTTAATGTATAAAATGACGACACATTTAAACGACCCTCAGATTCTGGCAGGGGTTTTAAAATATATTCTGTTAACAGTATGTTCTCAAATAGTTGGTATAAAGTTTGAGATATATGTTTGTACATGTATGCATCACAGTTCCACAATCCCATCATATGACCCTGATGTTGAGTCGTAGATGTGATATTGCAAAACAATCGTGTGATGATTGAAATATAATTGATACCTAATACATGATTAAGGACATAAAAATTCATTTTCCGATGGCTCGCATCAATTTCACCTCTCATAATACTGCAATGGTACAAACATATTCCATGTTGCTGACAAATCACCGGGAAAGACAAAAAAGAAATTTGTGTGATGTATCTGTCAAATATACAAATATATCTAAACCAAACACATTGTTAAGCACACTGTTTCAATTTTCAAACAGGCATCTGCAAGCTGAAGAATGACTAAAGCAGACAAGCTGACTGAAGCATACAGACAAAGTGGCAATACCATTCTGTGTGTTATATATTCTATACAATCTTTCTTTTTGTGATGATGATTATAATCATGATTATGATGATTATTATTATTGCAATATGTCTAAAGTACCATTTTAATCTTTATCCAAGACAGCTGTGCTGTGCTCAGTGAATCCAAACTGAAATGTAATTAGATGTCTCATTGACCACTTAACTGAAGGCAAACGGGGTACATGTAACACTAGGCAAGCAGTTCACAACACTTATTTACAATGCGTGTTCCCTTCACCCTCTCGCATGCTGCCACTGAGTTCCATTCTGGCCGTTTGGCTGTTGAAATAACAAGGAGCATATCAGGACAGCGAACAGAGATAAAGAACACTGTTTTGACACTCCATGTCTCAAGGAATGGCATTTTCAGCTAAAAAAAAAAAAGAAAATCAAATGCAAATTTTCAGAATAGTCAACAAAAAAAGATACTGCTTTTAAAATGGGAACAAGCGAATATCATAAGAATACAGACATTACTAATAATTACACACTTAAAAACACCCATGAGGGGTAGTTCGTAGGACGCCTTTAGTGGCACCTTTAGTTGATTCAGCATCCGCTATTTTGTTTGACATTTTCGGTTGCAGGAGGTACCTCCCTTCCCGTTTTGCGTTACCTTCTGGGACAATATTGTCCACGCAAACCACAACTTGGAACGCTGCCATTGTTAGTGTGTATACTTATCTAATGCATTGCATGTACTATCTAATGCATAGTGCGTGACAAAAATAAACTACACTACACTACGCACTCAAAAAACAGCTAGAAACAGGGTGTGGTGAGCTTTTGGGACAGCCATCATTTGGTGAGATGTAACAGAGCATGGCAAACAGCCAAATTAAGCTGTGCTGTGAAGTTGTGTGAAACCCAAATGGCTGATGGAACTACCATGCAATATCAATCACTGACAAGTGTGAACCAATAAAAACACTTCACCACTACTAGCTGCCCAGAATCGCCCAGGTTTTTGTTGGCAGCATACATCCCATTGGTAATTAATAGGAAGTAGCGTGTACACCTTGCAGGCTGCTATCTAAACCTGCAGCCATGACTTCCACATGCACACATGGGAGAAGTTCAAAGTGAACCACACAAACCATGTCACATACATTGGTGAGTGAGAATGAACATCTGACTAAAGAAAATAACTTTTGATAGAAAAAAAAACATTTGAAGTAATATGACAGAAAAACACATGTCTGAAAAATATTTCTGAAAATATGAATAAAAAATAAAAGTCAACATGCACATTAACATAAAAACTGCATATGGAAGTTACTCACAGTTCAGAACATATCATTTCCAGTTTGTGTTCTTCAGGCGACCTCACAGAAGCAAGGAATTATGTGATTAACTCAAACAAAGTCACCTTTAGGTGAAGGTAGAATTCATAACTTAAAAAAAAAAAAAACACACAAAATCACAATATTTTCTTAAGTCTTCCCCACAGATGTGGTGTTATTTGTGTTAACTGAAAAGATAAAATATTGAATCTTCATTTAAATTATTCAGAGTACATGGTTTTCACCAGGATTTAACATCGAAAGGTTTTTGAAATGAGGTGACATTAAGTCCTTGTCACCAGTTTCATGTTATATTAATCAACAAATAAGGCAAAACAATTTAAACATATTGTCTAACACGTCTAACAGGATGTGGCCACTATACAGATCTTATTTTCTGTCACATTGTCTTTCCTCTCAAATGTAAATTTACAAAAATTTATATGTCAACAAATAGGAATGTCAACTGACAAATAGTGTGGTATGAAAGACGATCAGAAAACCCTGCACAGAAAACAAAAGACAGGAAAAAACTACTGAAATCTAAACAGTAAATCGACAGGTTTAAATCTGTCATTTAAAAAAAAAAAAAACATGTCCACCAAGATCTACACTTTTTCAGAAGGTCTCTTGGCTGTGAAGCTAGCTTTATCACTTATGCATTGACATTAATAGCAGTCTGTGACATTTCTTATTTCAAATAAAAAAAAATACAGAGAAAAAGATCCCTCTGACATTTGTGACACTTTGTTTTAAAAGAAAATAATACTACTCCTTTTTGAATTCTGTCAGTTACAGACGATCTAGAAACAATTATTTAAAAAAACATCTTATTTTAATACTTTTCTTGCAAATATATTCAGTCCAAATGAGCTTGTTTGCAGCACAAAATACAGTTTGCGTATGATTATTATGACATTTCTAAACATAATATACATGAAAACTGATGTTCAGGAGACAATAAAATTAGCAGTATTGTATGGTACAGTACTTGGTAAGCGTTCCATTCCTCGATGAACATACTCTCCCTGTTTCTCCAGAGCATGACAGAAATGTTCACTTTTCCAACAAGTGGAAGGAATTGCAAAAAAGGAGGCACCAAAGGCAATTATGCATGAATGAAAAATAAAATCTGTTAAATAAAAAAAAATGGTCATGGTTCCATCGGTAGCTTTTTCCCTGGTTGGTTTCCAAGGTTCCTTCCCTCTTTGTCCTCCAAGCACCTTCTGAAAACCATTTCCAAAAACATGTCTCCTTCCTCTCCTCAGACCTCAGCTCCAGGTATCGTAGCGCTGCAGCTGACCACGGCCAGGTCCCGGGCAAACTCTCAAAGTCAAATGGATTCCCGCCTTTCGGGATTCCGATCATAGCAACGGACGCTAGCCGGATCAAGTCCTCGCTGGCCAAGAGGGTTCAGCAGAATGCAGGCCCTGTGCTTCCTCCTACGGTCACCGCTGTCTGCTTTAGACGCAGGACCGCGTTTCAGGACCCAGTCGAGCTCCAGGTGGGAAATACCGCCATGGATACAAGTTACCTCAAAGCGGGGGCCTCACCGTGATAAAGAAAACAGAACTACCCATCTCAACTTTCTGGGGAAATTTTGTTTTTGGCTTTGTCAAGCCACCAGCCATGGGGTAACTCCCTTTGGAGGTGATGAAAGGAAAGAGGATAATCAATACTCTGTCATTTTTTCCCCTCTTTCTTTGTGATAAGATGTAAATGAAGCTAGTTAGTGTTTGAGGAAGCCACACATATGACCACACCACAAAGCGAAGTACATCCATCCACATTTACTCCTATTTTGACACAGTACTCATGCTTTTTTTCTTTTCTTTTTTTTTTTTTTGCATTTTGTTGGCATGAATTTTTTTTAGTCATTTGAGCTGGTGTTGTGGAAGGAAATGGAATATGAACTTAAGACGGACGAACACATCGGCATCTCTCCTGCCTCCGTTTGTGTACTCGGTTTCCCATTAGTCTCTGCTTTGGTCATGACCTCTAAATGTCCTCCGTGACCTCTGTCCATGCAAAGAAAGCTGGAGAACGAGCTCAATGCTCCATTGCCCCGGTGAGAGCTCTGCTATCAGCCATATTACCTCACAACGCTGATGTGAAAGCTACACACTTGTTATGGGAGATGATGAGTAGAAGCAGCAACAATTAAACAGCTTCATGGACATTCTTTCATGTACATCTACATTTTCATTAAAAAAAAAAACAAAACTATAAATACCAATAAAAATAAAATGAAGCAGTATGTACACACTCCATGCTTTGGGGAGGGGTGGTTAAAGTGATCACTGCAAGAGAACACAAAAGAGACAGAAACAGGTGGCTGGGTTAATTCAGCATTGCATAGTAATCACAAGGTTTTTACAGGGTATTGTTTAATGTAGTCAGGTGTAGGGCGTTTGTATTGCTGACAGCTTAATAGATATACTTTTCAAATGCTAAATAAACTTAATGGTTTTCTAGTATTCCCAATTAGGATGGGAGTGGCAAAGAACTGATCATCTAGTCAAGTATCTGTTTGAACCATGGGAGTACCACTGAGTGAACTTTACAAGGGATACCTGGCCGAAAAGGTAGCAGGGACCATTTAAAACATCACAGGACAGGTAATGTCATTTTTGTGTGGCTTTCCTTTGAATAATGCTAATGGTCCTTTTAAAGCCTTGTGATCCCAGGTGTGTGGACTCTTTAGCCAACCAGTGATTTTAATTAATCAGGCGGTGTGTCCCTACAAACTGTATCCTGAAAAGAGAGGCTACAGCTACCAATGTGAGGTTCCCTCCAGCTGTTAGAGGACTGCATCCTGACTTGCCTGATAGCGGGGATTTATGGCTACAGGCGGTGTGTCCCTCTTTAGCTCTGTTAGAGGACTGCATCCTGACCCCTGAGCCTGATAGAGGGGCTACGCGTTTAGCGATGGCTAATGTGAGGTTTCCCCTCTTTAGCTCTGTTAGAGGACTGCATCAATGTTTTTAGGGATGTTTATGCTGCTGAGCCATGCTGCACTCTGAAACCCTCACACTAACAGTAAGTAAGAATAACAGTTTGTGATACTCGCAGCCATTGCTGTAATCACACAAGCTATTTATAAATCACTTACCTTTTGCCAACATCCCGGCATTGGTAAACCGTCTGGGCCCTGGTGCAAACAAACAGGAGAGGAGACAGATTTCAAGATTTAAGATTCAAGATTTAAGATTTATTTATCACATCATCATACTTTTGACAGTATTTTGAGTGAAAAACTTCTCTGTGGCTTTGCAAGACTAAACAAGTAATAAACTTAAATAGAGTAATACAGTCATAACAGAGCAAAACTCAGTGAGGCATAGAGTAAAGTGCGGCAGTTACTGATTGGATGTTCAAATAAGATGCAGTCCTAGAACTGTCATTATTTCTTGTTTAGGAGTCTGGTGGCCTGGGGGAAAAACTGTCTGTAGGCCTGGCTGTCCGGAGACAGGAGTTCAGCCATCTTGTGGTGACACACAGGACTTAATCTCTGTTTCACAGCCAAGTTTCTCCTCATAATTCTGATTGTAACTTTAAATGGAAACACCTGTTTATCAGCAAATACCAGTCTGAGGCATTTTAAGCTCAGCAAGCAAAACATCATTATATGTGTGGAAAATTTTTGCAGAGTTATTGCGCAATGTTGTAGATATTGGATTTTTTTTAATGAAGCCAAATATTAATGAATGAAACATTGAATATTTCTGCCTAATCCTGCAACAGAAAACATCAGGGCACGTCATTTTCCAGGTACGTGTGTTGCCATGTAATGTGCATGTGTGTGCAACTGTTTCTGTGTGTCTCTGAGTCTGTGTGAATGTGAGAAACACCCAAAACAATGTTCTCTGCCATTGAGTTTTCTGTAACCCTTCTTATCCTTTCCTTTGCTTTCCCTCATAATGACTAACACAGTTACAGAAACAGCTAGCCTTGGGGTCCTTCCCATAAATCTCCCATTAAAAATAAGAAAAATAAAACAGCAGTCATTCCCAGCTTTTCCTCAAAGTTATCTTTCTTTTATGCCTTTTACCTGATAAGATATCAACGTCACTTGGCACTCTCACTAGTTGAAGTATGGAACAACATGAGACTCATGTAAAGGAAAGGACAAAATAACAGTCCAAACACTCAAGTTGGGCCTTTCCACTCTTTTTCTGGTTATCTTCAGCGTGATTAGAACTGTATGCTGCATGCTTTGTTTGCTGATAGGAACAGGCTATTCTGCCCAGCTAGGCTCCTCATCTTGCCTACTGCCTGCAGGGGTGTGTCGAGCCTGGTCTTGAACACCCCTAGGGTCCCTGACTCTGCCATGAGTCCCGCTAAGCCTAGTGGACATTTTGTTCTCTGGTACATATGAGCTCCTTTCCCTGCTCCAGGCTAAGGAATGTTCCCACATCACATTCCCACATTACATTTACATACGCACCCGATACGTGACTAACACCAAAAAGAATCCCTTTGGCGTCACGTCACATGGACATCTAATAACTTATAGAAGGCACGTGAAAGTGAAAAACACAACAGGTGATGATGGAGGTATGTGGTGATGTAAATCCATCTAAATCGTTTGACAGGTGGCAGGTGGCAGGTGGCAGGTGGACCTTCCCGTGCGGCGTCGGTCTAGATGCCTTTGTGTTGTATGGGACGGCGGAGTTTGCTCGATTCCATACAGGAAATGAATCTGACAAAGCTGCTAGGCTAAGCAGGCCAGTGCCATGACCTTCATTAGCCCAATCAGCCCCAGAGGAGCTGCCGTGCTCACACACGCACATGAACTCAGACTAACATGATCAGCACTTTACTCAGGTGGCAAAAAAAAGTGTCTGCATCTGCCGTCCAATGACACAACCCGATTGCTTGGACAGCAGAAAGCCCATTCCACACTCACGTTAAATCAACATGCATTTTGATCGGTCAACTCTACAGCAAATAAGCCAAGGCCACAATATTTTTTCCAGAAAATCAGTCACAAAATATATTCAGTCTAACTATAAAAAGCATGCACGCAATTCAGTTATGCTTACACATGACTGAAGAACTAAAGAAAGCACTCGTGAACCCATGGTAATGATGCATAGTTCAAAATAAGACATAAGGTGTCAGTAAGACACTGAATCCAGCCAACAATACCACATAGCTGTGGGCAGAGTAGCAGACCTGTATGTGGTGTTATTACTTGTGTTATAATAATACATGTATTTGTGTGACATGAATATGACTTTATAAAGGCTTTATTAAGTAGCTATGACATGCACTTACTATTCATGCTTTGAGTAGTTGCACTTAATACACTCTCTGAAACAAATTCAACAGAATATTCAAACAGAGCCCAACCCAACCTCAAAACATTATTTTGATAGAGTTGGGCTTAAAACAATCAGAATGGGTTCATTAGCTTCTGCTTTTATGGTAATATGACCAGATTCTGACATAATTCTGCCCAATTGGTACAGGGAGATAGTCAAGGAGAGGAGCAGGTAACAGGAAAAGAGAGACCCATGCATGGATCTTGTTCTGCAGGGTAGCAGTACGGCAGAGGACAGAGGGAGGATTGAAACACAAGAGTTATTGAGGATTCCAGTCGGCCATCTTAGAACTGGCAGATAATACTGGGTGTTCCACTAATCCTGTCCTGAATGGGGAGACCACGTGTCTCAAGTTTGCAATCACTTCTGGGTGCTTGTTGAAAAAATTTTACTAATGTGTTCACAGGGTGATGATTTCTTTAACAGAAGGATGTAAGGACATATATTTTACCTTTTTCTATACAGAGCCCCTTCTCTAAAGATTGCAGATATGAAAGTCATGTTTTCATGACAAAATTACCACAATAATTAAGTGGTGACAGTGTGGTATAATAATTGGGTCTGAGGATTTTAAGGTAAGCATCCAGCAATGTAAAGTATATATATGCATCCCTCAGACACTTCCTAAGACAACCTCTGATAGTCTTTCGAAAAAATTATTTAAAGTGTAGAGATTTCAAACTCAGATATCAGAATTTTGTGAACTGCTCAATGAAACCTAATAAGAAGAGAAGTCTGAAGAGATAAAAAAAATATGGTGTACCCCAAGGACCAGAACTAGGAACCATAAAATTAGTGTGCAATTATAATGATAATAGAAACTGCAAAGCGAAACAGGGCTGACAGCAGGTAATACTCAGGTTCTGTTTATGCAGCCAAAGTGTTTCATTTGCTTTGTCTTTAAGGGATAAAGTCACTCAAGCAATGTATGTGTTAGATAAAGCCTGTCATGTAACAGGGGTGGAGATTAACAGCAATAAAAAGTTATCTACAAATTTAGTTGAATCATTAAAGTTTTCCGTGTACCTGCATATAGATTCCCATATCAATGACTGAGATAAAGGGCATGCGGTTCTTTACAGCTGGTTGGAGGACAGTGTGTTTTTGGAGAGTGTCTGCATTATGGGAGGTTGAAAATGCACTAGGGTCAGGGGTGTAAAAATGCACTTCCTGGAAGAGCTGCAGTGCATGCATGTTCTTGTAGTTTCCTTTCATTGAGCAGATAATGTAGGCCTTGGAAAATAGGAGAGTTGGGTGCACTTTTTAGCCTACCAAACTTAAAGAAATGATTTAAATGTCAAACACTCAGAGTAACCAGCAGGCACTGTAGATCCTCCAGGACTGGAGTGTGATGCCCCGGTGGAAGGAGGACAGCTCAGGCAGGTGAAGGTGAGGGATGCTCGTACCACTGAAGACCAGAGATGGCCCCTTTCACGCATGCAGGTCCAGTGCTGCCATGCCAACAGACGCGGTCAATGTTAGGGGTGGCGAGGGTTGGGCAGGAGGTGGGGGGGTGTAGAGGGCATGCATGGGAGAGGTGTTACGGGTAGGTAGGAAAAAGGAATACTGTACCAATTGGCATGGGGCATCCAAGCCGTCCAGACCAGGCTGGCCCGGCTCACCTTTCTCACCCTTAAAACCCCGGAAACCCTGTTCACAAAGATTAACTGGGAGTGTTACTGGAGAGGAGGGGGGAGGCTGCACTCACAGCAGAGGGGGGAGAGAGGAACAGCCCGGTGAGTCACCAGCACTGCCAGCATCACAGGGCCCTACAACAGAGGGGGCAGGCGGTATGAGCAGACCATGGGAGAGGGAACCTATACAGGGCAAGTGGTCCTTCAAAGATGATGGTAACCTCTGCTTTTTTACTGTTTAATATTAGCCGCTTAAATCACTATGCGATTTGCCTTTTCCTATGTTTTTGACAAATGTACTATTTTTTTTCTTGATACCGATCAAAGATATGAATGGGGTGTCTGATTTTGCATCATTTTCAATGAATGGGAATGCGGATGAGTGCTCAGTGCTGCCCCCCTCAGGGCGGATGCTGTCAGTGCGGTCTGTCTGCGGGCTGTTCCTTTTCCCCAGGGTTCTGCAGCCTTACACTTTCACCCACGCGGGGACTGCCTTCCAGCTCTCGGCTGGGACATACCAGTGGGCAGGGGGCATCTAATCCGGGAGCACCCTGTTCTCCTTTCTCACCCTTGGGCCCCTTTTTGCCCTTCTTTCCCTTCTCCCCCTGTGGACACAATGGTACGGTCAGGAATCAACCAACTTTCATCAGAGCCCAGGAGGGCATCAATTTACTCTGGGATCCAACAAAGATGACCACTGCCATGATTTTGGCCTTCATATTATATTGTTGTTCTGCTTCTAGAAAGTACCCCCACACACACATTTTACATATCTATTGATGGTCACCGTTGTTGTGTTTATACATAAAACAGCGTTTGCCGAAACAGCGATTAAGAAATTACAGGGATGGGTGTTACCTCACGAAGGAAGGAGGACGCAGTAAAAGGAGAGTTAGCTGGGACAACTCGGGTTCGGGAAAATTCACAGCATGAAGGGAAACAAGGGGGAGGAGGGAGGAAGCAGGAAGGAAGTCCGCAGGAAGTATAAAGAGTAGCACGTTAGACGCCCACAAAAACACTCACAGAACAGCACCCCAAAACTGTATCCCTTTGCAAGAGTCACACACGAGATGCAGTACAGTGCACTCAAAATGAGAGAGTATCACAAAACACCACTGACAGAGAGCATTATGGGATATGAAAGCCACAGCTTGTACTTTCAATGTGTGAGGGGTTAGCAGGAAAGGGATACAGCTTTGGTGTGATACAAAATTTTCAACATTTACAGACTATACTCTTGCACTGAGCCAAATCCTACTCGTCCGTGACCACTTACATCAAATCCAAAGGGAAACAGCTTCTGCAGGGTTACCCTTTTTAACGTCTGACTCTTAAAATGGTTTGTGGCTGTTGAAGTTACCCAACAGAACTCATTTTGAATTTCAGGTTGAGCAATATGTCAATTATGACTATTCCAGTGCGCTGTGTGACACAAACACAGATACGGAGCACTGTCACATGACCCTCAGTCCCAATTCTGATTGGCCAATTCAGTCATGCCATGGATTTGCTAGAGGCAAATGTGACAGACGTGAACCTACCTCAAAGTTACGAAAGCACCTGGGACAGAGCTGCTAAATCTGGCTGAGCTCATTCAAATCTCATGCCAATGTAACTAAAAAAATTGCATAATAAACTCTCTCTTATATCTGATAATGATTTACCTTATCTTATCATTTAATTTGCGGATGAAAACCAAAGGTAAGAAATTACAAACTATATCTACACAAGTTCGGTTGCATAACAGCATATTACATAATATAGTTAGAAAAATACGGGTATCACTTAAAAACCATAAAACCTGCAAAGCTATAATACAAATGAGGGGAATATTAACAGAGGAAATGCCTGCTGCCGATGGACAACATCCTTATGACCAACTGTGTATTAAGATGACAATTACAGGTGGACATAATCACATTACTTTTGTTTTGATATTTCATACATACACCAATGACTTCAAGTGAAAACATTATGATTTATAATGCAAAAAAAGAATTAAAAATCATGCTCACTCATGCAGCTGTATTTGATTTTATTTTTAAATTCATTAACCAGATGCGTCACGTCCATCGTCCATGGACAGCAGGCCCATGTTAGAGGGTTTGAGAAAGACGAAGCTTTTAAGGAACAAACACACACACCCAAAATGGCTGACAGGCTGTGACCATAGCATAGCAGCATAGGATGAGATGCCACACACTGTGTTTGCTCCACACACCCTGTCTTTAGGGTTACTGAATCAATACTCACAAAACTCAGTGTGTATACTCATCCCTTTTATGAAAAGCGTTACAGATGTCAGGATGTATTTCTTACCTTTTCACCTCTTTCGCCCAAATCGCCTTTCTCTCCCCTTAAACCTGGTATCCCCTGTAAAACAAAGCTCAGTTCATCGCACAGCTGTCTCTCCTTGTAACCCATTTTAAATGGGTGTCTCTCAGAATGAAGGAGATGTATTCCTTTTTGGAAAACGTACTGTCTTAACATGGGCACTGGTGAATGACTCACTTGTGTGACACCAGTTACACATACATATGAATGCAGTTTTACTGCAATTTATTACAGTTATATTCATAAAGACTTTTACTGCTGATGTAGTCAAATTCAAAACCAGAAAAATCTTACTTAAAAATTAACTCATTCATGGCAGTGACAAATGATTGACATTTTTATGTCATTTTTTATGACATTTTTTAACTGAAAAATGTATATCCTGAGTGACATGCAATGCTCCACAGTGCTATTGGTTGACAGAGTTTTAGTACTGCATGTTAAAACCTTTTACCTTCCAGCTCCAAACCGAAAAAAAGTCCTCATACTCACATCAGATCCAGGAGTGCCCTGGGCACCCTAAAAAAAGAGCAGAGAACGGAGGAGAACGTTAGTTACCCACACATACACAGAGACACATTTAAAACATTTAGCCTGTGGCTGATATCACAGATATGTGGAAGAATCTGAGGCCTAACAAACGGGAAGCTAGTCAGCTCCACAGTGGCAGTTAAAGGAACTGTTACCTAACACACACACACACTCACACACACACACACCCAAACACACACACACGCACATACACAAACACACACACACACACACACTCATACACACACCCAAACGCACACACATGCACATACACGAACACACACACACACACACACACACACACACACACACACACACTTTTACTTAGAGTGTAAAATGATTAACAGTGAGCTCTGCTTATAGTAGAGGTCCATCAAACTAATCAGTTTCCATGATTTAAAAAATACATGAACTAGAAGGATGCCATTTTTTTATACAGGAAGTTCAAAAAGACTCACAGGAAGTCCGTGAGGTCCCCTTGGCCCTGGTTCTCCCTCTGCTCCCTTTTCACCCTTGTTTGAAAAAAAAAAACACAAAAGACAAGATTGCAGGAAACCACACAAACCACCGAACACATTGGTACCCCAGGACCGAGAGGGGCAAACCCTTGCATTAGCCAAGGGGCCTGGTGAGGCCAGAAGAGGACCCTACAGGACTTACCCTGTCCCCTTTAGGTCCGGCCGGTCCAGAGGGTCCAGCGGGCCCATCCATCCCCTGTGGAGGGAAGACATAGAAGTTAGTGTGCAGAAAAGACTGTACAAACTACACTTTCCCCACCCAAACCTACAACCTACAATCATAAGTGATGTAGACAGTGTTGATAAGGGGGACAGACGTCATACAGGTAGCGACTGCCCAACATTTCCAGGTGTAATGAAGCTAGTTACGGTAGCTAGGTTCCAGCATGCTGTAGCAACAGACATCCGTCAAACAACTGTCACAGTGAGGTTTCACGAGGAAGTGTTGTTCAGCTATTCTCATTTTTTAATGTAAATTCTTAAAAAGAAGTTAAACTAATGCTAAATTAATACTGATTCTCAAACTCCTTTGACTTTGTTTATAATATAATTGAGAACCTGTAGGGTACATTATACCAAAGTGGCTCCTTATTAACATAATTAAATAACACACACACGTACACAGACTGCAATTGATAGTCATGCCTTTTTCCACACTGGGACAATGTTAACATTCAAAATGTAGTTAATGAATGGGCAGGTGTTAATTTCACATCAGTAAATGGACACAAAAACGTTCACAAAACGGTCTGCTGTATCAATGAATGAGAGAATGAGCGCTCAGGACCACAAAACAAAATTATACAGATGCTATGAAATATCGATGGATGAATCAAAAGCTGAATAATCTGGAAAAACTCCAGCTATATAGATCAAATGCATTTTCTCTGCCCGGGATAAAATCACATGATGGTTGATGACCAATCCTGGCAAAGGACACAAGAGACCAAAAAGGTATTTTCCCAATTACCAATGTAATATCATGGTGCCAAGTTCTGGTCCTTGGGGAACACCTTTGTCCAATATGTTGTTTTATACTATCACGAGGGCTCTCAGCTCACTAAGTCACATCGATCGAGTTCACTAAATCTCGATAACTGCATTTGACCCCTAAATGAGTGGGTGGGTGGGGCTAAGGAGGTGAAGGGGGCAGGGTTAGAGGACTGACAGCTGCCACTCACCCTGAGTCCGGGTCGGCCATCCAAGCCTGATGCCCCCTGTGTAAGTTATTAAAGTGTGAGTGAGATGAACAGGATATTAGTACATGATGAACACAGCGGACCACACCCAGCACACCGCTGAAAAGTTGCTGAAGAATTAAACCCCCTCGCAGACAATTGACAAGCTTCTCACAAAACAGACATGCGGACATCACTATATTAAAGGGTCATGAAACAGACATGAAGATGGGGATATTTCATGCAGTGGTACACGACCCACGTCCTGCAGGTTCCATTGTGTCAGTGGCTAGTTTACATTTAGCAGAGGCTCTCACCCAGAGTGACTTTTACACGTTTCACATTTACACAGTTGTATATTTTACCGTGGTAATTCTGAGTTAGGTGCATTGCTCCAGGGTACAGCAGCAATGGCCTTCCTGGGAAATGAACCCACAATTCTGAGTCAGAAGATCAGCTCCCTAACCATCATACTACATGGAGCCAATCTATACTTTAAATTAAGTATTTAAGACATGGAAATAAGCCTAAATACCAGCAGACACAGCGCCTCTACAGGACTCAAGCTGCCACAGCTATGACACAGCTGATCACTGTCAGTTTGGTTTGCAGATTCACTGCAAATGTTCTTGCACAACAATACCCGGTGCATGAATCTGTTTTTCTGCGTATCCACAGAAACGGATAAATGTTTAAATAATTACGACACCTGTGTTGGAAGGTATGTGTAATGATTGAGAGTGTGTGTATGTGTGTGTGTGGGGGTGTGTGGGGAGGGGGGGTGGTTGTTGGTTAACACACAGATGGAGGTTACTGGATATACAGGATCAAAAAACTAGTTTGTAACAGCCCAGGGGACTGGAAGGCCAAAGAGGATTTCACAGGTGCAGAGTGTTCCTTTTGGGCATATTGGTCATGGCTGTCAGAGATGTGATTTGCAGATAATATCAGGCACTTGTTATTGCATTTCACAGCGCACACCAGATCTGCCCTGGGCTTTCCGTGCCAAGCCGTGGCACGGCTGATCTGTGATATAATAACAGATTTTGGGTGCGTGATGTTGAGGCTAGCTGGCAGAGCTGTACTCACTGGGAGGCCCAGGGGTCCACGGTCACCTTTGTGTCCTGGTTCCCCTCTTATTCCCTTCTGACCATGTGACCCCATTTCTCCCTGAGGAAAACGCAGGTAGCAGTCAACACAGCGATCATTGAAGCACCTCACAAATGAATACAAACCGTGTAACTGGTCCTCCAAAAGATGTGACAATGATTTCATTTACCCAACTAACAAAGCCCAAGCTGGGTAATAAACAGCGTAATTACGGTATGCTGTGTTGCACTGAGCTACTTCAAAATTTGGATCTTAAGAGGAGGCAAAATAATTAGCATAATAAATTGTCAAGGAACTAATTAGTCATCATTTGGGGCCGAGTCAGTGGATGCTATTTTATACTGTCTAACAAAACACAAAAATCATATGTTCAGTATCAAAAAATGAAATTAATTTGAACAGAACTGAAATACTGTGTAAACATTAATATACTGTATACTATGCCTTTCCCATGTTTATTATTTATTATTTTGTTTTTTCTGACAGTGATTCATTCATTCATTCACTCAACTAATGTTTCACTCATTCATTCATGTTCACTCATTAGCTGTAGTTACCTTGGGCCCTGGAATGCCATTGGGTCCCTGCGGTCACATGTAAAAGAAACACAGTTAAAATCACAACTGCTTATGAGACAAACCTTTGCAACCAACTTTTAAACCAAGCACAGGGCTTGCATTAGGCTAGACTAAGACTGCTAAAAGACCTGTTTCACAGACAGACAGACAGACAGACTGGTGTTTACAAGTGTCGGCAGTCTGCTGCCATGGAGATGAGACTTTAAGCCGTGCCTATCTCACTCCATGTCTCACAGCGGATTGTTAGATATGAGTATAGATTGGTATCACCCATATCACCCTCCCATTCCTCCTGTGCATGGTGTGACCACATGTAGAGCAGGGATAAAGGCGAGTTCAGACTTACAATGACATTTGCAGTCACAGCTGCAGTCGAAGGCACTGCCTGAAACTGCTATGGTTGTAACTAACTGTTTGGGATTGCATCGTTAGCGGAGGCCGCATGCAGCACAACAATGTATTCATGACCACTGAGCATAGAAAATATACACGACTCAGGAGAAAAGGCAAACGGCTGGACTGTGTACTGTAGGCGGGTGGGGTCAGCTAGCCCTGGCCTTGAGGAATGCAGCCAAAGGCCAGGAAGTGTTATTTTACATAAAGAGTTGTCAATACGTGGAATAGGTTGCCAGTTCGCTGAGTGGTAGAGATCGTTGGTGCTGGATACTGTAATGTAGAGTGTAGATAAATGTAGCTGAGCTGGGATGAATGGCTTGTTCTTGTTTCATCTCCCAATGTTCGCTTTTTCAACATGATTTACTGGTGCCTTCCCACCTGCGCAAGGCGTGTGCCTCACGTGCACTGTTTGCTGTTCTGGGTGTCGGCTAAGAGAATCAACAGCAGTTCATTGTCATGGCAGGAAATCTGAGTGAAACTGCAGTCCATAATACTCCATGGCCACTGCACTTTCTCAAAACCGAGACTTGACCTTGTTGCTTTTTTCTTTAAAACCTTTATTTTTCTCCCCAAAATGAGAGTGAAAATTATAACGCTGCATATGCGAGTAGCTACCATACACCACAGGGGAATTTACCTGAAAGTGGACAGTAAAAGACCTTAATCTTAATGTGTATTGTGTAGTATCCCACACCTGCATGACCTAACATTACACTACATTAATGACATTCATTAGACGCTGTTATCCAGAGAGACTCACAAGGCAAAGTGCATAAGAATGGTACAAAAAGTGCAAAGATAACCCTAGAGAGGGGTAAAGTTCCAAGTGCCAAAGGTGACTGAATAGATCAGGACTCCCCTACAGACTATCAAAAGAGAAAGTGAACAACAACAGCCTAGGTTATGCGGCAAGAAGAGCTCTGCAGTCCTGTCTGCTCTACTGGACAACCTCAGAGGTGTTAAGCTCCAGTTTCAGGTACCACCGAGCATTTGTTCTACCTGTGCACTAATCCAGCTGACTTCACTAATGAGCTCCCCTACCTGTCTGCAGAGCTGCACGGATTGAAGTCGGCTGGTTTAGTGCATGGGTGGAACAAACAGATGGTACTGCTTCTACTCTCTGAGGCAATGGTGTCCAGCTCTAGTGCAAAACAACTGTTGGGCAATGAATGACTCGAGCTTGAAACCAAACATTTCTGAAAAGTACAAAGACAGGCGATCATGAATCAATCTTCACTTCTGCCCTGACAGAGAACAAGGGAATTCCCACACCCACCAACCCACCAATCACGGTAAAATATTGCGCCCCCCGCCCACCCAGCTCTGAGAATACAGGAGAGAGGTCTGCAGGTTACGGCGTGGGGTGTCAGTCCAGACCAGGTGTGTACCTATTCTGTACAGTGCCGTAAATAACGTTCAGTGCTGAACAGGTCTTTAAAACAGCATTTCCAGCAAAGCCAGGAATGTTCGCCATCAGCTACGAAAAACAAATTATAAGTGTCGAAATTCATGGATTGTAAGTCTACCTTGAGGTGAATTCTTCTGATATTTGCATGGGAGGACAACCAGATAAACCTGTACCAGGGGCCACCATGGGGCAGAATAAAAGCACAAATGCTGATGGAAAAGTACTGTGACCCACTGCTGCTTTGGGAGGTACATGTAATGCCCAAGGGGAAAATGAATTATGGGACATTTTCAGCCCAACACTGGGAGCAACTTCACCAGGTCACTCAGCAGAAACAGATAGCCCAGGAATGCTCAAGCCCAGACTCAACACAACGCTGACATGTATTCAAAAAGTCGAAAATTTAGTAAAGCTTTCACCAGACTTTTGTCCAAAACATTCCTATTCTCTTTATCATTGTTGCTGTTTATTGAAACATTTAAAAATGACATCTAAATTATCACAGAAAATAAGAAAATGCAAAAAAATAAATTCTTCAACAAGCAAGCAATGAACTGACAATGCAATTAAACAAAAACCAAATGTGCATGCTTAGTAAGAAAAGACAGGAAAACGGATTTAACAAGGTGGCAGGATTTTCATAAGCCAAAAATGCATAATTTGTTCAGACTCACCATGGGGCCCGGGGGTCCGTGGGGGCCAGGGGCCCCTGGGGGGCCGATGATCTGCACAGGAGAGACAAGCAAGCTGGACATTTCAGTCATAAAGAAAGACACACTGGCCTGAATGTTGACGCACGTCTGTGTGTTTATTCATGAACATAAACCAATGAAAGCATTCTCAAACCTGCATGCTTACTTCTTTTAAAAACTAGTGCAGTATTTTTCCTTTTGGAGTGACTCTAATTGTTTAATACCAGCACAAGAGGAAAATTTCCCATGGACTTAATGCTCTGCTGTTACCCAGTAGTGGATATTTCAGTCAGCACCACATTCATTTCAGCCATCAGAACTAATAGAAGCCATCAGAACATTTAGTACTTTACTGCATTCATATGAATCAGACTGAAGACCTGGAGGGCCATCACACCACAGAGGTAGGCCTTGGGATTGGCCTTGATTGTCTCCATTATGTCACAGTCTCACAGCTCTCTAGGTCATGTGGTAGGGGCAGACATCCGTGTGGTGCTAAAGCCCAGGCTTGAAAATCACCCGCGTTAAGCCTTACGTGATTAATTTGTTGTATCGGGCGTGTTCCTGTTTGACGGGAATGGATATCTGGAGCAACACCCACCATTTTATGACAAGACTGGCCAGTTCCTGCTCTGTCCCTAGACTGTGGGGAAATGACAAATCTAGCAGGGCTGAATGGCCTGCTCTGGTCATTATATATTCTTATACAAATATGGTGCAATCATTTATGGCTGGGAAATTCCTGTTTCATCAGGTTCGTACAGACTCCTCTATCATTCATAGGGAACTAAGAAGAAAATACAAACAGAAATGTTTGGACAGCATCCATTTTCTGCTTATTCTAATGTGCCTGTTTGGATTTGCCCCCCTGACACTTTTTTACATGTTGCTACATGTTCAGATTTGCCTTTTGGGCCACTTTTCAGCCTGGTGAATCCAGTTAGCCGATCCAAAAGCCAGCAAGCCAGCAAACCCACAAGGCTCTTTTTAGATGGTCCCTGGGCAGGCAACCGCTTTAGAATCTGCGCCATACTTACCGATGGTCCCTGAGCACCTGGCAAGCCGGAGTCCCCCTTGTCTCCTTTCAGTCCATTCACACCCTGCAGGTCAACAAGCCGTGTGTGAAAAACCAGCCCATCCCATCTGCATTTCTGCTTCTGTACATTACACGGACACCCTTTCACAGCACACGAACAGACAGGTGGAAGGGCCTGTTCTCATAATTAAAATCTTGTTATGTTCTTATCATAATGCAAACATCTTCTTTCATATGTAATACTTCAGTGAGACATAGGGGGGCGCTGTGTTGGCTGAACTCACAGGCAGGCCAGGCAATCCAAGGGACCCCTTCTCTCCCGGAATTCCAGGGGTACCTCCATCACCTTTCGAACCCTTCATTCCCTACAAAAGAGGTGGGGGACGGGGTTCACAAGGGGGAACCAGTCAGAATTGAGGTGGCAGTCTCCGTCAATTATTTGGTGCGTTGCAGTTGAGATAAATAATGAAACCGTTAATGGCTGCTGTACTGAATGACTGGTTGCAGTTCTTTAAGTGCAGAAGCTGATGAGGGCGATCAATCACAGCATGTTGTTAAATGCAACACTCTACAATGCACAATGATATAAATAACACTTTCCATTGAATACATTAGGCTTGGTGCCTGTGTGTGTCTCCTGTAATCATTACCGTTACATATCTCCTGTAACACCTACCCTCTCACCATCGAGTCCGGGGAAACCTGGTGCTCCTCGATCCCCCTGAAAGGACACAAATTTCATCCTCATCTTCATCTTCATTCTTATCCATATGCTTATAGCTAACATGTATTGTGATCTGTAGGAGGCTTAAGAATAATGGCCTAAGATTTTTTTGTTTTCTTTTTGTCAGGGAACCTAGGAATTCATCATGTTTTATGAAATATAAAAATGGGAGAAAAATATGATCTACAAAGTGAAATGTGTGAGTGAAAATCAGGGTTGACTTTGAGGAACTTGATATCTTTGAGGAAGTGTTTGGTGGTGAACCCAAGTCATGGGCTTAAGATGGGTTTAAGAGAAAGTTATGAGAAACAGTCATTACCTAAAATAGATATTTTAAATAACAAGCATCCACGACTGAAAAAATCTGATTCACCCAACTGACCCACCCCTTAGCTATTAAGGGACAATTTTGGTGGAAACTGTATTTCATTTTTTTTTTCAATCTAAACCTTTGAATCTAAACCTTGTATCAATGTAGTGTGGGTTATCAAATTTTTCTGGGACGGCCCATATGTGTGATTGCTTCCTGGCTGCAGGTGCCTTGGTCTGTTATCCCTCAGGCTCTCATGCTGGGCGGGGTCATTGTTTTCTCACCTTTCCTCCTTGCGGTCCTATTGGCCCAGGTGGTCCTGGGGGACCCTGCATGAGGGTAAGGAAATTCATTCGTTGAGATCATTCTCTGCATTGTGATGTCATTGATCTGAGTAGCAGTTGTCGAATGAGGTACCATAACACAAAACATGGGAGGAGCTACAACAAGCTGTCAATCACTGATTTGATTCAACCAGTCAAATGGTTTTGCTCTTCACAACAAAACACAATGATTGGTTAAAATCAGTGAGTTACCAGTAACACATGGGAGCTCCAACAATTTCCTGTGTCAAGAGACCTCATTCTCACTATGACAGAAAAACATTTAATGGTGCAAAGTCAAACACACGACAATCACAGTGACTGGGTCGGCAACACAATCACAGCAAATAAACTGTGAGACAATGAGCACATTACCACAACCACATTTTTTATAACACACTCACACTTAAATACATGTGCTCTGATGTAGCAGACAGTAATGGCTATCAGAACCCTCTACCTGATTTTCTTGACAGTAAAATATGAGATGATTTTCCATATTAAAACCAGTTATACTGAACAGCATCACATAATCCGATGCACACAGCAAGGCCTTTGATGTCATAACTATACATAACAAATGTGCACGTGACATGCTCAGACATGCGACACTTCATCGGGAACATTTCAGGAGCTCCAGTACGCATACGCACTCATGCCAACACACACGTACACATGTACACACACACACACACACACACACGAGTTACAAAACGAGCTCTCCGTGCTGTACGAGGGTGCAGTGTCCATAAGACAGGCACTTCATTACCGTCACTGTTATAGTGGTGATCTTCTGTTTGCGGGCGAGGGAGAGAGACAGATCGGATCACTGGTTAAGTACCGATCGATAAGAGCGATACCGTTAGCATGCTGCTGAATCTCCTCCACCTGCACGCCCGCTGTCTCAGCGTGTAACAGGACCGCTAATGGGCTATCGATTGACTTCCCCTGTCCCTCACATCACATAGGCCTGGTCCTCTACGGAAAAGCAGGCATGCTAGTGGCATGCACAAGTAGCACATAAAACAGGTGTGCTTTATGGCAAGGCCTGCCACATTTAACTGCTACACCAAAGCTAACATACTAACGCAACGAGTAGCACATCTACTTCTACCGCTGCTACTGCTGCTATAACAGCTGCTACTACTAAAGCTACTGCTACTACTTATTTACTTTGTAAACTACTACTGCTACGTGTAATTATAATAATAATAATAATAATAATAATAATAATAATAATACATTTCTTTGTGACAAGTGTGACAAGTCGCGATCAAATCAAACCACAAAAACTGAGCAAATCCAACAGGACAGGTCAAAAATAGGAGAATAACTAAGAGAATAAACCAGTAAGGAAATAAATGCTGAACACATTCAGTACTGTACACTGCTCTGTGGAGCCCAAGGAAAGCTGTCTTGCTGGCTTCTGACTCAATATGTAATTACAGTACCATAAATAGGCACATATTTACAGCTGTCTACAGTGAGAACAATTCTAATAAAGGTCAGAGGCAGAATGTGAAATTTCATCACCGCTTATGTAAGTTTTACTGCTCATTAATTATACTGCACTCTTGTGAATACTTTCCCTTCATTTTCTATGCAAAGAGGCGTGACAGAGCAAACAGACCTCAGCAATAATCCGATACTTTTACAAGCATGTCACCGAAAGACACAGATTGTTAAATCATAAATAAACTCTGCATCCTGTTTCTCATGTGCTGTCATAATACAATGGATGGTAAGTTCCCACTGCAGTTCAGCCCTTTGATAACTGTGTGTACTAAAAGATAACCTGTTGCTGACTGGGTTATATCGCCACCTTCAGGCAGGAGGACAGAAGTACAAGCATTAAAGTTTTTGGCTAAGAGCAGCATAGTCCAGACATGAACTTGATGGAATTTTTTAGCAACCAGCAAGTCCATTGCTATAGTCAGACTGAAAAATCATCATTGGGAAAAAGATAATCAAGAACCTACTCAAAATCCTGTATACCATACTCATTTTCTGTGTTATTTTGGTGTTATATCCATCGCCCACTGCTTTTGATTGGCCAGCCTATTTGTCCACTTGCTTTTGATTGGCAGTTCTATCACCTGCCTGCTTTTGACCGGCCTGTGCGCAGGCATTGTCAGAGACAGTCTCTGGTGGGTCCTTACCTGCAGGGCATCTTGGATATTCCCACTGTAGTCAATGATCTCTGTGGCACCCTGGTCTCCCTTCGGTCCGGGGGGGCCCTGAGAAAGGGATGGGACTGCATTATGAGCAAACAAAGACCCAACGGGGAAAACAAAGACCCACCCTTGCCAAAATGCACCTGCAAATTTTTATCAATCTCCATTGATTGAGATAATATACAGACACTGGGCCATTAACTCTACATGGACTCCTCATGGCTTCACTGGGGTTAATTTTGTTCTCATTCTGTGAAATATGTTTAATTTGTCTATGTAACCTCTGCTCTCACACAATTTGGCATGCACAATTCAATTCATAAAAGTTGCGCTGATCATCACTGGCATGGGTTAGACTTAAACCAAACTGCTGGGCCCAACTACTCTCTAACCCACCACCACACCAGAGTGAACCACTGAGCAGCTCCTTTCTATTCATCTTAGATATGCACACTAGACAACATAAACACATCTAGAGTAACACTGGGAGTTTATTTCCCAAAACATGTTGACATTTTCCAGCCAGAAAACATCTAATCTTATTCTTAATCTGCTGTGAAATACAAATAGTAACTGCAAGGGTAAACAACTCAGTGATTCAGCAGAAAGCAACTTTATATATACTGTACGGCTACAGAAGGCCTTGAAAAATAAAGACATTGTAACACATTGCTAGCACATTCCGCAGGGCATAAAGCCACTCGCATAGAGCATGGATACTAATTTTTCATGTTCCAGAAAAACCCAATGACTGTGCACACTGCAGGTGGCTCACTGCCATGCCATGGCAACAGGGAGCAATTGGACGAACAGGGGTGGAGACTGTCATTCAGCTGCTGAAACGGCGTCTGTAGCTTCAGTGCCTCACAGTGGTTGCGCGCTAGCTAGTTACGCGCCGTGTGGATGATGAGCCTTATCTAGTGGAATGCTTCTCTCAGACTGTTAGACATGGGTGCATATGGCATCTGTGTTTACTGATGGGGTTGCGCTGATAGGAATGGCACCGCCTTCAGTACACTCAGATCAGGGATGGAGGACATGAGAGGAGGTTGTCAGGGTTGAGCTGTTCCTCCTAAAATGATTTTACTTTATTTACCATGGGCTGCTGCTGTCTTATACTGTCTTATACTTATAGTGCAAGACAGAACACATTTTACTAAAGGGGAAAGAGTGCAACAAGTATGGCAAAAGTGTGAGAGTGAAATGACTTAATGCAACAAAGAGTACAGAAATGCACACCAGGGCTGAAGAGTTTAGAGATTTTAAGGTGTGGCTCAAGAACTGCTTCCATAATGAGTGAATCTCCTTTTCACATTAAAGAGGAGAGTTAGTGACATAGGTGGGTTATGGTCCCTGTCAGTACTGTGAATATATTCTGGCTCTAGAAGGTTGTGGGTTTAAATCCCTCTGGATTTTTATTTCATGTACCTCGCTCTCTATATTCCTGCTGCTTGAATAAAATGTGTGAAGATACAGGAGAGCGGTACGCCATTTCCCTTCAAAAATAACAGGGTAACTTGCTCACACCCACTTAATTCAGATGCATCTATGCTGTCCTTATTTAACTTACTGGTGTTTCATGTCTTACCTTTTCTTTTCCCTTTTTAAGCTGAGAGGTAGTCACAGGATGCCAATTTTACCTTTTGCATTTCAGAAATGTTCCTTTTAATCACACATTCTTTTTCATGTTTAGATGCTAGTCTAAGGTAGTTTTATATTTAAGGTTATGTCTGAAGGGTTTTAAGAGAAGATTTTCATGTGCGTGTGTATGTGAATGTTTTTTGCGTGCGTGTGTGTGTGTGTGTGTGTGAGTGTGTGTGTGTGAGTGCATGTGTGTGTCTGTGAGTGCGTGTGTGTGTGTGTGTACCATGTTACCATGTTGTGCTGGCCAGTAAAGTGCCAATCAGTGGCCACTCACCCTGGGGCCAGTGGCACCCATGTCTCCCGGATCCCCCTGAAACAGAGAAACACCCATCACACACACAGCACTGAAACAGAGAAACACCCATCACACACACAGCACTGAAACAGAGAAACACCCATCACACACACAGCACTGAAACAGAGAAACACCCATCACACACACAGCACTGAAACAGAGAAACACCCATCACACACACAGCACACAGCACTGAAACAGAATCCCCACTTTCCATGGCTGAGCTGCAGTTCAGATGTAGCGACAATGCACAGACATGTTGCAGTTTTTTCCTAACCTCTGTGCTGGTAAATGTACCCTGACAACTGGAACACGGACTGAAGTTTGAACCACTGACCTTAGAGCCTTTGTGGCCTGGAGTCCCAGACTCGCCTTGTGCTCCCTGGCAGGAAAAGACAGAATAATAAGGGAAAGCGTCCCCTTGAGGTAGGAGGACCAAAGTGCCTATCCATTTTCTTTATTCCATCACAAGCAAACAATTTCCACACAGTATTATATATTTTTTATTGTATAATTTGTATATCATTCATTTAACTTAGTTAACAAGTTTAGTTCAAAAAAGAATTCAGTTCCTTTTTCCATGTAATACCAGTAAATTAAAGGGATAAAAGTTTAGATAAGCTTGCTGATTTGTGTGGTTCACAGAAAAGTAATTATGTTGTTCCCCTTTAAAATCATTTTCAGTTTGCACCTCTAAAACGTCACCGTAGTTCCCAGCTGTCAGACTGGTGCAATAATAAAATTCATAAAATGCAATATGAAAGGGCTTCATTTCACAAAAACTAATTATGGGGGGAAGATGTGTCAGTGATTGGAAATAAATGAAAACATGTTTATTTTAACTTCTGGGATAACGATGTGCCCATCATTTCAATGGGAAGGCAGACAGCTCTATGTGGAGATTGTGGTTAGATTTATCTTTTTAATTTCTTGCAATTTTTCCCCTAACCAAATTAAAGCAAAATGCAATCAGCCCAACCTTGAGCCTCCTCCACAGAGGCAGCGAGACTGCTGTGTTCATCCACACCGCAGACGCGACAACATCCACATACAGCCTATGCCATCAGCGGAGCGCACAGCCTACATATGACCAGCCAACCCATGAGCCAGCAGGGCCCTGGCCAGCCATGGCAGGTGGCCAGAGAATGGTGCTTGCCATCCTGGGCGCAATCACTGATGAGGGGCCTTGCGGTAGATCCTAACGATCCAGGCAGATCGCTCAATTCAGCAAAGTACAGAGCGCACTGAAGCATTATAGCACAGTGTGGAGAAGCTGCTAGATCTTAGACCACATGGCAGTATGGTATAGTGTTCAGGGTGCTGGTCTTATATTCAGCAGAGGTTGCAGGTTCCAGGCCCAAGTTGGGCACAGCCATTGCATCTTTGAGCAAGATGCTACACACAAGATTTCTTCAGAAATTATCCACCTGTACAAATGGGTAGTGTGTAAAGATATCTGCTGTGTAACTGGCTCTAAATAAGAGTATGTATCTGCTGAATGCCTGCGGTATTTAATGTTGTGCTGCTCACATAAATATACAGCTGAACGCCGAAAAGATCTAACTAAAATAAAACTGATACAATCTTGATACACACCACAGGATGAGAAAAAGCACAAACACAGAAATGTATTGTAAAAGGTGAAAGCCAGTTAGGTGAACAGCACCTTGCAGAGTGAAAAGCTCTTAATGGTTGGAGGTGTGGTCAATATTGAGTACACCTCAGAATTCCATAATGGAAACACTAGGTTAAAAAGTGCTTGCACTCTACTCCTACACAATTTTTTTCCTTGAATATTTTAAAAATGACTTCTCCCCAGTGATGTGATTAATTCAGTAATCAACCAACTGTGTCAAATCAAATTCATTTTTGTAAATCTGAACATTTCTTTCACTGTTTCATAACTATTATAGCGGAATATTGGGCGAGCCAGTCCCTCACTAATGTGTTTTACAGGGAACTTGATTAAGTGTGTTTAGTCTAAGTTTGCTTAATGGAATCTGAGTTTCTGGAGAAAGACCAAATTTTAAAAATGGGAAATAGTTTATAAATCAGAAACCAAGACCAGCACCTGTCTACAGCAGGGAAAGAGAAAAGACTTTGATCAAGTGTTCCTTTTTCCTTTCTCTAATGCTGACGTTGAGGAAATTTGAGTTTGAAACATGCTGTGCATTTTCTTAATGGTTTTCATCCAATTATCTCATCTGTCCAACTCAAACTGTTTGGACAGGTCACTAAACATCAGTGTTTGCGCACTCTACATTTATATCCATCTACCACAAGGGGGCACCAGATACTCAAAATGATACAAAGTCCCCTCTATAATCCAAGCTCTAAAAAAAAGCTAGGTACTTCTGTCTGAGGATGTCATGAAACAAATGTGCTTGTGCTGAAATCTGTCATAAAACACAACACTCGTTCATCAACTGATGTCTCTGCCCTGCATAGTGTCATCTGCTGTACTATGTTTATGATTGTGCGGTGGTTCCAGGCTGGCACAAGTTAACCTACCCAAGTGTTTTAATCATGTTACACATTCACGGTCCTCTATATGTTTAAATGTAATTATCATGTAACATCACAAGTACACTGTCTGTGGTTCTAAGAGTCTGACTGTCTGAGATTCGGTTGTTGGCCAGGTCTACATCACTGCCGCTCACATAACAGACTCTGAGCTTTTCTGCTTCTTCCTCCCTCAGTTGTTTTATCTGTAAACAAATTACTGCTCTGTGCAGCTCGTATTAGCGGGGACCACTCATTTATTAGCCTGACTGATTGTTTTGATTATACGCGGCGAGCTAATCTATTAGTCAACCGCGGGGAGAGAGCAATGGCCCGTTCCTCTTGTGCTTTATGTTCCCTCGCATTATAAATGGCTTGGAGCAACACTGCAGACTGAACAAACACCTCTTCAATTACTGCGTTCCGGCTCCCCTGCCATAACCGTCTCATAGCACTTACCTAATTCACTGGAGTGTAACATGTTATGGTACGTGGCATAATGGTATTCATCTTAAATCATATCTGGGTTATAGGATGGCATAATTACCTGGTGCTTTGGTATTGGTGCCCACGCACCCTCTGGTCTAGGGGCTGTTAGCCAGGACTGTACCACTGTCGCTCTTAGCTCTTACCATTTTTGCACTAATGTTCTTACATACTGTAAGTTTCTCTGGATAACGGCTTGTGCTAAATGACTGTGACGTAGTGTGTTGAAGAGATGAGAGCGGTTGCTAAGGGGATGTGATGTAATTTGTTCTGTTGTGTTGTAATATGATGTAATGACTTTGGAGACACAGCACTGACCTTCTGTCCCATGGGGCCGGTCTCTCCTCTCGCCCCCTTCCCTGGGGGCCCCTGCTCGCCCCTCTCCCCCTGCGGGACACACACAGTGACATCAGAGGGGTAGGGACATTCCAGTACAAACAGAAAAATGGGGTTTTTATTTCAGTACCCAAAGGTACATTTGTCAGAAAAGTATCCTGTAAGGTATGGAAATGGTCTTAATGTAATAACTGTGGACCTTTATTTAATTTTAAAGGTAAAAAAATTAAATGTAGCAATGTTCAAAGGTTCAGCACTCTTCCCTGTTAGGGTACACCTGGAGAGGCAAAGCATTTGTACCCTTTTAGGTCCGTTCCTGTACCTTGATTCCTTAAGTGCAGTTGCACTGCTGGTGGATTTTACTTATTTGAGTAAAATAAGTTTTTGTCACTCTTCTCAGGAAACAAGATTTTTATTTTTATTGACTCATCCTAAAATCCCAGTCTTCAATACAAAATACACAGGAGCCACCTTACTGAGAAAGTACGACTTCCTGCCAAACTTCATCTCATGGAAAGAATGCATGCCAATACAGTTATAATTAGCTTATGCCTAGATTTCAGGCTTATGGCGGTCTCTAAATCCCCAAAGCTAAGTGAGACTTAAGACTGGGGAAGGCTTGGCAAATTCTTAAAGCTACCGGTCTAACACTAATACGTGTACACTGGCGCGTTAAATAATCATATCAATCGACCACTTTACAGCGCATAGACTGGGGTCTTAGAGTGTATTCCCAAGCTAGCAGGTACACGGCGGCTGGCTAGCGCCCACGGTCAGCACAACGGTGCTTTCTGCAAATAGGCACTACGCTAGCGGACAGTCTAGGCGAGGAATTGATCGTTTGTTTAAATAAAAGCCGTTGGTGGCTGTTTACACGAGGACCCGCAGGTGCTTGCTGGCCGTGTACCAGCGCTGACGGTCACATACGCTACGGCTCGACGGCCTCAGTCTCCCCTGGGCAGACCCTGTTGCCTCGGGCTGACAGACACTTTAATGGAAATCAAAGGGAGGTCGGCAGACTGTGTATCTTGCGAATCGTGCTAATTTACCGCCACACCGAAAAGCGCAAACGTTTTCAAAAGCGTCGGGTACGCCAGGTGCACAGCCATCCTCACCTTTGCTGACACACACTGAAAATATAAACGCCTGTAAGCGAGTCTTTGACCAAGGACAGATCACTTGGGAACTTGCGGTTTCCTTCCAAGCTGAACAATTCATCAACTGAGGTAACCGTTTGTTTGAAAAAAAAAAAAAAATCCATCTACAAATTAAAGGCCAGAATATGTTTTCCATCATATTCTAGAATCTAGATTATCTGATTAAATTATGGCACCAAAAATCTATAAAAGTTTTATCCATGTTTTCAGAAGATTATGGTGGCACTAGAAACCAGTGGTTGCTGGTATATCTTTTGTGTATCGCATATGCGTGTACCCACCTTCGTTCCAGGAAGGCCTGGAAGTCCAGGGTCTCCTTGAGGTCCCATGTACCCAGGCTCGCCCTGAAAACAAGCAGCCAGACTCACACGGTGTTCACACACATTTACACATTTACACACACACACACACACACACACACACACACACACACACACACACACACACACACACACACACACACACACACTCCAGAGCTCTGTTCTTAGAGTCAGCACTAGTGATCCTTCAATGAGGACTTATGGAACCCATAATTAGAGCAGCCACAACGAACTGTCAATCAATGACTTCTTTGAACCAATCAAAAGGTTCTGCTCTTCATAGGAAAACAACGATTGGTTTAACCTCCAGTAAGAGCATGGGAGCATATGGTAGCTCCACCCATTTATGGAGTCATGAGACATCTTTCTCCTATTGGATGTTTCTACATATCAGTCACATTTCCACTGTGATTTTTGATGGAGAAGTTGCAAAAATTACAATGTGTTTAATTTATTAACATGGTCACTGTCAATGTTACATTTCTTCAATTCAGTAAGTTTATGCATTCATTATACTGTCATGCAGATTACTAATAAGAGTAATTATGGAAAGATGCAGTGAAAGAAAGTTCAAGTGTACATGGCACCATAATCAATTTAACTGAATCATACAATTCAAACTACAGTATTTTGATTTGCAATAATCAGTAGCTGTAACTACACCAATATTAACATTAAAACATATAATATCTTTCTGTAGGTACTTTTACATCACTCCCTACAACTCTTGTCCATGAATTTCTCAACTGTCAATCAGCTTCAGCAAAATACTGCCCCCCATTGGCGACTCATGTGCACTGCACCCAGAGTGCTATGTTGAAAGGTGTTGTGCATCAAGTGTCGAAATGTATTTAAGATTTGGGGGTACAGATTGAGTGGAGCCTCTATTGTAGAGCACTGCCGTGTGGGTAACTGCCGGCACGCTGAGGACGGATGCTCTATGCTCTAATTACCGTTCATCTCTGACTGCCTTGTTTTAATTTAAAGGCTGGCTGCACCGCCTCCATTAAACAGCCACCTCAGACAACGCAGTGTCTGCTGCAGTAAGTCACTAAAGGCCCTGTGCCACCTTGACAGTGTTCAAAAAACACTGTACAGCTCAACTGAAAAACTTCACCACGTTTTGGCAGCCTTTGACAACAGAAGGTCAGGCTGACTCCAGTATAATTATGTCTTACTCTGCAATAAGCAGTTTGCTCTGTGAGACAGTCATTGAGACATAAAACAACTATTTAATGGAGAAAATGTAAGAGATTTGAATAATTTAACAGATTTCCAATTGCTTTTAAAACAAAAAATAAGTATTTCAACAGAAATTTTAAACAGAAAGTGTCTCCATAACACTGTATCTCTATTTTTTTATTGTGTGCCTTAAATTACAAATAAAAAACACAGGAAAAAGAGACCCAAGCATGGGACATATTATTATAATGAAATACGCAGACAATTATATCATGTTAAAAGTTGGAAATATCTGGCACCAGAATCCAGCTGAAGGAACACATGCTAGTTATCACATTAGTGCAATGCTATAATAGTCCAAATACATTTCCAATTTTCCTGATAAAAAAACCAGTATTAGAAGAAAGAAAGCATTTTGAAGCTCCATCAGCCATACTGAAAGCACAAACAGCAGTAGGCAAACAGTGCGAGAAGGAGCCTCACCACATGCTAGTTATACCACTCTGTGCAGAAATAACCAAGTAAATTAAACTAACGTGTGAAGACAGATTGCTTTCTGACTGTTATGTGTGCGCTGTGGCACCAATTGTTTTGATATTTAAGCAGATGGTAGCAACATACTGGCTTCAGCTGATATTGCCAATCTATGGGGCTAGATATTTTTATTTATTTATTTTTTTTTTTTTTTTTTTTTTTTGGGAGGGGGGGGGGGCGTTGGAATGGTGTGATGTCACAATGGTATTTACCTTGATCCCAGGAAGTCCAGGCAGTCCTGGGAGTCCTGGTTCTCCCTACACAGGAAAAGTATAATCCATTACAGAGGAGGCCTACTCCATTTGTGACTGCACTACAGAATGTTTGATTGCAAATGCATGGGCCAGTGTAACACAATGGCTAGGGAACTGGGCTTGTGTCATAGAGGTCACAGGGTTCATTCCAGGGCTGGCCAGCTTATGTTTCATTGGCACTTAGTGATGATGTCACAAACATATCTGTCTGCTGCTGGTCTGGAAATGCCATTAGCCCTTGGTCTGGCACTAGTGCTCATATCAATCAGGTGAACCCACCTTTGCTGTCCCTCACTGTAAGTAGATTTGGATGAGAGTGACTGTTAAGCGACTAATGGAATGGAACAAAAGCCAACATACACAGTGCGTCCCTAAAACCAAAGTCTGAGAATCTCTATTATAAAACACCATGAGGCCACTTCAGGGGAGAGGCTAATTACCCCGTAATGGTGATTACTTGTATTGCTAATGGTGACTCACTGAGCTCATTCAGTACATTAATGCACACACTCTGCAGTGATTTCACAGGAATCAGTTTTACTCAAAGGCCATAGGCAATGCTGTTAGATTAACACGGTTTGACCTGTGGCCTGTAACATAATGAGAGGGAACTGGAAAGCATAGAACTGCATTAGAAAGCAAAGGCTCCTGGGATATGTAGTTTTGCAATGGATATCAGCATATTAGTTAAGCCTAGTGTTGTTAAGGGCATGGGTGTTAAGACTTAGAGCTGTCGCATGACATCACAAGCAGCTTCACTCACACATGTTGAATGAATGGAATTTGTAGTTGATTGCCTAGAAGATGGACTCTATGCTGCTTCAATGTGGTAATGGCAATGAAATCTAAGGACAAGGCATACTGTGGTTAAGTAGATGTGTTACTCTATAATAAGGTATGTAAAACTCATACCTTAGTGGGCTGGTTTTTGCAGGTTTTTGTTTTCAGTTCAATTAGCAGCAAATTTAGGCCTCCACCACTGGAGTTAAACCTGCAGACACTGCGGCCCTCCAGGACTGGAGTTAAACCTGCAGACACTGTGGCCCTCCAGGACTGGAGTTAAAGTTAAACCTGCAGACACTGCGGCCCTCCAGGACTGGAGTTAAACCTGCCCTCCAGGACTGGAGTTAAACCTGCAGACACTGGCCCTCCAGGACTGGAGTTAAACCTGCAGACACTGCGGCCCTCCAGGACTGGAGTTGAACCTGCAGACACTGCGGCCCTCCAGGACTGGAGTTAAAACTGCAGACACTGCGGCCCTCCAGGACTGGAGTTAAAACTGCAGACACTGCAGCCCTCCAGGACTGGAGTTAAACCTGCAGACACTGCGGCGCTCCAGGACTGGAGTTAAACTCTAAATGTTTGTGTGTAGGAGGATGGGTGACAGTTCTACTGGTGCTTTGATACTGTACCTTGTGCCCCTCTTTTCCTGGAATTCCTGGCTCCCCCTGTGAGAAAGAGAGAGAAAGAGAGGGGGAAAGAAGAAAAGTGGGATACAATGAGAGAGACAGAGAGAAGAACATTGTGGAAGAAAGGGACAAATGAAAAAACCAAAACCGTGGAAGATACAGAGTAAAGGAGAGAGAAGGAGAGACAGAGAATCAGAGAGAGACATATTACTAAATAAGGTAAAACTGGTGAAGTCAGTCTGCATGAATTTGCTGGGAATCGATGAACCATTCGTCCAATAGAGAGGGAGAAAATAACAAATGACCAATTACAGCCCACCTTGATTCCTGCAGCTGAGGAGCCCGCATCTCCCTGCAGGAGACAGAAAATAAAAGTGTCAGCTTCAACATGATTGCAAAATTGTTGAGAGGGTATTAATTATTTTCTTATTGCCTGCACAGAGAAAACCATGTTACTTTCAGCTACTGAAAGTGGCCTTGTCACCATTATAAATTAATGCTCGAGCCAGCTCAAAATCCTATTTCAATTTGATTCGTAAATGAAAGTAACAGGAAAATTAACATATTCATAGCTACAACACAGCGCCACAAAACTTTTAACAGTTCTTTTGGTTTTTAATTATTTCTTTTACAAGTAGCCATGGGGTAAGGATAAGGTAGCAAAATGAAACATGAAACTCTTCAGTTCAGAGAGGGAGTAGAAGACTGCAGTGCAAGAACAAATAAGCGCAGAATACGCTGCTCAAGTAATGAGCTGAAAACATCTGTTATGAGTTCAATTAGCCAAGCAATGAAAAGCACCCACTGTAAGGTCCAAACGCACAGCGTAAAGCACCATTTGGAGGGAATGTCTCCCTTTTGTACATGTTTTGGTTGCTCATATTTTCTAAATTATGTTATAATCATAACACACACAAGGGTTTGGGGTGATTATTGTTGAGTTTATGATGTAATGATTTGAAATAAAAAAAAAAAAATTGACTGCAGCAATGACATACTTCAGAATTAATATTTGGTAGAAGAATTTATATATAACAAAATTTTAATACAGGCCATTTGGAATGCATTCAGCAGATGGTTATTTAGTTTAGAGTTGATAAAAACCAGAGCAAATATTGTTTAAATAATAAAAAATAGAACATAAAATCCCAGCCATCATGCACTCCCGTTTCTCAGGCTTGCTCAGAAACTATGCATTCCCACTAATTACACACACAAAAACATAAAACAAAAGTAATATCAAAACAAAACGAAATAATTAATGAAATAAACAACAGTTTTATGAGGTTTGAGCGAGCCGAGGCCCCGTGGCCACTTTAGCAGGGAACAATGCAGCACCAGTTTGGCACGCGCTTTCCATATCTAAGTTCCTCGCGTCCCTTGGTGCTTTTTTTTTCATAACAAAACCGTAAAACGGATGAAAAACGGTTTCTAAATACCAACAAAATATGAGAGAAACATCGAACATTGTTCAGAAAGAAATGTAATCTAATTTCCCCCCAGGTAACATCCGGCCTCGCTATTAGCACCGACTATCGGAAAAAGGGGACATTAACCGGCTAGTCTGGAATGTTAAAATCTCCATATCCACAGCGCGCCATGCGCAGAGTCTCAGCTATACCGTGCAGACAGATGGACCTGAATTGTGAACGTGCCAGCGCCCGTACAGAATGTGGCAGGTTGACAGCTGCGGCTGGAGGAGGAGGGGGCACTCTAAAGCAGAGATGGTGGAATATACTTTCCCTCGTCATTAACTGCCATTTTTGGCGACACTCAGCTGCATTAATGGTTGCATCTGGATACTGTCCCTTTGTTACCCCCTCGTTTATATTTTTATATGCATGTTCTCACAAATTATCATTTGCTTCTGACGTGACTCATGAGCTCCCACGCAAGTAACCAGCTACTGTAGGAAAGGAGTACCGACTCGTTTCCCAAAGCTTTGAGCCCGACAAGATCGTGCGCCCAGCGGATATTTTCATCCAAACAACAGCGCATTATCAAGGTTGCCAGATTGACGAATTGTACATAGATTTTGTGAAGAGATTGAAACAAAAACAACAACTGGGGCGAGTCAGAATAAACATTTATGAGAGTCAACTGTAGAGGGGATGTCAAAATAAATAATAAAGCAGAAAAGATTTTAAAAATGTACACCACCCTCCGAAAATTGACGACAGACCTGACAACCTCTCAGGCTTCTTACAATTTTAGAGGGGAACACAAGGACATAGTTCCACTCACTGTCACTGGCTGATGTTTTTGGGAGTACACATCCCAAACCAGTGGGTTTGTTTGTTGTGGGAATTTGTGAAGTCCTTTCCTTTTTTCCAACTTCACATTAAAATTCCAAAAACTGAACAAGCTCATTCGGACTGGTGCCTTTGAGTCACAGATAATTTCACACTCTGTTAAATATTTACACATTGCACACACACAAAAGTAATTGTGTTAAAGGGCCAGTTTCATGCGTGAACTTTGGGGTGAGAATCAAAATGAAATTTTAAAAAAAGCCAGTAAAAATGGAGCATGAAGGTTTTCGGAATTTAAAATGAGGGAGATTTATGTGTGGGGTTTGGCGTGCAAGGTCGATTTTACAAAATGTGTTTTCCACCCGATGACATTCATCAAACACAAAGGATCACTCTTTCTGTAAAGTTATAACCTTTCATTATAAATTACACTGTCAGACTCCTTCCTCTAGTCTCTGTTCTGTATCAAACTGCGGTGATTACGGGACCATTTTTCCTGTCGTGTTTGAGCTGTGTGGTAACATCTCACAAGTCAGAGTACTTTGCTATGTTATGTTTCTGGACCAGCTTCTGTTGGAGTATTAAGGGAACGTACCATCTGCAGTGTGGAAACAGCTCTACACCTGATTGGCTGAATATGTCACATGACACAAATAAAAAAGGGAGGAGGGGCTCACACCTTTTTCCCCTTTTTTCCCCACCCAAATGTTCAACCGAACTTGTTGACCTCACTGCAGCACCCGCCCTTACAGCTGTGGGAGCAGAAGTCGAGCACGTGACTCCTCCGATTCACATGACGACGCTCTTCCTTCTTTTCATGTTGCGGCCGCAACCACCAACCGCACGCTGCCTATGACGTCGGAGGAAGACGTAGTCAGCGTACAGTTGGTTTGTGCTGCCGCAGGTGCCCAAGCATGACAAGGAGGTGTGTACAGATTAGATTCAGCAGCGTCACCTGGAGGAGTACAGGTCGGTATGGCTGCTTCTAAAACAAAACTGGAAGAAGGCCTCCATATCCGCTACATATCTCACCTTCTCCCCTGCATCTCCTTTCTGTCCTTCTTCCCCCATGTCACCCTGCAAAAAAAAGAGAGAACAATAATTAATCTGACTGTTTTTGTTAGAAAGATTCCCTTTTTTTTTGCCTTCACCATTGTCGGATGTTATTTTCTGTGACACCATATGTCTTGGCAGACACGGCCTCGCTCCTCTGCCCAGCTGACCGCCACCATCTTAAAATTCGCGTCACGACGCCTTTCGCAGTCCCTTTAGTTGCTTGCCCAACCTTTGATCCACATTTTTTCTGACACATTCGCACATTGTTTCTCCCAGTTTTTTCCACCCCTCTGCCGGCCAATCCGAGTCCAGCACCAAGCATTCCTGCCATTCTACTGGCCAATCCTGTTCCAGCAGAACACAGAACTTCCAAAACCACTGACACATCGGCACCGGCTACCGTCGCTTAGCACAGTATTATATAGTCTGTGAAAATAAAGTGGGCGCCATTACTCAAGCTATATTTAGGGGGAAATATGCTGCCTCATATTCACGCCAATATGGTATTCTGATCTTGATAATATATTTTATTCAGTGTGTATTTCATTATATTAAAACTTCTGTAACGGACGGAATATTAGTCTGTTCCTCCTGGCTTACAGAACTGAATTGGCAGTCATGTGACATGTTTCTGATCGCGTGAGTGGACAGTGCCAGCGGACAAAAGGGAATCTCTGCAGTCATTTTTCACTGAGTGCTGGGCGGACATTTTCCTGTCCTGTGTGAGCCTGGCCCATCAGACCACTTACTTTGGGAAGGGTAGAATGGAAAAAATGTCCGCTTTCTCATTCCTTTTGCTGTGGTATTCGCCAAGGCCCAAAGACTACTTAGTTACAGTGGGACCCAGAATCTCAAATTATTCCATTTTTGTTTTCATTTTCTTTCATTTGGGAACACATTCTTGCATTCAAAGGCTGGTCCAATTGGTCTTTATTTTCTCTTTGGCCAATAGTGCCACTCCAGAATTTGCTGAATTGTAAAAAAGATGTTTGGATAGATAAGGGCTTCCAAGCAACTATTGCACATACACATTAATGCGGTTTAGCCTTCCCCAAATCCATGGCCTGGCTGAAGTGGCCAATCAGGATTGAGCCTGGTGTGCATGTGACCATGTTTACATCACACTCTATACAAATCACATCAAAGGTATTACCCGGTTTTCTGGGACCATTTCATACTGCAGGGTGCTGAGATTACAGCTACGGGTTAAAATCATACTAAAAATTCTGCTGGGTGACTTAGAGACACGTTCATGGAATCGGGAGGGAATGTTCTGGAGAGAAAGCACAGTTCAGATTCATCGCTGATAACGCTTGGTAGCTGCACCCATTTTGGGGTTCACAAAACCCCGCTGTCCAAACATTCATGTGACCCTAAAATAAGGGGGTTCTTGTCTACCTGCCTACACATTCAGGATCCAAAGGTTATCGCTTTCCGACTGTCTCCCACTGTCAATCAGCCGATTTCCCCAGTTAAACTAATCCAAACGGGGCGAGAGTCCGAAGGTGGGGGGAGAAAAACGATTTCCCAGAAACCAAAGCAAAGTTTGATCGTCTTAATTAAGGTTTTACCTTTTCGCCCGGTTCTCCCATTTCACCCTGTGGGGAAGAAAGAAAGCGGTGGAAGTTAAAACAGCGCTTGCGATAAAGGCAATAATGAAATTACAGTCCATATGGGTTAGATTTTTATCTTTGGGCAAATTTAGATTAAATTAGAAGTGTGGGCTTCTCACATTTCAGATGGTTTTTACCAACGACAGAAAGCCCCAGGGACCTGCCCCGGCGGGGTCTATTTGCCATCGTTTGGTAGATTTAAATAAACACTCCCACACCCAGACAGAATTAACAACATAAAGTCAGACGGCGAAGATGCTCGATAACAACATGATTATTAACTCTGGCCGACGTGACAAAATTTTAATCAACATTAGATGTGAACAAGCAGCAGGTTTAGAGAATTTAAAGACTCGAATGTTCACCACCACAAACCAACATGTACTGCCAAAAATAAAAGGCAGTTTAAAAAAAAATCACATCCTTTGGCCAAAAATGAACCGAGAATGATATATGGTTGAGTATGATTGTGGAAAACTTGTGCAATGGAGCAAACTAATGGTGCTACTGTTTTTTTGATACAGTTTGTAGGATACCTTTTCTAAACATTCTCCCAAAATGGGCTCATGGTAACTAACGAATGAACTGGTCTGTGTGCCATTGGTTTCAACTGATCATGCTATGTGGGCCTCCTCAGAAATATTATGACAAAAAACTAAAAGAAAAATGAGTTTCTTTAATGTTTTTCCATACAGTTTTTTTTTGCATCAGATGAGTAAATAATGCATCTCTATTAGTAACCTGAGAATCTTTTGTTCTCCAGCCCTTTATTAGAGAAAAAGGTTGTTTTTCTTTTTCTCACTAACCTAATGGAGATTGGACTTTGCATTGATCGTAGCTAAAGAAATTCGGTCCAATTCACCTGTCTTGAAACCAGGCTGATTGTAGCCTCCACAATTAGGGTTAAAACAAGAAATATTCCACAATGTAGAGGAGGAAAAACTGTCAGGAAAATTAACAGAAGTTATTATTATTATAAATATTATTATTATTATTATTATTATTATTATTATATTATTAGTAATTAGAAGTTAATATTAAAATAAAACTTTAGAGTACAACCAAAGGCACCCATGCTCATATCCAAAGATGTGATTTTTTTCTGTTTAATCAGGAAATGACTGATTTTCAGACCCTCCCAGAGCCGGAGAACTGGAGTATGTCATAAGCGCACGCATCGAGCATTCTCTAACAGCAGTGAGCATGGGAAGAGTGTTCAGCGGTAAAGCCAACCACCAGTCACCCCAGACACATTTAGAAAATCAGTATTTCCTGATGAACCTGTGAAAAGGGAGGCACAGTCTGGTGTGTAATGTGTCAGAGCACGGCCCTGGGGTTTGGCGGTCGCAGACCGTCGTGTTTTTGCGCTCTGCGCTGAGGAAATGGCACATTTCCACCTCAGCCCCTGAGAGAAGGGCCTCCTGCACGGGAGTAAACCCAGAGACAGATCCCAGCAACAGATCAGGAGCCCTGCGTTGCCCAAGTAACGCTGTCTCTGCACCTGCCTGGCCTGCGTTTACAACACAATCTCAGTACCCGTGCCTGCAAAATATCTGACAGGTAAAGGTAATGCTGTGCCATTCAGGTTAGGTGATCTGGTTACCTGTAAGGTGCCACACAGGTAATGTCTCTATCTGTCAGGTGACAGTGATATACGAACCTATAAAATGCCTGTCAGGTATTGTTAATTTCGGTGTCAGCAGAATTCCTGTCAGGTAACATCTGTGTCTGTCAGATAAAGGTAATACCTGTGCACATATAATTAAAATATATAGAAATTTTTTTATATATATATAGTGTTATTTTACTGACCTTCAGTCCATCAACTCCAGGCAGTCCTGGGGGACCTGGTAAACCCTGTAACAAAGGGCAGATTAAAAAGCATCAGTGTCTTACACCTGCACCTGCCTGTGTACCTGCTGCACCTGTGTGCCTGCCTGTACCTGTGCCTGCACCTGCGCCTGTACCTGCACCTGCACCTGTACCTGTACCTGCGCCTGCCTGCACCTGTACCTGCACCTGTACCTGCACCTGTACCTGCACCTGTACCTGCACCTGTACCTGTACCTGTACCACCTCTCATTTCACCTGGACTGCATTATCTCATGGAAAAAACCAAGTCTTTACCCCATTTACTGGAAAAACAACCGAGGGAGGGTGGGAACATCAAAGCCACGTAGTTACTTAGTAGTTCAGGGAAAAGTAATGCCACTCTCATTTGTTCAGTAACTTAATGAACAAGAATTTAAGCTACACCTATAAATAACATAGGCAAGAACATACACCATGGTGCATAGGAAATGTTTCGGAAAAAGACAGAAAAACGACTTTTGGCCAGAAAGCGTTCACTGAGTTAAAGCACTCTCTGGCAATGGCTGTTGACTCTGCAGCGTTCTGTGAATTTATGCATCGCCGTTAAAAGCCAGACTTAAGCCCAACACAACAGATCTGACAGGATCGTACTGTTTTCACACTGTTGATCAGGAGCCCAGCCAACACTCAGCGATTTCTTCTCCCTCTCTCTCTCTCTCTCTCTCTCTCTCTCGTTATTTATTCATTTGCCATTTTGCCTCCTGTGAGTGCTGTGTCCCTAAGGTTATTATATATTAAATTATCACGGCTACCGAGACAGAACAAATGAAATCTCAGCAGCCGATTCCATTGATTTGCTGAGCTGTGAGTGTGTTTTCGTCTGAGATGCAGACTTTTCCAGTAGAGTAACATCTGAAAAGCAGCTTGGATTCAGCTCTGCTTTCCTGGCTTCCTCAGTTCTCAGGCTTGTTTCAGACATAGTTCTCACGGTTGTTTCAAATGCACATTTCTGACTGGAATACATCTCTAATATAGTACCTGAAGTGAAATCCTCAGGGACGTGAATCCTTATGAAAAGACCATTGAGGTAGTACAGGTTCTCATTGAGGGACATGCTCTCGAGCGAGCACAACGCTGAGACAGATGAGAGTAACTGAGCACCCAGGGGTCTAGCATCTCTGAGACAGTGAGTGGAATGTTCCCGTAGCCTGGGAGGCTAACAGGAAGCAGATAACGGCACAGACAGGAAGTGTCTGATTGGATTCCCTAATGGAAGCCAGGTTGCTACCAGATCACAGCCTAGGGCACATCTGCTGGTTACATCAGTGATGGACAATCAGGCTGTGTGAGTGAGTGTGTGTGTGTGTGTGAGCATGTGTATATGTGTGTATATGTGCGTGAGAGTGTGTGTGTGTGTATGCGTGTTTTAGTGTGTGTGTGTGAGTGAGTGTGTGCATATGCGTGTGTGTGTGAGTGTATATGTGTGTATGTGTGAGTGAGTGTGTGTGTGAGTGTGTGCGTGTGTATATGTGTGTATGTGTGCGTGAGAAACTGTGTGTGTGAGCGTGTGTATCTTTGTGTTCCTGTGTGTGAATGCGTGGGTGACGAGGAGTGTGTGTGAGAGTGTGTGCATGCTGTGTATATGTGCGAGATGCTGTGTGTGTACATCTGTGTTTGTATAGAGAGGGAGAATGATTGTGTTTGTGTGTGTGAGAAAGATACAACAGGTTAATTTGTGTGTGCGTGTTAGATTGGTGTGCATGTTGTGTGTTTGTGTGGCAGAGAGTGTGTGCGTGTGTAAGAGGTCCATGGATGCTGTATGCATTTTAATTCTGCATTATGAGCTGCAGGTTCTGACAGTCCCATGAGGATGCTATAATTACCCAGCTGCAAACAGGGTAGCGAGGTTCAGTGGCTCCCAGCGAGCCGAACGGGCTATTCCCTCAGCAAGACCTGGATTATACACTGAACACCTGCGCTGGCCTGTGTGTGTGTGTGTGTGTGTGTGTGTGTGTGTGTGTACGTGTGTGTGTGTGTGTGTGTGTGTGTGTGTGGTGTGTGTGTGTGTGTGTGTGTGTGTGTGTGTGTGTGTGTGTGTGTGTGTGTGTGTGTGTGTGTGTGTGTGTGTGTGTGTGTGTGTGTGTGTGTGTGTGTGTGTGTGTGTGTGTGTGAGTGTGTGTGTGTGTGTGTGTGTGTGTACGTGTTGATCCATGAGTGCTGGATGGATCTCGGTTTGGGAGAACGGCTGGAATTTGACGGAAAAAGAAGGTTGCAGACATTCTTAGATTTTCAGCTTGAGAGTAAACAGCTTAACTCTGGTAATGCCATTACATTTATATGATGCAGTCATGGGGGTTTACCTTGGGTCCTTGGGGCCCATCTGGTCCCTGTAAGAAAAGAGTACAACAGGTTATTACCGTTTTATTACCGTCACCAGTGTGGTCACGGTAAACTCATTTTCTCCCTGTTGCCTAATCACAACAGTTATTATAAGACAGCATGGAAGAGCGTAATCATGAGAATGGACCAGTCCGTCCCTCTCGGCCCATCATTCACCTATGGTCCAGAGAACATCAAGAACTTCTGTCAAGCCGGGACAGACTAATGTGTGTATGTCTGGGCTCAGTATTTGTGGTCTCTTTCACGCTGACTGCTGGTCTGTGATCTTCAGCTTTTGTTCTGTCCAGGGCTATGACTGATTTGAGGCTGGGGGTGTGCGTGTGTGTGTGTGTGTGTGTGTGTAGTGTGTGTGTGTGTGTGTGTGTGTGTGTGGGGGCTGGTTGCATTGATCTGATCTGGGACGTCCCATATGAGAACACACCTGAGCATGTTATCTGTGTAGGACTGGCACCTTGGTCTTGCTTTTAGGGGTGTGCACCAGGCAGGTATCATACCTGGCCCACTGCAGGACATTCATCACGCAGCTGTGATTGATTGGTGATATATTTTGGTGATATATTTTGGTGATATATTTTGTATTTATTTGACTTTGTGTGCTTTTAATTTGGCTGTAAGAACTGATCGCTGGTTCATCCCTGCAGTATGCACAGGCACAGGGACAGAGTTTCTGTATTATTGGCCAGAGGCTCTGAAAAGACAGGGAGAGATGTGCTGCACAGTGTCGCGATGTACTCCCACGAAACAAATAAATGCTGTTTAGGCTCAGAATTACCCCTTATGCACATTTGCAGAGAGGTGTCTGTGTTTGTGTGTTTGCGTATGTGCATGCATGTGTGTGCAAATGCGTGTGTGCATGCGTGTATGTGTGCAGGCACATTTGGGTACATGTATGACAAAGTGTACCACCATATGCTGGATGCATGCTTATGCATGTGTAATAACATGTTTATAACAGTTTTATATGCATATATGTGTCTGTGCATGTGAATGTGTCAAGTGAGCCTTTTAATGTGGCTTCCCTCTTCACACATCTCATACTCCAGCTCATGGCCGCGCCCTGTGGGGCCCCGTAATGTTGTTACTGAAAGCCAGTGAACGGACGGATGGACAGCTGCTCAATTGGATTTTCTGCTTCCCGCAGTAATGGATTTTATAGACAATCGCTCACTGGCCAAAATGATAGAGATACCCTAGGCCCCGACGGAGGTACAGACGGAGAGAGCCAAAACCAAAATGCATTAAAGTCTCCTGTAATCTGATTGGTCAAACCCAGGTGCCAAGACACTTGCAAAGGCATTTTAGCACACTTCAGGTGTTTTAACTTTGTCCAAGCAGCTAACTTCACATCCTTGCTTGGTAAAAAAAAATAAAAAAAAATAATAATAATTCATGTCTAAGCCCATAATTGACCAAAGACATCTTGTTCCTACAAAAGACTTGGCATTTGTCAGGCACAGCTTTAATAACACACCTCTTTGAGTGGTGCCTCAGAGATTAAGCTAATGGGAAATTTTATCACTGCAGCAAGTACTTTTTCCTTTTCAGGGCCTTATAATAAGTTTGTGATTAAGGCAGGGAAGCTCTGGTTCAGGCCTGCATTAGCTTAGTGCCCTGTTATGTCGGTTTGGAGCTGTGCGTTCCCCAGAACGGAGCCCTAACCAAGACCCTGCAGATGGGCAGAGTGCCCGACTCATTCAGATTTGTTTGTGGACAAAACGTTCAGGAGATAAGCCATTCTTCACTCGTTTTCAAAATCAAAATGAATTTCTCTGGGAACCTGATGAAAATTAAACTTGTTAATTGAAGGCAACTATCTTCAATTCAATTCATTCCTTTTAAAAATATGTGTGATTGTTTTTCATGATTTGTGTGCAACAGAACCCTTTCCTCATCCCTACATAATTCCTTCTGAGTAGACAAAAGATGGTCAGTTATGATTATTATTCATCTTTTATTATTATTATTATTATTATTACTGTTATGTATTATGCTTATGCACTTTAAGTTTACTGAGTATGATTGAGAAACTATTTATAATTCACTGTGATGGGATTTCAGCACCTGTTCAATGTTCTTAACAATGTTAGCACGTTAGCACGATGGGCTGTTTACATTAATATGCAGCAGTGTGGTGGTCTGAGGGGGCTGAAATGCTTGGAAATGATGCAGTGGGTTAAACATCAGGTTCTCTCTTTCGCTTCGATACACACAATAGCTCCCGCCCGCCTCTCCCGTGATTTACGGGCGGTGGCTGAATCCAGCTGATGACATGTTTAGCTCTGAGAAACAAATGCGCTTCACTTTCGCCATCGCCAAAGATCCGGTGAATACAATCTGCCTGCATGATGGAGAATAACCACACATATACTATGCGTCCCAAAATATACATAAAATTACACTTTCAGGCCAGTTTTTTTTTTTACCTTTTTTACTATCCTTTCTACTTCAAAATACTGAACCAAGTGCCTGTACGATTAAAAGTTAAGTTAAATCCAGTTCATACGTATTTCAGAGACTGATTTTATTTGTTAGACTCCAGTAGGCACAGAGATGAGTCAGACCTCCCTTCTCTCTCTGAGACACCTGTCCTACGGCTTTTGGAACACCCCATGGAACAACTCAAAGTACCTGCCGGGTTCTCCTCCTCATCGCTGTTAATTGTCTCTAACTGACACTACCGTCTTAAGTTTTTAGTGTTTCTGAGGATGCTCTGTGTGCAGGTGAAAGCCATGACATCACCATGAGCTGCTCCAGTGGACCTGGCACCATGCTACAGCTAAAAGCAACGGGCTGAGTTTCATCCTCAAGCAAATTCAAATTTCTCAGTGCAGCTTGATCACAGAGTCTGCAGGAGTGCAGTTTCAACAGCAGAGCGAAGCTGATGACTGATGATACCTGATCCAGGACAGTTTCTATTACACAACGCAAATTAGTTTACTTTCGAGGGCAAACAAATCGCAGATTACACTAAAAGGGCCTGAACAAGTAGCTCTTGCAGTAATTCCTCATTTATTTGCAAAGTCATTCCCCCCACGTGGTCAGATTTCTATCACTAATCTATTGTTAAACACAATGGTTGCTCACTCTCTGTACAAGCAAAAAAAGTTCACTTAATGTCACGAAATAACCCAAATTTCAGGTCAGATCACACTGACCATTTTAATTAGACAAACTGGGGCTTTGTGTTAGTGTGACTTTAATTCCATTGCGTTTCTTTCTCCATTTTCTGCATTCTGATTTTCTCATGTAAAATAACCATGGGCTACGGAGGTGATTCAATAAAAGACTGAAGCTGGTCTGGCCTCTGCTTTGATCAACATCTTAGTTATTGTTACGACTCTCTGATCATTTTCTTTCCGTTTCAAGCTGGACCTAGAATGAACCAGCCCCTTTGATCGCCCTCATAAAAATTCATAAATCCGTCCACCGCCGCCGAGAACCTGGATGGGATACAGTTTTCTGTGAATGAATTCCGCATGAGCAGCCATTAACATCTCGAGTGGTGCCAGGCCCAGTCTTTCCCAAAACTGGACGTGTCATGCTTTTCAACCCCCAGACCGGGACCGGCAGCCAACTTACCAGTGGTCCAGTTTCTCCAGGAGCCCCCGGGTCTCCCTGAAAAACAACAAATGGGAAAAAATGGGAAAATGGGTGGCTAAAGATAGCCCTACAGGGCTACAGAATGGCATTGTTTAGGCACTGGTATACTGTGTGGAGAAATGTTTTCACAGGATGCAGAATATGATGCATTAAAACTAGATGCAGACTGTGCCATCCACACCACAACACTGGGGCAGTGCCTTAACAACATTATCCAAACTAGA